>CM039508.1:38686828-39079328 GCA_022432975.1 Begonia masoniana | reverse complement strand
TTTTTTAATTTTTTAATTTTTTAATTTTTTAATTTTTTAATTTTTTAATTTTTTAATTTTTTAATTTTTTAATTTTTTAATTTTTTAATTTTTTAATTTTTTAATTTTTTAATTTTTTAATTTTTTAATTTTTTAATTTTTTAATTTTTTAATTTTTTAATTTTTTAATTTTTTAATTTTTTAATTTTTTAATTTTTTAATTTTTTAATTTTTTAATTTTTTAATTTTTTAATTTTTTAATTTTTTAATTTTTTAATTTTTTAATTTTTTAATTTTTTAATTTTTTAATTTTTTAATTTTTTAATTTTTTAATTTTTTAATTTTTTAATTTTTTAATTTTTTAATTTTTTAATTTTTTAATTTTTTAATTTTTTAATTTTTTAATTTTTTAATTTTTTAATTTTTTAATTTTTTAATTTTTTAATTTTTTAATTTTTTAATTTTTTAATTTTTTAATTTTTTAATTTTTTAATTTTTTAATTTTTTAATTTTTTAATTTTTTAATTTTTTAATTTTTTAATTTTTTAATTTTTTAATTTTTTAATTTTTTAATTTTTTAATTTTTTAATTTTTTAATTTTTTAATTTTTTAATTTTTTAATTTTTTAATTTTTTAATTTTTTAATTTTTTAATTTTTTAATTTTTTAATTTTACAGACGCACCATAGAGCCTATGAGAAAAGATATAACCACTATTCAAAAACATCATTTAATTGGCGTGTAGTGTCAGAGCATTGTAGTGCCCATACTGTGTCCTATCTTGGCTGCAATGAGTGCTACAACACTATAGCGCCTGAAAATCTTAATACTATAACCATAGAGCCTATGAAAAAAGATATAACCTCTACTCAAAAACACATCATTGGCGTGTAGTGCCCAGTCTAGTTATAGCCCAGTGTCAGAGCATTGTAGTGCCCATACTTTGTTCTATTTTGGCTGCAATGAGTGCTACAACACCATAGCGCCTGTAAATCTTAATACTAAACAAAGCATTGTAGAGCTCAATTTTTGTAATTTTAATTTTAGACAATAAAAATATGCATTCATGTGATAGTATGAGTTAAGATTAACTATGATAATCCTAATTAGAATAATAAAATGTGATAAGAAATAATAATAAACTATGGTTGATAAAAATGAACAAGTTAAATCACTATATTGGATAGTCATTCTAAGAGATGACTTAGCGAAAAAAATTGACAATCAATAGGTATAATAGTAGATATTTTGATGGTGAAATTAAATCAATGGGATGTACGCAAATAAAATTTTAATTTTTACATGAAAATTAATGGGTGTGCTTCTTATAAGCATAGTCACTGCTTTGAGACTAATGGAAGAGGTTATCATTCTTAGAATTCCAAACCCTTTTAAAAAATAAATTAGATCTATTAAGGTACAAATTGGCTTTTTGATTGGGTCAATTGGATATCATAATAAAAAGGTATATGTGTGTAAAGTAACACAGTGCTAGAGAAATAATCGAATTTAGACTTTCAATTTAAGGTGATTAATAATACATACTCAAATCAGAGTTGATGAGCATAAAACAAGTCATATCGATTCCATTGAATATGATTTAGCATGTCAAGGAATAAAATTTATCAGTCAATAGAAATCATCACGTTATTTTAAGATTAGTGACTAATTATGAGATTACGGAAATTAAAGAAAATTTAAAGATAACTCATGATAATTAAGTTAATTTTGTTATTAGCTTAAGTCCTAATCAAAATTAATTAGTTTAAGCTACGCATATTTAAAACATAAGAAATCATGGTAAGTTTGAGAATATGCAAAGGAGATTAAAAACGATAAATTATGCCCAAATAAAATGGACCAAAGTGTAATTCTACCCTAAGTGCCATCTAGAAATAAGTAGAATGACTAAGTTATCAGCCATTTTCCATGTCGCTAGAGAGAGAAAAGGGAGACAGAGAGAGGGAGAAATTGAAGGGGATAGGGTTAGAGTTGATCTTCAGCCTTCAAGCAAAGTTGTTCTTCTCTTCAAGAGAATTTCTTTAACTAAGAATCAAACTTTAAAAGTGAAGGGGACAAGAAGAATTTAGAGGAATAATCTCCAATCTAAGTATTCTATAAACCTAGCTAGATAATGCATGATTTAGGTGAAGAAGTTTCAATATGAGGTTTATATGTGCTACCTATGATTGATGTAGTTTTCTTTGGTTAAATTGATTTAAAGAGGTATTGAAAATTGGGGTATAATGTTGAAGTATAATTAGTTTGGATGAGAATATGTTGACAATCATGAAGAATTGAATTATTGGTTTAAATGTATTATGGATTATTGCTTATGATTAATTGGTTGAGTTGTTGAAAGTAAAACTAGAATTAAGTGAGCTGTGATGAGTTTTAGTTGTATTAGGTTACATTGAAGTGTCAAAGTGTTTATTTTGATTAATAGAATATTAAATTTGGTGTTTGTTAAATCATATCACAATGATAGTTGGAAAAAGCATGGATGTATATAATATTTATTTTGGTTAGATAGAGTAAATATGTCTATTTGGAGGATTATATATCGTGTTTATGGTCATAGATGGGTTTTGATATCGTTTAGGCAAAAACTATGTTGAAATCGCGAGAAAATAGAAGGTTGGTCTCGGGAACGAGCTTCTGGTGTTCAATGGGGACGTCCATAAGAGTAATAATGGGAAAAATGTCTCGGGATTGGACTTCCATTGTTTGATATAGATACCCAAAAGACTAAGAATGGAAAAATTATCTCGAGAATGGACTTCCGAGGTTGGAGGGGACGCCCGGAAAGGAACCTTTGTTCGATGAAAAGACTGAAGCAGACAATTGAAGGGTGGGCGCCGAAACTCAAAGAATTGGACTTGCACTTATTTTATTAACATTTTTATCCTTACTTTTAACATAGTTTGGGACATGATTAAAGGATGTCTAAATAGATGGATGACCATGATTGATACTGTAACACCCGACAATTTCGGCCAGGTGATTTTCTCAACAGAATTAACTGCCACCTGTTTATTTTATCTTTTGATTTAATGTCTTAATGCCAAGTTTTTATTTATTTTGTCTTAAACTTGTGCGGTGGCAGAATGGTAATTAAGTGGAATTTTGGCTTATATAAATAGAATAAGGAAATCCTTAAACCACCCAAAAACCTCACTGTAGCCGACACACTTTCCTCTTCAATTTCTCCACTCTCCAGAGCTCCCTCTCAGCCGGTGACTTCTTCACCAACGAGCGACTTTCCCTGTATCCACTCCAATAACCCACATTCGAGGTAAGGTTCTGACAATGTAGTTGTTGAAAAGTTATTTAGAGCTCTGCTTTTAGCTAAGAACCCACAGTCCAGATTCTGTATTGGCAGAGTAAAATAGGAACATTGTTAAGCTGAGTTTGATAATAGCATTACCGATTTGAATCTGAACTTTTGACAACCGACTGTAAATAACTGCTAGGTTGAATCTGAATGTCTGGAATCTTGGAGCTTAACCCACGCACACAAGGTGCTTGACGGAAACGACTAAGAAAGCCAGATTTTAGATGGACATTTACGTCCTAGGACACAATTATAGTTTTGAGTTAACGTATTAGGCTTTTATTTTAATCGAATATGAAATGTCATAGGCAAGGAAAGCTCAAGTGAAGGTGCTGCTCAGCTAAGGAATCCAGGTAAGGGAATGTATTAAGATTTCCGGCCAATAGGGCCCTACATCACGAGAGTATTAGGTTGTTATTGAATGTCTGGTGTTTGGATGATTATGGATGCCTAGAACTATATTATGTGATGATTTGATGATGATTATGAAATTGTCTGTTCTGGTGTATTCCCTGTCGTAGTCTGATGGTTTAAGAACGTCCATGTCATGCATCATGTTTTTCTTCTCAAGTATATGAAATGTTTTAAGTGCATGTTTTTCTCTCATAAACAAGATATGTTAACGATCACGAAAACTTATGCAACCGGATTAAGTGAGGGTTGGGGCGGGTTGACGCAAGCCACTGTCCAAAGAGGGACCATGATAGCGAAATATGATCAAAATCACTGTCAACCCCCTTTTACGGCACAAATCCTCTCTTATTCCATATGATGTAAACGATGAATACGAACAATGAATATGAACAAGATTATGAATATGAAAAGAACATGACTATGATTCCTTTTCGGTTATGCATTTGTGAACTCATGATAGTATGCATTCCTTACTAAGCATTAGGTTTATAGTTTAAACCTCATGATGTAGGTGAAGAATATTCAGGTGAGGATTGCAAGGTTGATGAAGATGTTTAAGTTTGGTTGCTGGATGGTGTTCAAGGAGCAGTTCTGTGGCTGGATGGCAATAATAAACCTGGTTTTAACGTTTTCCTATGATTTTACTGATGTTTATGAGTACTGAAGTCTAAGTAGGTTGAGATTGTTTTATCAATTGGGATTCCTGAGGTTGTCTGTCTTACTTCCAGAGTCTGGGGATATTTCTAAAGTTAATGAATGACATGTTTTGGTTTAAGTCTTCCGCGGTATAAATTTCTGGATAAGTCTCTGTTTTCCATGTTTGAGAGTGACGAGTCAGTGGAGTTTGAAGTTTGTGTATATTTATGTTCTCTGATAGATGTACCCTATCGGATGATGTTTAGAGTTTGTATCTACCGGTGGATGTTCTCTACCGGATGATGGAGGTGTTATTTTGTCGTTTAGTGAACGGTAGATGTAGTGCATTTCTCTACCGGAAGATGGATTTGTTATTTTGTCGTTTAGTGAACGGTAGATGTAGTGCATTTCTCTACCGGAAGATGGATTTGTTATTTTGTCGTTTAGTGACCGGTAGATGTAGTGCATTTCTCTACCGGAAGATGGATTTGTTATTTTGTCGTTTAGTGACCGGTAGATGTAGTGCATTTCTCTACCGGAAGATGGATTTGTTATTTTGTCGTTTAGTGACCGGTAGATGTAGTGCATTTCTCTACCGGAAGATGGATTTGTTATTTTGTCGTTTAGTGAACGGTAGATGTAGTGCATTTCTCTACCGGAAGATGGATTTGTTATTTTGTCGTTTAGTGAACGGTAGATGTAGTGCATTTCTCTACCGGAAGATGGATTTGTTATTTTGTCGTTTAGTGAACGGTAGATGTAGTGCATTTCTCTACCGGAAGATGGATTTGTTATTTTGTCGTTTAGTGAACGGTAGATGTAGTGCATTTCTCTACCGGAAGATGGATTTGTTATTTTGTCGTTTAGTGAACGGTAGATGTAGTGCATTTCTCTACCGGAAGATGGATTTGTTATTTTGTCGTTTAGTGAACGGTAGATGTAGTGCATTTCTCTACCGGAAGATGGATTTGTTATTTTGTCGTTTAGTGAACGGTAGATGTAGTGCATTTCTCTACCGGAAGATGGATTTGTTATTTTGTCGTTTAGTGAACGGTAGATGTAGTGCATTTCTCTACCGGAAGATGGATTTGTTATTTTGTCGTTTAGTGAACGGTAGATGTAGTGCATTTCTCTACCGGAAGATGGATTTGTTATTTTGTCGTTTAGTGAACGGTAGATGTAGTGCATTTCTCTACCGGAAGATGGATTTGTTATTTTGTCGTTTAGTGAACGGTAGATGTAGTGCATTTCTCTACCGGAAGATGGATTTGTTATTTTGTCGTTTAGTGAACGGTAGATGTAGTGCATTTCTCTACCGGAAGATGGATTTGTTATTTTGTCGTTTAGTGAACGGTAGATGTAGTGCATTTCTCTACCGGAAGATGGATTTGTTATTTTGTCGTTTAGTGAACGGTAGATGTAGTGCATTTCTCTACCGGAAGATGGATTTGTTATTTTGTCGTTTAGTGAACGGTAGATGTAGTGCATTTCTCTACCGGAAGATGGATTTGTTATTTTGTCGTTTAGTGAACGGTAGATGTAGTGCATTTCTCTACCGGAAGATGGATTTGTTATTTTGTCGTTTAGTGAACGGTAGATGTAGTGCATTTCTCTACCGGAAGATGGATTTGTTATTTTGTCGTTTAGTGAACGGTAGATGTAGTGCATTTCTCTACCGGAAGATGGATTTGTTATTTTGTCGTTTAGTGAACGGTAGATGTAGTGCATTTCTCTACCGGAAGATGGATTTGTTATTTTGTCGTTTAGTGAACGGTAGATGTAGTGCATTTCTCTACCGAAAGATGGATTTGTTATTTTGTCGTTTAGTGAACGGTAGATGTAGTGCATTTCTCTACCGGAAGATGGATTTGTTATTTTGTCGTTTAGTGAACGGTAGATGTAGTGCATTTCTCTACCGGAAGATGGATTTGTTATTTTGTCGTTTAGTGAACGGTAGATGTAGTGCATTTCTCTACCGGAAGATGGATTTGTTATTTTGTCGTTTAGTGAACGGTAGATGTAGTGCATTTCTCTACCGGAAGATGGATTTGTTATTTTGTCGTTTAGTGAACGGTAGATGTAGTGCATTTCTCTACCGGAAGATGGATTTGTTATTTTGTCGTTTAGTGAACGGTAGATGTAGTGCATTTCTCTACCGGAAGATGGATTTGTTATTTTGTCGTTTAGTGAACGGTAGATGTAGTGCATTTCTCTACCGGAAGATGGATTTGTTATTTTGTCGTTTAGTGAACGGTAGATGTAGTGCATTTCTCTACCGGAAGATGGATTTGTTATTTTGTCGTTTAGTGAACGGTAGATGTAGTGCATTTCTCTACCGGAAGATGGATTTGTTATTTTGTCGTTTAGTGAACGGTAGATGTAGTGCATTTCTCTACCGGAAGATGGATTTGTTATTTTGTCGTTTAGTGAACGGTAGATGTAGTGCATTTCTCTACCGGAAGATGGATTTGTTATTTTGTCGTTTAGTGAACGGTAGATGTAGTGCATTTCTCTACCGGAAGATGGATTTGTTATTTTGTCGTTTAGTGAACGGTAGATGTAGTGCATTTCTCTACCGGAAGATGGATTTGTTATTTTGTCGTTTAGTGAACGGTAGATGTAGTGCATTTCTCTACCGGAAGATGGATTTGTTATTTTGTCGTTTAGTGAACGGTAGATGTAGTGCATTTCTCTACCGGAAGATGGATTTGTTATTTTGTCGTTTAGTGAACGGTAGATGTAGTGCATTTCTCTACCGGAAGATGGATTTGTTATTTTGTCGTTTAGTGAACGGTAGATGTAGTGCATTTCTCTACCGGAAGATGGATTTGTTATTTTGTCGTTTAGTGAACGGTAGATGTAGTGCATTTCTCTACCGGAAGATGGATTTGTTATTTTGTCGTTTAGTGAACGGTAGATGTAGTGCATTTCTCTACCGGAAGATGGATTTGTTATTTTGTCGTTTAGTGAACGGTAGATGTAGTGCATTTCTCTACCGGAAGATGGATTTGTTATTTTGTCGTTTAGTGAACGGTAGATGTAGTGCATTTCTCTACCGGAAGATGGATTTGTTATTTTGTCGTTTAGTGAACGGTAGATGTAGTGCATTTCTCTACCGGAAGATGGATTTGTTATTTTGTCGTTTAGTGAACGGTAGATGTAGTGCATTTCTCTACCGGAAGATGGATTTGTTATTTTGTCGTTTAGTGAACGGTAGATGTAGTGCATTTCTCTACCGGAAGATGGATTTGTTATTTTGTCGTTTAGTGAACGGTAGATGTAGTGCATTTCTCTACCGGAAGATGGATTTGTTATTTTGTCGTTTAGTGAACGGTAGATGTAGTGCATTTCTCTACCGAAAGATGGATTTGTTATTTTGTCGTTTAGTGAACGGTAGATGTAGTGCATTTCTCTACCGGAAGATGGATTTGTTATTTTGTCGTTTAGTGAACGGTAGATGTAGTGCATTTCTCTACCGGAAGATGGATTTGTTATTTTGTCGTTTAGTGAACGGTAGATGTAGTGCATTTCTCTACCGGAAGATGGATTTGTTATTTTGTCGTTTAGTGAACGGTAGATGTAGTGCATTTCTCTACCGGAAGATGGATTTGTTATTTTGTCGTTTAGTAAGAACATTGCTAGTGAGGTGTACATAATCGCGTGGGGCTTACATATGAGAATTATGATCATGCATATTAGATTAACAAAATATATTAATATAGTACTTGATAACAATTACATCATTCAAATAATGTGGAACTTACATGCAGTGATTCACTTATCATAGCTCGAGTATATAGACATGCACAGATTCATATCATAGCATGATTTGTGTGTTACAAATGCATTTCATACACATTGCAGATCATTAGGTATAAAATAAGAAATTAAGTGGATATTGTTAAATGTTTTAAAATTAATTACATTTGAGTTAATTGTACATGAATTGTGAACATGTGAGTATGTGAGTTATGATATTTAAGCGATAATCTGTAACATCATGTGTCTAGGCATATTCACATATGTAATATATACATCTCTAATATATAAACTAATAAACATGATGTGGAATTAGATATTGATTAGCAATGTTAAGATAGTTTTGTAAACACAAACTATGGGTTGTGTGTGCACATATATGAACAATAAAAGTTCAAAATGAAATTAAGGTTGTGATGACTAATCATATAAGGCTTTGGTACATGATCAGATGTAATGTCATATTAGTTTAGCTAATCCTCATATTAGAATTTGTTTATAGGTTTATGAAGACTCTCTACGTGGTTTCTTCCAATCTTTCCAAAACAGATGACAACAAATCAAGAGAAAAATGTAAAGACAATTTGGGTTGCTGAGCCGGCACATCATAGACCCAAAAGAGTATTTTTGGGTATTATCTTTTACTGTATTTTAGTTTAGTAAGATCCATGTATGTCAAATAAATTTAGATAAAATCTTGTATATAATAAAATTTATAAATTACGAGTGAGTTAAATTTCATATCTTATGTGAGTCAATTATACGTTGTATGGTTAGTAATATTAGTTTTAGTTCAGTTTAAAATTTTGTAAGTTATGAAAGAATCCCTCTACGACATGTAGATTTTTGTTGAAAGTGACTACGCGATGGGTTTATTATCTCCGAATATAGATTAAATCATCTAAAAATAATTAATTTTGTAAAAATGGTCAAATAGTTTTAAATGCTTCTTAAAAATTGGAGTATTTAAGTTGTAGAATTTCTTCGAAGACATGCAATAATAATTCGCAAGCAAATTAAAAAAAATATTAAATAATAAATTAAACAACTAAATTGCAATCATTTGTTAGACATGCATGTTTAATTCATGAAAATGCATCTTACTTTTAGATTCAGGAGGGTCCCATTCCAACGACTCGAACCATTCTTTCTCTTTTTTATAATAGACCATTTTTGGTAATAGCAGTGACCATCCATCTAACTCAAGTGGCATTCGCTTCAACTTCAGACATCTTAGTACGATAATCTTTTGCAGAGGAATATGAATCACTTGGTCATCTCTGCAAAGCCTCTTTAAATTTGGGAGATTTTCCAAACAGATATATTTTAGTTTGGGAAGACAGAGTTTTAGGATTTGTAATTCCTACTAACTTAGTTTCATCACGTGCTTCTATTAATTCCTCCAAACCCTCACATGACCCAATATGAATTGTTTCCATGTTTTGAAGGTTCGACAGGAGTCCCAATGGAAACAACTTCTTCAGATTTGGACACTTACGAAGCTCTAAGCATTTCAAATTGGAAAATGGTTTGGAACCTCTTTTATTTGAGATTGTCTTTGCACGTTGCCCGCACAGTCAAAACACAATCTTCTAAACTCATCACATCCTCATCATCATAAATATCTAGCACGTGAATGTCGTCGACAATTGAATACCCCGAACTATCATTGCCGAATGTAATCCTCTGTAAGCGATCGTATTGGTTAATCTTTGTCTTTCTTAAATAAATCTGCTTTACACGCCAAATTATACCAGCCACTTCAAACTGGGGGATGTATTTATAATTGAAATTTCCAACCAAGAACACGTAGAAGTTAGGTCTTCTCTTCATTTTCATTTGTTGGATGAACGTAGAAAAGCTGACAAAGGCCTCAAACAAGACAGTCAAATGTTCCAAGTTGTTTAAGGAGTTTAACTCATTAACATCAATTATAGCCTCGATTGCTAAATATTGAAGAGATGTTAGCTTACTAATAACACCAGACCAATTCTTTCCTTCTATCTTTCTCTCATAAAGGTTGAGGTATCTCAACTTAATCAAACTTCCAATGCCTTCTGGCAATTGACTTATACTGTCTGCAAAGATTTAGGCTTTCCCGAAAGCGTAAGTTCTGCCAAAGCCAAAGATTTAGGCTTTCCAGAAAGCGTAGTTCTGCCAAAGATTTAGGCTTTCCAGAAAGCGTAGTTCTGCCAAAGATTTAGGCTTTCCAGAAAGCGTAGTTCTGCCAAAGATTTAGGCTTTCCAGAAAGCGTAGTTCTGCCAAAGATTTAGGCTTTCCAGAAAGCGTAGTTCTGCCAAAGATTTAGGCTTTCCAGAAAGCGTAGTTCTGCCAAAGATTTAGGCTTTCCAGAAAGCGTAGTTCTGCCAAAGATTTAGGCTTTCCAGAAAGCGTAGTTCTGCCAAAGATTTAGGCTTTCCAGAAAGCGTAGTTCTGCCAAAGATTTAGGCTTTCCAGAAAGCGTAGTTCTGCCAAAGATTTAGGCTTTCCAGAAAGCGTAGTTCTGCCAAAGATTTAGGCTTTCCAGAAAGCGTAGTTCTGCCAAAGATTTAGGCTTTCCAGAAAGCGTAGTTCTGCCAAAGATTTAGGCTTTCCAGAAAGCGTAGTTCTGCCAAAGATTTAGGCTTTCCAGAAAGCGTAGTTCTGCCAAAGATTTAGGCTTTCCAGAAAGCGTAGTTCTGCCAAAGATTTAGGCTTTCCAGAAAGCGTAGTTCTGCCAAAGATTTAGGCTTTCCAGAAAGCGTAGTTCTGCCAAAGATTTAGGCTTTCCAGAAAGCGTAGTTCTGCCAAAGATTTAGGCTTTCCAGAAAGCGTAGTTCTGCCAAAGATTTAGGCTTTCCAGAAAGCGTAGTTCTGCCAAAGATTTAGGCTTTCCAGAAAGCGTAGTTCTGCCAAAGATTTAGGCTTTCCAGAAAGCGTAGTTCTGCCAAAGATTTAGGCTTTCCAGAAAGCGTAGTTCTGCCAAAGATTTAGGCTTTCCAGAAAGCGTAGTTCTGCCAAAGATTTAGGCTTTCCAGAAAGCGTAGTTCTGCCAAAGATTTAGGCTTTCCAGAAAGCGTAGTTCTGCCAAAGATTTAGGCTTTCCAGAAAGCGTAGTTCTGCCAAAGATTTAGGCTTTCCAGAAAGCGTAGTTCTGCCAAAGATTTAGGCTTTCCAGAAAGCGTAGTTCTGCCAAAGATTTAGGCTTTCCAGAAAGCGTAGTTCTGCCAAAGATTTAGGCTTTCCAGAAAGCGTAGTTCTGCCAAAGATTTAGGCTTTCCAGAAAGCGTAGTTCTGCCAAAGATTTAGGCTTTCCAGAAAGCGTAGTTCTGCCAAAGATTTAGGCTTTCCAGAAAGCGTAGTTCTGCCAAAGATTTAGGCTTTCCAGAAAGCGTAGTTCTGCCAAAGATTTAGGCTTTCCAGAAAGCGTAGTTCTGCCAAAGATTTAGGCTTTCCAGAAAGCGTAGTTCTGCCAAAGATTTAGGCTTTCCAGAAAGCGTAGTTCTGCCAAAGATTTAGGCTTTCCAGAAAGCGTAGTTCTGCCAAAGATTTAGGCTTTCCAGAAAGCGTAGTTCTGCCAAAGATTTAGGCTTTCCAGAAAGCGTAGTTCTGCCAAAGATTTAGGCTTTCCAGAAAGCGTAGTTCTGCCAAAGATTTAGGCTTTCCAGAAAGCGTAGTTCTGCCAAAGATTTAGGCTTTCCAGAAAGCGTAGTTCTGCCAAAGATTTAGGCTTTCCAGAAAGCGTAGTTCTGCCAAAGATTTAGGCTTTCCAGAAAGCGTAGTTCTGCCAAAGATTTAGGCTTTCCAGAAAGCGTAGTTCTGCCAAAGATTTAGGCTTTCCAGAAAGCGTAGTTCTGCCAAAGATTTAGGCTTTCCAGAAAGCGTAGTTCTGCCAAAGATTTAGGCTTTCCAGAAAGCGTAGTTCTGCCAAAGATTTAGGCTTTCCAGAAAGCGTAGTTCTGCCAAAGATTTAGGCTTTCCAGAAAGCGTAGTTCTGCCAAAGATTTAGGCTTTCCAGAAAGCGTAGTTCTGCCAAAGATTTAGGCTTTCCAGAAAGCGTAGTTCTGCCAAAGATTTAGGCTTTCCAGAAAGCGTAGTTCTGCCAAAGATTTAGGCTTTCCAGAAAGCGTAGTTCTGCCAAAATTTGCAATCCTCAGTCGCTCGTAGCTCAATCTTAATACGTTAAATACTTTCTTTTCCATGTCATCTACTCTACCACTTGAGTTTCTTAATTCATCCAAAACATTCCTCCACTCGCTAACATCGTTACATGCTATCATGCTCTTTGCCAATGTAATTATTCCAAGTGGCAACCCTGCCACTCCTGAAGCACATCAATGCTAATCTTTGTCAAATCATCAGGTATTTCGCGTCCAATACTTCTACAAATAGTGTCCAAGCATCTTTTTTTGAAAGACATTCCACTTCGATGACATTATTACAATACATTTGTAAACAAACGTCTTTTGATCGACTTGTTACAATCAATCGATATCCAATCATTTTTGGAATTCCCAATCCCACCTCATTGAAATCAAAATCTGACCACATATCATCCAAAATCAAAACAAATTTTTTCTTCCTTTTCAAAGCTTCTGCAAGTATTCCAGCTCTTTGCGATTCATCAAGCTCATCTGAAATAGACACTCCAATTCTTTTTGCAATATCATTTTGCAATTTTTGAATACTACAATCTTTTGAAACTGTGATCCAATAAACAGAGCCATAAATCTGAGGTTTATCTAACATCATGTTGTGTAAATGCTTTATCAAAGTTGTTTTACCCACTCCGCCCATTCCCCATACTCCTATTGTCGACGCCTTATTCTTGGTTAGTAAATCTGAGATCTCATGTATATAACTATCAAACTTGTCACCCACTAAGTTACTTGTGGGAAATTGAACTTGCATTTCCTCGTGGACTTCAATTGTAAGATCTTCCTCAAACTTGCCCTTCTCTGCAAGTTCCTTAGCTTCACTGATCAAATTATTCAAAGATTGAATAATTTAAAAGCAACTTGGGTTGTTGAGCTAGCACATCATAGACCCAAAAGAGTATTTTTAGGTATTATCTTTTACTGTATTTTGGTTTAGTACAATCCATGTATGTCACAAAAATTTAGATAAAATCTTGTATATAATAAAATATGTAAATTACTAGTGAGTTAAATTTCAGATCTTATGTGAGTTAGTTATACGTTGTATGGTTAGTAATATTAGTTTTTAGTTAGGTTTCAAATTGAACATGCAAGTCTATAGTTCTCCC
Organism: Begonia masoniana; assembly: GCA_022432975.1. Classification (NCBI taxonomy): domain Eukaryota; kingdom Viridiplantae; phylum Streptophyta; class Magnoliopsida; order Cucurbitales; family Begoniaceae; genus Begonia; species Begonia masoniana. Next base: position 39,065,961 of record CM039508.1, on the reverse strand, counting down.
ACTTCGGAAATCTTAAAAGCGAGACTCGGCAGAGCCGGGCCATGACACTTTATCTTCTAAAGTTTGTTTTGACAATCCAAATACAGGTTCAACATCGTTTTGCCAATGCACGAAATGTGGAAAGGCTACGTGCTTCAACTTCTTAAAGCAAAAAAGTCAACTATCTCTTCATTTTTGTTGTATTCCACTCTTATTCTTCTCCTCTCTCTGTATATCTATTGTTCTTTTGTGTAACAAATTTAGTTTTTTTTTAATATTATGATTAATTTATGTTGCATGAAAAATCAGTTATCCCGATGTATTCTCAGTGCAGATTTTCACGGAACATTTATCTCAGGTCAATGTTGTTCTATTCTGTAAATTACAATTTGATTAGAAAAAATTACCTTTTAGATTCTATCAGACTGATTGTTTTGCTATTGAATTTTTATAGTTACCGAATGCAAGCCAACTTCTGTCATTGCGGTGAACAGCATCATGATTTGAAAAACTGCAGAAACATTCGAGAAGATAGATTTCGAGATAATTTCTTTGGAAATGCGTCAAGGTTATGAAGTGCCGATTCTATATATTAGTCATGGTAGCTCAAAAATATTTTGAAAAAAGTTTGAACAATACTATTTTTATACTCGATGGTAATGTTACTTATTTGTGGTGGTTTTAATTTTATGTTGCTTATTTGTGTTAATGACCAAGAAATACATTGATTGCAGTTGTCAGACTGATTCATAAAGTAGTTTCACAGACTAATCTTGCTTCTCACACTTTCTTATGTAATCTACCGCTAGTTTACAATATATTATGTAAGTTATGAAAGAATCCCTCTCTGACGAGTATGTAGATTTTGGTTGAAAGTGACTACGCGATGGGTTCATAAAATGATAAAATAATAAATTCGCAAAGTTGGAATATATAAGTTGTAGAATTTCTACGAAGACATGCAATAATAATTCGCAAGCAAATTAAAGAAGTATATATTTCTTTCTAACATTTCATAAATTGCAATCATCTCTTAGAATCTCTCGTACCCTTTTAATCAAATTGGGAAAATGCAATCATACTTGACAAAAATACATCTTACTTTTGGATTCAGGAGGGTCCCATTCCAACGACTGGAACCATTCTTTCTCTTTTTTAGAATAGACCATTTTTGGTAATAGCACTGACCATCCATCTAACTCAAGTGGCATTCGCTTCAACTTCAGACATCTTACTACGGTAATCTTTCCCAGAAGAATACGAATCACTTGGTCGTCTCTGCAAAGCCTCTTTAAATTGGGGAGATCTCTCAAAAAGATATATTTTAGTTTGGGAAGAGAGAGAGTTTTAGGATTTGTAATTCTTATTGACTTAGTTTCATCACGTGCTTCTTCTGTTAATTCCTCCAAACCTTCACATGACCCAATATAAATTTCTTCGATGTTTTGAAGGTTTGACAGGAGTCCCAATGGAAACAACTTCTTCAGATTTGGACAATTACAAAGCTGTAAGCATTTCAAATTGGAAAATGGTTTGAAACCTCTTTCTATTTGAGATTGTCTTTGCACATTGCACGCAGAGCCAAAAACAAAATCTCCTAAACTCATCACATCCTCATCATCATAAATATCTAGCAATTGAATGTCATCGACAATCGAATACCCTAAACTATCATTGTCGAATGTAATCCTTCGCAAGCGATCATATTGGTTAATCATTGCATTTCTTAAATGAATATGCTTTACACACCAAATTGTACCAGCCACTTCAAACTTGGGGATGTATTTATAACTGGGATATCCAACAAAGAACCTGTAGAAGTTAGGTCTTCTCTTGCTTTTCATTTGTTGGATGAACGTAGAAAAGCTGACAAAATCCTCAAACACGACGATCAAATGTTCCAAGTTGTTTAAGGAGTTTAACTCATTAACATCAATTCGATTGCTAAATATTGAAGAGCAGTTAGCTTACTAATAACACCCACACCAATTTTTTCTATCCTTGTGTGATAAAGGTTGAGGTATCTCAACTTAATCAAACTTCCAATGCCTTCTGGCAATTGACTTGTACTTGTCTGACAAAGATTTAGTCTTTCCAAAAACCGTAGTTCTGCCAAAGATGGCACATTTTCCAACATATGGCAATGTGTAAGTATCAATGCAGTAAGGTTCTTCAACAATGAAATAGATTCTGGCAAAGTTTTTATGCAACTGTAAGATAGATCAAGAAGTTTGAGCCCATCTAAATATCTAAAGAAACCATCACAAACCACACTAAGTGAGTGCATTTTTTGTAACAATAATGCCGAAAGCCTGTTGCATTTTGGTGATAAATCAGAAATTTCCACAATTTGATTTTCCATGAGGGAAACAACTTCGAGTTTATCCGTCCAACTTTCTTCATCGAGAATACCTTTCGATCCTATGCCAGCTTTTATCATGAAACTAGAACCTGCAATTTGAAGTGTCATATCTCTTATCAAATCATGTAGACGAACATACCCACTATCTTCCGAAAGCATGACTCTTTCAATAGAAAGCAACGCGGCTTTCAAGTTTTCTCAAAATAGCAAGGCCTTTATCAAACATCTTGGCCATACCAACATTCTTACCCAACAACCCTGCAAACAACCAAATTAACTCGTTTATTTCTATTTGATAATCTTCAGGATATGTTGCGCAGTATAAAAGACATTCTTTTATTTTCCAATCCTTCAGTCGCTCGTAGCTCAATCTTAATACATTAAATACTTTCTCTTCCATGTCATCTATTTTACTAGAGTTTTTTAACTCATCCAAAACATTCCTCCACTCACAAACATCATTACATCCTATCATGCTCTTTGCCAATGTAATTATTCCAAGTGGCAACCCCGCACACTCATTAAGCACATCAATGCTAATCTCTGTCAAATCATCAGGTATTCCACGACCAATACTCTTACCAAATAGTGTCCTAGCATCTTTTGGTGAAAGGGGATCCACTTCGATGATATTATCACAATACATTTTTAAACACACATCTTTCGATCGACTTGTTACAATCAATCGACATCCAATTTCTTTAGGAAATCCCAATCCAACCTCATTTGAATCAAAATCTGACCAGATATCATCCAAAATCAAAACAAATTTTTTCTTCCTTTTCAAAGCTTCTACAAGTATTCCAGCTCTTTGCGATTCATCGAGCTCTGAAATAGACTCTAATTCTTTTTGCAACATCATTTTGCAATTTTTGAATACTACAATCTTTTGAAACAGTGATCCAATAAACAAAGCCATAAATCTGAGGTTTATCTAACATCATGTTGTGTAAATGCTTTATCAAAGTTGTTTTACCCACTCCGCCCATTCCCCATACTCCGATTGTCCACGCCTTATTCTTGGTTAATAAATCTGTGATCTCATGTATATAACTAGCAAACTTGTCACCCACTAAGTTACTCATGGGAAATTGAACTTGCATTTCCTCGTGGACTTCAATTGTAAGATCTTCCCCAAGCTTGCCTATCTCTGCAAGTTCCTTAGCTTCACTGATCAAATTATTCACCTCTCTACTCTTGTCAGCAACCGATGACATTCTACTCTTTCCCACATTTCCAATTCCAAGTTCTTTGCTTCCAACATTTTTACACGAATCTCGATCACATTCTTTCTTTCTTTTCTTAATACGAAAAGATCCTTTGAAATTCCTTTTCAATTCCTCCATCTCATCTGGGTTGGTACAACTACGAAGCTGCTCATAGATATTGAGTAAATTCTCAATGTTTTCCATACCTAATCAATGTTGAAGAAAGAGAGATCAAATTTCTATCTAAGAATACCATGCAGAAACAAGCTTCAAATGAAAGAGAAAAAAATCCAAGAAATTTCTAGTCGAAGGAAGTCAACATACCTACCCTTTTACTGGAACGAAGAAACTTTTCAGTCTGTCTCAGCAATGTATCGATCTCGGCATAAATAAAACCTACCCTTCATGTAAACATATTAACCAGAGAGAACTTTTATGTATATAAAAGAGAATAGCATAGTTAGAGTAAAATCCAGATCTGGCAACAAGCGGAGAGAATTTTCATAACTATAACAGAGAAAAGCCTGATTTAAGTAGAAACCCCCCTCCACTTGAACCCCAGAAATAAGAAATATTTCTGGATCCACCTCATATCTAATATGGTAGAAGCTTAAGCCGAAGTGATTGCCAAGATCGAAATCAAGACATAAAAAAAAATGAAAAGGTGGCAAACCTTGTCAAGCGACTGGATTGAAGAAGATATTGTAAGCCAGGGAAGGAAGAAAAGGAAGTTCACTGGAGAATCAACTCATCACTCTATAAAGCAGGATCTGAAGTTGGGTCGTTCATCTCGGGTAGTGACTCTTCAGCAGCAGCCGAGAGGGGCTGTTCATCGCGGTGGCTTGAGCGTCGTCTTCTCTATTCTTTGACAGAGAAAGGGTTCTTCTGAGAAAAGATGAAAACACGAGCATAACAGATTTGATCTCCTCATTAATTATATTACAATTTGAGTTCCTCATTAATTATAACTTATACATATTAACTTAATCTAATTATGTTTAAGCTAAACAAGATTAATCTCCACTAATTACAATAATCAAATTTAATTAACATAATGATACTTCCTAGCACGCACCTCACTTACATTTTGAATGTAGCATGTTGCGTTGGTTAAATGCATATTTTTTCTTATAAGAGACTTTATTATATAAGGTAAATCATTACATACATAGAATGTTGAAATGATTTGCTTAGTGGATAAACTTTTTGAAAAAAATGTTGAAGTTAATTTGATTTAAATAATGTTGGTGGGTTCCTGCTTCATGTGTGCTTGAATTGGATAGTAATTATTGAAATTGCTTTGTCTTTTCAATTTGTGCATTAGTTTTTTATTTGATAGGAAAGTGATGTATTCGACAACTATACATTGGAAACTTTAAATCATAATTTTAAAAATATATATATTAAATCATAATTCACGTGGTACTATTCTACTAATAAATGTACCTCTCGCTAAATAACTAATAAATTTTGATGTCATTGTTCATATGTTACATTCTTCCTCATTCCCATTTCTTTTTTTCTAAAGAAGAATGTCAATTTTCTTTCTAATTTAGACTAATGTTACGTCCTTTCGCTAAGTCTTACTTCCCCCTCATGTAATAATTTGATTGATACGTAATAAATTACACATATTTAAAAAATAAGTCATTAATTAAACAATCAACGTATGATTCATCATCAAGTAAGAATAGATAATAGAATAAGAGAGAAAACATAGATTTATTTATTTTATATTTTAATCTTATCTCTTGACGTAATAATTATTAATTAGTACAATTAATGATTTATTTGAACTATTTATAATTTATCTTGATTTAGAACACAAAGTCAGAAGCTACAAAATCAAACAAATGTTTACTGTTTCACCTCAAAAATATTATTGAAAGTAATGTATGTAGATCCTTTCTTTTACACGGTCAACTAATTTTAGAATGACATTTCTCGAGAAAACCTTAGAATTACAGGATAACATTGAGTTAGAAACAATGCACTTACTTATCTCAATGTTTTATGATATATTTTCTTTTTGAAGTTCTTACCAATTACAAGGTTTGTCCTTCTCCAAAGATTTTCATGCTTTAGTAATCTCTTTCGTTAATACAAATTTCAGATTTTTAATGAAAACACCACTTTTTAATTTTTTTTTTTTTTAATATCAAGGATACGATAAACTTCATTCACAAGTGACAGTCGAACTATCACGGTCTCTTGTAACAATTTCTATGCCTAAGCATAATTAATATAGAATAGCTAAATTTAAAGTGGTATATAACTTTGGTTTTGTTCTTTCAAATCTCTTTTCACATATGAATCCTGTACCACTTTTCATTTTTTATGTTTCTGGACTGAAAATGTTGTCTCCTACTCTCTCTTTCTCTAGTTTATGTAGCCAGTGGTGTATGTTTATGAAAAGGAATCTTTCAACAGATAGATACTGTGTTTGAACTGATTCACTGTAACTCATTTCGTCCTAATTTGAACCATTTGACTGAGAATTTACTAGATTATATCTTCTCTTACTTAGCTTATGTTGATTTGTTTTTTAAATATCCGGGGTTTTGATGGATTTTCGAAATCAACAAAGGTTGTGTACGATAGAATTCAAAAGCTAGAGCCGGAAAATGTCTCCAAGATTTAACTGAAAGTAGAAGGTTATCTAACTGAAAGCCAGATCTCGGCAAATTTATCTTACTTTTCCGGCCGAGAGTACTTTCACAGAGCAAGATGTTTCTAATTACTTTGAGTGAGGAAGTTTCTACACGAAAAGCCATTCGATTGTACTGTTTTATCGACTTTTTTGTTCTCGAGTTTATAATTTCTGCCTTCTGATAATGTGTTCTGTAGCAAATTTGGTCATGTTCAAGATGTTCGGACTCCATGTCAACAGAAGTGGATGTTTGGATTTGTCACCTTCGTTTTTGCCGAGACCGTGAAACAAATTCTGGCGAAGGGAAATCCTCATTTAATATGCGAGGCCCAAGTTCTTGTCAAACCTTCCCGTGACAAGGCGAGGCTCGTCGAGAGGCAAAAAAAAAAAACAAAACTTTCTCATTGAACACAACAACTGCTTCAAAGTTTCTCTGGAGTTTAATTGAACCTGTTTTGTCTTTTTTATTTTCAGGAAGTTTCCGGAATAATTTCATCTTCCATTACAATAAGGTCAACAGTTCATTGACGAGGAGTGAATTTAATACAGAAAGACGACATAGTCGAAGATCTCTCTGTAAAAAGAGCAGAGAAAGTTAAAAATGCTAATAATTGTAGCCTTTATGCAGAAAGCTTCTGTTTACTATGAAAATAATGTTGTTTATAATGTTATCAAGGAAGTGATAATCCAATGTTTCGCATATTCTCTCTCTATCTTTCTACCAGAGAAAAGCCTGCAATAAAGTAGACCCTCGCTCTCTCTCTCTACTGCAAGTTACAAGTACTTCGTAGCATCCATTCTCGTTATCAATGGTGGTGGAATCGGCTCGATTTTGTCTGGTCCAGTTTAAAGCCGAATTAGAACCAAACTGATTAGATTTGGTTATTAGAATTTTCGAACCAAAACCAAACCGAGTCAACTCCAAACTGCTAGGGTATTTTAGGGCTCAAATCACTCCCTGCTTACTTCTCTGTTGCTTCAAATACAAGCAAATTATGATTGAAAAAAATACCATTGATGTTGTCTAATATATGACATTTTGAATATGCATAATTTGTATGCTCGTTCATTTTGTCGGCCGAGAAGAGTTTTACAATATAATTGTGTTTAACTTTCTTATGTTTCTTCTAAAAAATTTTCAAATAATTTATGTCACAGCCCCTTCAAACAAACTACACGTGTATACAAATGCATTGACTTAATCACAGTACCATTGTACTATACACCCTTGGTATCCACCTTAGGATTTAATTCGGTGTAATCTCAATGATTTAATTAAGTTCATATAGATTTTTCTAGTATTTACTATGTAAATAAAACACAACATACACGATTGAATATTTAAAAGTATGCATTAAAAGTAAACATATTATCAACTACAACAATAAATGAATGCAATTGACTTACAACACTTGAGACATTAAATGTAACCCTTGCAACTATCATGTATTCAACCTACACAAACAAAAGTGCACACACAGATGGCCCAAGAGTTTCAAGCTCATAACCTATCCATAATGGTTTTTCCTCTTTATCTTCTAAGATTCCTTGGCCTAGTGTTTTTGGTTATCTCGAGGATATTAACAAAATATAAAGTCACGAAAACTTGAAATAATCTAATTCTTAAATTATAATATCATATAATTCACGAGTAAGACTCATTCTTGGCAACCGAGATAAGAGCATAAGCTTATATTTCAGACACAATGATATGTAATATAAATAACATGTAAATATGCATTATTTAAACATAAGTAATGTCATGATTTATGAATCAATGCATGTTTTAGCTTCACACACTTGTGCTATAATCATTGAATCAATGCATATGAATTTTCAATCATTTAAATAGTTTCATTTTATCAACTACCATATAAATATATTTTGAAAATGTTAATGAGTATCTTCAATTAGTATCTAAAGCTCCAACACACATGTAACACCTTATTGGCAATGTTTCTAATAAGTGTGTACATTTCAAACATATTCTCAGTTGATCATTGAGTTTTCAACCCTGAGGTTATTCTGGTCACTCATATTTTATTTATTGTATTTTACATATGTCACACAATACATATATACAACTAACAAAATATATTAAGTTCCAATATAACTAATACATGGCTCTTGCAACACTGTTATTTAGGGGTGGGCAGAACCAGACCGCGGACCGAGAACCAGACCAGACCACCGGTTTCAATCCCACCTCCCAGGACCACGGTTCAGTCCTCGGTCCTCACCTCCCAAGACCATCGGTTCTCGATCTGGTGTTCGGTCCGTGGCCCAAATCCTGAAATACCAGAATCGGACCGGACCGAGGTTAAAAAAACACTCTCTGGTTTTTAAGAAAAAAATCTCTCATGTTCACTCTTCAGTCCTACCCCACCAATTTTTCAGAGTCCCGAGTCCCTGACACTGAGTTGTGAAGTGTGAAATGCGAACACCAGACCCCGACCCGCGACCACCCGACTTTCCTGCTCGGCTGCTGCTCCCGACCCCGACCTCGAAGACGAATGCTCGACCCCGACCGCTCGCCTCGCCTGTCTTCGGCTGCTGTTGCTTCGCGCTCGTCTCGCGGTCGCCTCGCCTCGCTGCTGCTTTTCTGGTATTTGAGCTTCCTTTTGGTGCTGTAAAATTTACAGTGACCGTCGATCAAACATTTACAGTGTAAATGTTAGGTATTTTTTAGCAAAGGAGCGGTATTTTTTTTTTTTTTTTTGGTTCTTTTTTCCCTAGCAGATATGGTGTAAGGTTTTACAACGTAAAAATCGTCGGATTCCAACTTGCGTGTTTGATCTGTTGTAAATTTTATGGACTACGAATTACTATAAGAAGTTGGGGATTTTTTTTAGGTTTAAAAAAAAAGTGGGAGAAACTGGGACTGGACCGAATTTTCTGTAACCCCAGTAGGGCCGAGAACAAACTATGACTCATTTAGACTTGTTCATACATCCTTTCTATTTTGGTTAAGTTATACCCCTTCATGTATGTTATTTTTTTTTTAAAACATAACTTAGCAATGACTCACATTATACATCTGTCGACGAGCAGTGCAAAAGCTTCAGCCGATTAGCAGGTATAATAATTCTTAAACTGCATCTACCGATAGAGAAATAAACTCACATCTGCCGATCACAAAATAACAAAACTCGATACCCCTTCATTTGCTTCTGCCGGTAACTATTCGACAGAATTCAATACATAATCGCTTGCTCCTGCCGATCGCTAAACGACAAGCATTGAGCTCGCACCTGCCGGTAGAGAAAACTACAACAACCGGTCACTAAACAACAAAAGTATTTACATCACCCGATGACTCAAATACACTACATCTATCGGTCACTAGACGACAAAATAACGTTTACATCATCTGGTGACTCAAATACACTACATCTACCGATAGGCATGTGCAATTCACGTGTTCTTTTAATACATCTTCCGATAGAGAACATCTATCGGTGGGTACGACTCTAAACATAATCCGATAGAGAACATCTACCGGTGGATGCAAACTCCTAACATATTCCGATAGAGAACATCTACCGGTGGATGCAAACATACACAAACACCTAACTTCATTAACTCATCACTCTTATGAATAAAAGACAGAAACTCATCCAGAATTCTTGTAGCGGAAGACTTAGTTAAATAACACCACATTCTACATCTTATAAACCTTCTCAGACTCAGTAATCAAACCAGACAGTGTAACGCCCCGAACCCATCCCGGCTCGGTGCGTCACTTTGCAAACTATTCCCGTTTTTAAAACGACATTTAAAATAATTTTCGTAAATTTTTCGACTCGTTTTCGGGTTTTTCAAACCCTCGAGTTTTGTTAGAAAGTGTGCCCAAACTACAGTTAAAATGCGTTAGAAAATGTCGGGTTAAAACCAGTTCGAAATAGGAAAATTTGAAAAAAAATTAAAATTAAATGTTTTTTTTTATATAAAACAGTGGCGATCGATCGCCACAGCCACCCTCTCTGGTGCTACAGTACCAGAGAGGCTGGCTGGCGATCGCCCCTGCACTCCCAGCCGACCCTCACCCCTTTTTCTTCAATTTTCTCCAAGCTAAACACTTCCAAAAATTCCGAAATTTTTACCGTACACTCCCAACACCTAAATCTTCAAGTCCCGTAAAAATTTTGGAAAATCGACTTAAAACGGAGAAATACAAAAATAGCAAACTTAACCCGACGTTAGTTATTTTAAAATCAAAACGAACGGCATAACACCTAAAAATTCGCTAAACCAAAACCTGAAAATTTAAACCGAAATATATAGTCAAATTCCCAAACACTTGCACACTCTATTCAACAACACCATCGACATAAAACGATCAAAATATTTATCAAAAACATTTACAATACAATACCCAAAATCCTCCACAATTTTTCTAAGTTTTCTTCAACGTTCAAAAAAACACTTAAACAAAACAACTATCCATTTCAAACCATCACCTCCCACACTACCCAAGGACGATAGCGGTCAAGACGCCCCAACAATAGCCTGCACCAGCGGACTCCGTACTCCTCCGACTGCGGCCTAATCTTGAGCTGTCTCCTCAATCTCACCTGTAAAATACTCGTCACCTACACCATAGAACATCACAGTAAGCCTAATGCTTAGTAAGTAGGGAATTAATGCACAATAACACACTAAATGCTCGACTCAACCCTAACATGCAGTTTCTACACACTCTGTTGTTTTCTTTTCATTTCGGTTGCATTTATCTTTCACTTTCAGGCGAATCAAGTAGGCACACGCCCCCACACAGTCCAGGATGGCCACGCCTTGATCCACGGAGGTAGACCGGAGGCACACATCCCAACACAGTCCAGGACGGCCACGCCTTGATCCACGGAGCTAGACCGGAGGCACACGTCCCAACACAGTCCAGGACGGCCAACACAAATCTTCCCCAATCGATCGTAGAATCCTCATTGTGCCTTCAAGCACGAACAGGTTGAGGCATTCTTACTCACGACACATTACGTACATTAGCAGGGCATCTCGAATAAAATCCCTCGCGGGGTGCTCAACGAGCCACTTGCCCGACGAAGCTATTCTACTCGAGACCAAGTTACAATAAATTCTTATCTTGCATTTCATCATCCTCACCCCTCAAACATGCAAAACACGTGATTTCGTAGTTTAGAAAACAATGATGCATGACACCCAATGCATGACACAAAGCAAAACATAACAACAAGCAAACAATCCCTACCGTTCTATGGTGCAGGCCCGAAGGCAACAAACATTCATCCACTACTTACTTGGTTGCTCGGTTTTTTTCTAGCTCACTTCTATCGATCAATGCTTTCGTTCGACGACCTAAAATAACAGAAACTTAGCTCGATAAGTTATCAATACAATCTAAGGAAATTCTTAACCTAAACTAACTAAAACTATAACACAATTTATTTCCAAAACACCAAATCTGATTTTTACCCAAAATTGACCGTCAAACTTCAAACGGTCATAACTTATTCATTTCTCAACGGATTTCCACGTGCCACCCCAATTCGGAAACCTCTACACGTCTACTATCCATTGAAATACTCAAATTAAACAAACAAACACAATGGCCACTCCAAAAATCCCTCAACAGAATCGGCCACCTATTGACTTAAAAACCGGTTTTTGCATAACACTTTCCAATCTTCAATCTAACCATGCAAACCACTCCAACTACTTCATTCAACCATTCAAACACCAAATTTGGAAAGAAATCTAACATTTGAAGTCAAAATTCGGAATCCATCATTTAGGGTTTCCAAACCCTACACAACATTCACCAAACCTACCCTAAAACCACTAAAAACAACCCCTTAACATATAAAACTTAAAACCCTAACAAAACTAACCTTAAATCCCTTGAAATCTCTTGAGGAAAGGAAGAAGATGGAGCTTCAATGGCTACAAAGAAGAATCGTGGAGAGCAAGGGAGGAAGATGACTAACTTTAAAATTTTACCTTTTTTAACTAAAAGTTTTCTACTTTTTGTTTTTCACCACAAACCTTTATAAATTAAAACAAAAACCCTTCCTCTTTACCACTTAATTCCCAACGTGAAAGGCTCCATTAAAATCACACTTTTCATTCATTTAATGCCTATACATTCCGTTGAATTTTCATTGGTTCATAGGTTTGACTTTTCAAACCCTTTAGTTTGAATTGTCAAACCATATTTCTCCTATTTCTTTTTCACTTCCATGCATAAACCTTAAACTTGAATACTTAAACTCTCATAACACGTCTAATCGTAGGCTACGCACGTAATAGGAAATTCCCGGGTGTTACAGACAGTCTCAAAACTCAATGTTTTAAAATAATCTTATCCTACTCAAACTTCCATATTCAAAACCATACTGACATCATGCAAGCATTAACCAGGGGTCTCATTCGCCATCCAGCCACAGAATTGCACCCTGAACACCTTTCAGCAGTGAAACTCGACATCCTCATTAACTTTGGAATCCTCACCTGATATCTCGTCACCTACATCATAAGATTTAAACTATAAGCTTAATGCTTAGTAAGGAATGCAAACTAATATGTATTCGTGAATGCACAGTTGAGAGAAAATCATAATCATATTCTTTTCATGCTCTTTTCTTGTTTCTTATTCGTATTCTTGTTCATCACTTTCATCATATGGATTAAGGGAGGATTTGTGCCGTGAAAGGGGGGTTGACAGTGATTTTGATCATATTCTCTTTCGGGTCGTTTTCATGGTCCCTTTTTGGACTGTGGCTTGCGTCAATCCGCCCCCAACCCTCGCTTAATCCGGTTGCATAAGTTTCATTTTCATTCTCATATCTTGTTCATGGGAAATACATGCTCATAAATCATTTTCATATGCTTGAGAAGAAAATCATGATGCATGACATGTATACTCTTAAATCATAAGTCTATAGAAAATATCATAACGGAACAGTCGAATTCATAGACTTTATTAAAATGTGACATAACATATCTTTCAACATATATAAATCATCCAAGTATCAGAAACCTTATTAACAAAGAATCAAAAATCAGACAACTGAAACTAACTTAATACTCTTGTGATGTAGGGCCCTATTGGCCGGAAGTCTTAATACATTCACTTACCTGGTTTCCTTAGCAAATTCGTGCACTACACTTCAAACCTCTTCACCTAATAACATTTCACATCTCAGAGTCAATATAGATCATAAATATTCTGAAATCAAAGCTAGAACAGTCCTAACTAAATGTTATCCTAGAATCTATAGTTAAAGTCATTCCCAAATCCCTTAGTCTAGTTCTCTGTGTGCAGTCTGAAATCCTAAAACTGAAACAGCTAGGTTCAACTAACGATTAACCTGAGTCGGTGTGATAAATGTCTAGAATCGATTCGGAATGACATTGCTAAATCCAGAATATAAATGATACTAATGTTACTCCGCCATTGGAGAACCAAACTCCAACACCAAGCTGGAAACAGAGCCTAACAAATAACTGACAACTACATTGTCTAACCCATACCTTGAGCGTAGAGTAGCTGAGAAATGGCAAGGGAACCGGTCGTCGGAGGAAGGATGACTGGCAGGCAGGGAGCGAGAGCTCGGGAGAGAAAATCGCTGAAGGGAGAATGTCGGCTACAGTGAGGTTTAAGGTTTCCATTTCAAATTTATATCAACTAAGTTCCTCTTTAATTACCACACTGCCATCACACAAATAGAATCCAATAAGCTTTGGCATTAAAATTAACTAAATAAAAGGTCGAGTAAAGAGGTGACCGTTGATTCCGTTAAGAAAATCACCTGGCTGAAAATGTCGGGTGTTACATCCACCCCTTCTTAAACAAAATTTTCGTCCCCGAAAATTGATCAAGCAAAGAGCTCTGGATATTTGTCCAACATATCTTGCTGTCGTTCCCATGTGACTTCTTCAACTCCATGATTTGTCCATAAGATCTTAACTAATGGAATTTCCTTATTCCTCAGAATTTTCACTGCAAATCCCAAAATTTGCATTGGCTTCTCCTCATACATTAGTGTTGGCTCAATTTCAACATCCACTGGCTTAACAACCTGTGTAGGATCCCGTATGCATTTCCTTAACATTGACACATGAAAAATATTGTGAACTTTTTCCAGTGATAGGGGCAATTGCAGTCTATAAGCTGTGCTGCCGATTCTCTTCAAGTCAGGGAATGGTCCAACAAATCGCAGATTAAGCTTTCCCTTCTTGCCAAATCTTAAAACTCCTTTGAATGGTGAAATCTTCAAGAATACCTCATCCCCTACAGCAAATTCAAGATCTCTCCTTCTTTGGTCTGCATAACTCTTCTGTCGGCTTTGTGCAGTAATCATTCTTTTCCTAATAATGGTAATCTTGTCTGACATCTGCTGCACGATCTCGGGTCCAAGGAGTTTTGCTTCTCCAACTTCATCCCAATACAGAGGTGATCTACATTTCCTACCATACAACGCCTCATAGAGTGCCATACCAATAGTAGACTGATAACTGTTATTGTAAGAGAATTCCACCAATGGTAAATATCGACTCCAAGATGTCTGGAAATCCAGCACACACACTCTCAACATATCTTCAAGTATCTGAATAGTCCTCTCAGATTGACCATCGGTTTGAGGGTGAAAAGCAGTGCTGAAAGACAATTTTGTTCCTAACGTGCCTTGCAAACTCCGCCAAAATCTTGAGGTGAATCTAGGATCACGATCGGAGACAATAGACAAGGGAATCCCATGCAATCTGATAATTTCCTAAATGTACAGGCTAGCAAGTTGTTCCATTGTAAAGGTCTTTCTTACGGGTATAAAGTGTGCTGATTTTGTCATTCTGTCAACCACAACCCAAATACTATCATGTCCTTTAGTCGTCCTTGGTAATCCCACCACAAAATCCATGGCAATGTTCTCCCACTTCCATTCGGGGATCGGTAGGGGTTGAAGAGTACCTCCTGGTCGTTGGTGTTCTGCTTTAACTTGCTGGCATACCATGCATGACTCAACAAACTTAGTCACATCTCTCTTTAAATTTGGCCACCAATAATGTAACTTCAAGTCTCGATACATCTTGGTGCTACCAGGATGTACAGAGAAGGGGGATGAGTGAGCCTCGGCCAAAATCAACTTACGTAATTCCTCATCGCATGGAATATACCATCGATTCATAAATTTCAAAATACCATCGTTAAAGAGGCTAAACTCAGGGGAGGCGTCTTTTAACTTACTCATCATGCTACTAATCACCTTCGAATCCTTTTGCTGTGCCTCCTTGATCCTGTCCAAAATAGTTGGTCGAATAGATAAATCAGTCAGTAAAGCTGACAGCTCGGGAACCATTTCCAATTCGAACTTCTGAACTTCCTTCCTCAAAGGTGCAGACATGGTTGATACCGCGGGTTGCATTGTTGTTGACATTCTGCTTAAAGCATCGGCTACAACATTAGCCTTGCCTAGATGATACTTAATTTCAAAGTCATAATCTATAACAAATTCTAACTAACGTTTCTGTCTCATGTTTAATTCCTTTTGAGTAAAGAGGTACTTCAGACTTTTATGGTCGGAAAACACCTCACACTGTTGTCCATACAGATAGTGTCTCCAAATCTTCAATGCAAAGACAACAGCAGCTAACTCTAAATCATGAGTGGGGTAATTCTGTTCATAACTCTTTAGCTGCCTAGAAGCATATGCTACAACTTTGCCTTCCTGCATCAAGACACACCCCAGACCAACTTTAGAAGCGTCACAATAAACACTGTACTTTCCTTCATCAACTGAGAGTGTCAAAAGAGGGGCTGTCGTTAACTTCAGCTTAAGTGTCTGGAAGCCATCTTCACAGGCTTCAGTCCAAGAGTACTTGGTGTCCTTCTTTGTCAAACTAGTTAAAGGCTTAGCTATCATAGAAAATCCTTCAATAAACTTCCTATAATAGCCTGCCAAACCAAGAAAACTACGGACTTCATTGACATTCCGAACTGAACCGTTCTTGCATTTTAAAACCAGTTCACTACGAAGATTGAAGAACTTCTTAATTTCTACTAACATTAAAAGAAATTAAAATATAGTCAATTACGATTTTAGCCCTGTTAAATGAATATATTTTTTCTTACCGAAAAGCATATAAGTCCAGAATTGTGTTCTTCTTCCGTCTTTTCCCTTATCAGCTATTACCTTCGCAGACCTCTTTCCTTCTGTCACCCGGTAAAACTTATTTAGGGTCTTACACCTTCCCTCTTTCTCTAACCTCACTCATTTACTCCTGTTTGTCATGTTCTCGATTCCAATTTAGTTCGCCATGTATAGGGGAGGAGGAATTAACGGCGGATCTTGCTACTACTTCCGTCTTTTGGATTTGTAAAGATTTTTCCTCCGGTATTCGTACTGCTTATCGCAAGCTCGCTCTGGCAAACCTTTTAACGGTGTTTTCTTTTTTAAATAGTCGTGCTTCTGGATTGCTGCCATTTTATGGCTGAAATCATGTGTGTTTTTCAATTGCAATTTGCTGTAGTTTCGATTTTTTGGGCGAATTTTTCGTTTCTGTTTTGTGCATTCATGTGGCATTCGGACAGATGGGCTCGTAAGCCAGGGGTGACTGAAGAAGCCAATTGGCGGTTTCAACAAATACAGGAGGTTTATTCAGGTCACTTATCGTGTCATGTGAATATATATAATATATTTTTTATTTTTTAATTTTTTTGAAAATAGGTTGTAGAACCAGAACCGGAACTTTTAGTTCGATTCCGGTTCAATTTTGGCCGGTTACACACCCGTTTTCGATTCTGTTGTTCCAAAACCGAATGGTGACCAATTTGGTTAGGTTCCTATTCAAAACCGAACCGAATCAGGTTTTGCACATCCCTACAAATAATCACATGATGTACAATACAAACATTCTTCCTATGCATATATTGAATACATATATACGTATCAAGCACATAATATGAAGTATACAAATCTTATTATTTTAAAAGTTATGGTCATACATTTATCTAAACATCACTCAAACACACCCTAGAGCCTAGGGGTGGGCAGGACCGGACCGTGGACCGAGAACCAGACCGGACCGGTGGTTTCGGTCCCATGGTGACGGACCATGGTCCGGTCTTCGATCCGAAGTACCTAGAACCGAAGAAAGTCGGTCCAGTTCTCGGTCCACAGCTCAAATTCCCAAAGAACAGGGACCGGACCGAAGGACCGATTTTAAGCCAAGCTTGCCTTCATCTTCAGCAAGTCTTCCTTCCTAAATCCCTAATCAGCTAATCCAGAACCAAAACAAATCCATAATTGGCTAATCCAGAACCAGAACACCCACCTCCGAACGGCGAACACCAGATCTCCGAACAGCGAACACCCGATTTGCCTCGCGCTCGAGCCAGTCGCCTGGTTGGATTGCCTCCCCTCAGTTGCAGAACAGAACACCGACGACTCGCGATTCCCGTGCTTCGTTCTCCAATTCGCCGCCTTACCTCGAAAGCTGCTCCGATTCGCCTTGCCTCCAAAGCTCCCATGCTCTCTGCTGATCGACTGATCGGGTCGCGCTCGCTTCGCCTCGCCTCGCCTTTGTCTTCGGCTGATCGGCTTCCTTCTCTCCTCACTCACAGTCACGGTATGTGAGTGAGGGCTCGATTTTGCTGCTGCAAATTGGTGTAAATTTTTATAAGTTAATTTTTTTTTAAAAAATAAAAATATTAGGGTTGGAGAAACCGGGACCGAACCGGGATCAGACCAATTTTTCGGTCCGGTCCAGGTTTGATCCAGGTTCCTCTCAGGGCCAGTTCCGATCTTCGGGAAAAATTTCCCGAAGACTCAGTCCGAGCTCGGGACCGGACCGAACCGGCCCGTGCCCACCCCTAGTAGAGCCTATGAGAAAAGATATAACCACTACTCAAAAACATCATTTAGTTGGCGTGTAGTGTCAGAGCATTGTTGTAACACCCGGCATTTTTGCCTATGTAATTATTCCCCGAATATGTAAGCAGAATTTCTCCGATATGAATGCAATGATTGTTTTTAATAAAATTGTCGATGTGTTTAATCGAGCGAGGGTGATTCGTGAGACCGTATCGATTAAACTAAATAATGTTTTAGTTAAAAACCAATGAAAGGGCAAATTAGGAAGAAATTAAGGTTGGTGGGAGAAAACAAATAGATGATTGACATGTGGCAGCTTGTTGAAGAAGTTAAGTTCTTTCTCCTACGTGAATGTTCATTCACTTCTCTGTTTCCCCTCATCTCTCTCGGCTTTCTCTCTTCCAAGCGATTGAAACAAAACTTCCACACTTTGTTTCTCCAGCGTTTCTCCGTTTTCTTCAGCAAAGGTGAGCGTCTTTTAATGCTAATAAATTTGGACAAGTTTAAGGTGAGTTTTTATCGAAGTTTAGGGTTTCGGTTTTCGGTGAAAACTCACTGTTTTTGGATGAAAACACGTTGGTGTGTTTTCTAAAGAGTTGAAATGTGTTTGCTGCATTTCCTACGAGATATTAGTTAGCATTTGTAGCGTGTTTAAACTCTGAACATTCATGCTACAGATCCGAGCTTTCCAGAGACGTTCGAGCATACTACTTGGCTGCACACAGGTAAGTTCATGCATCTACGTTGGCCCTTAAGGCCCTACAACTCGGAGGTACTAGGTCTGGTTCGGGTAGATAGGTTTTAGGTTATGTTTTAAGTTAAACGTGTTTCCATTATATTCTGTTCTCTGTTGTATTCATTCTGTCACCTGAAATGTTAAGTTTAAGCATCGCACTGATTCATGCATACACGTTTTCCTGTAAAATCATGCAAATGTTTTCAGCACCGGTTTTGAAGTAAGTAAGATAAAATCCTGTAAAGAAAATGTATGGTTAAGTGTGGACGAGGACTGGCATCCTGTCAAGTACTCCTGTTATGTCCTGAAAGTGGCATGTACATCCTGTTGCGCCAGCTCCTCCTCCCACTTATACCTTCCTGTCCAGTGAAACGTAATGTAATGTAATGTTCATGTATTTGAAAATGTCCATGCATAGCATATGCACACTGCATTTCATGTTCTTACTGAGCTCTAGGCTCATAGATGAACTCCCTGTTGTAGGTACGGATACTCCAGAGGAGGACCTTGCTCCTCAAGCTGATGAGTAATGGATTTTGGTGGATCGAGCTCATTGGAAATGGTTGCTGCAGTCAGATAAATTCTGTGTAGAGGTTTAAGTCTTTAAAGTAAAGTTCATATTTGTAAACTCTTCTGGATGTTTGTGGTTTTTGTTTTAAAACTCTGTTGTAGTCTTGTGTTTTGTTTGAAAGTTTTGTTGGAAATTTTGAAATGTATAAGTCCTGTTGTTGATGTATTTAAAACCTCCGTATTTGACAGATTGTATCCATATATTTTAAATGTTTTGAAAACATTCTGGAACTGCTTGAGTTCTCCCTTTTCAGGTCATGCATGGATAGTCTCGAATTTTAGAGCTATCCATGCAGTTTGTCTGCTCGAACTCCCGTCATTTGTACAGTATGAATTCAAAACTTTGTTTTGAAATCGGGTTTGAGGGTCTGAAGCCCTCATGCCTCCTGTTTTGATGTTCCCTGCCTGTAAGTCTTTATGTTAAAAATTTGCCAAGTTTTATCTCAAAAACTGCATCTTCCGATCACGTTCACTGCTGTTTTAAGTGTTTATCTACCGGTTGACGTCATCCATCTTCCGGCTGATGTCATCACCTTCTGCCGGTTATGTTTACTATTTTTGTCTTCCGGTTGACGTCAGCATAAGTCTTCCGCCCAGTTTAAATTTTTGTCTTCCGGTTGACGTCAGCATAAGTCTTCCGCCCAGTTTATAATTTTGTCTTCCGGTTGACGTCAGCATAAGTCTTCCGCCCAGTTTATAATTTTGTCTTCCGGTTGACGTCAGCATAAGTCTTCCGCCCAGTTTATAATTTTGTCTTCCGGTTGACGTCAGCATAAGTCTTCCGCCCAGTTTATAATTTTGTCTTCCGGTTGACGTCAGCATAAGTCTTCCGCCCAGTTTATAATTTTGTCTTCCGTTGACGTCAGCATAAGTCTTCCGCCCAGTTTATAATTTTGTCTTCCGGTTGACGTCAGCATAAGTCTTCCGCCCAGTTTATAATTTTGTCTTCCGGTTGACGTCAGCATAAGTCTTCCGCCCAGTTTATAATTTTGTCTTCCGGTTGACGTCAGCATAAGTCTTCCGCCCAGTTTATAATTTTGTCTTCCGGTTGACGTCAGCATAAGTCTTCCGCCCAGTTTATAATTTTGTCTTCCGGTTGACGTCAGCATAAGTCTTCCGCCCAGTTTATAATTTTGTCTTCCGGTTGACGTCAGCATAAGTCTTCCGCCCAGTTTATAATTTTGTCTTCCGGTTGACGTCAGCATAAGTCTTCCGCCCAGTTTATAATTTTGTCTTCCGTTGACGTCAGCATAAGTCTTCCGCCCAGTTTATAATTTTGTCTTCCGGTTGACGTCAGCATAAGTCTTCCGCCCAGTTTATAATTTTGTCTTCCGGTTGACGTCAGCATAAGTCTTCCGCCCAGTTTATAATTTTGTCTTCCGGTTGACGTCAGCATAAGTCTTCCGCCCAGTTTATAATTTTGTCTTCCGGTTGACGTCAGCATAAGTCTTCCGCCCAGTTTATAATTTTGTCTTCCGGTTGACGTCAGCATAAGTCTTCCGCCCAGTTTATAATTTTGTCTTCCGGTTGACGTCAGCATAAGTCTTCCGCCCAGTTTATAATTTTGTCTTCCGGTTGACGTCAGCATAAGTCTTCCGCCCAGTTTATAATTTTGCCGTCATCTTTCTTCCGATGACGTCATACGCCTTTCGCCCAACAGCTTCCTGCTTCTATGCTTATGATTTCTGGTTACTTCCTGTCCATTCTGTTTAATATTTTCTTCGCCATTTCTTCTCTTCTGTTATTCATTTCCGAATTGTGCATAGTTCTGTTATACACCGTAGCCTTCCACAGTATGCTTCTTCCCAGTTAAGTTCTCTTAAATGTCCCTGTCTTCCTGCATTTTCGTTTCTCTTCTGTTATCCGTTATTGAATCCCGTTTTGCTTTCAACTCCTGAGAACTCTCTCTCTCGGTGAAGTTTTATAGTTTGTAAACGTTCTGTTCCCTGTTTTCTGTTATAAAAAAAATATGTGCCCGTTTTCTGCAAATGTCCCGGAGTGACGGCTTCGATCCCGAACCCCGATCGGGTTCGGTTTCGGGTCGTCACAATTGTAGTGCCCATACTTTGTCCTATTTTGGCTGCAATGAGTGCTACAACACTATAGCGCCTGTAAATCTTAATACTATAACCATAGAGCCTATGAGAAAAGATATAACCTCTACTCAAAAACATCATTGGCGTGTAGTGCCCAGTGTCAGAGCATTTTAGTGCCCATACTTTGTCCTATTTTGGCTGCAATGAGTGCTACAACACTATAGCGCCCGTAAATCTTAATATTAAACAAAGCATTGTAGAGCTTAATTTTTGTAATTTTAATTTTAGACAATAAAAATAAGCATTTATGTGATAGTATGAGATAAGATTAACTATGATAATCCTAATTAGAATAATAAAATGTGATAAGAAATAGTAATAAACTATGGTTTATAAAAATGAACAAGTTAAATCATTATATTGGATAGTCATTCTAAGAGATGACTTCGAAAAAGAAATTGATAATCAATAGGTATAATAGTAGATATTTTGATGGTGAAATTAAATCAATGGGATGTACGCAAATAAAATTTTAATTTTTACATGAAAATTAATGGGTGTGCTTCTTATAAGCATAGTCACTGCTTTGAGACTAACGGAAGAGATTATCATTCTTAGAATTCGTAACCCTTTTAAAAAATAAATTAGATATATTAAGGTACAAATTGGCTTTTTGATTGGGTCAATTGGATATCATAATAAAAAGGTATGTGTGTGTAAAGTAACACAGTGCTAGAGAAATAATCGAATTTAGACTTTCAATTTAAGATGATTAATAATACATGCTCAAATCGGAGTTGATGAGCATAAAACAGGTCATATCGATTCCATTGAATATGATTTAGCATGATAAAAGAATAAAATTTATCAGTCAATAGAATATCATCACGTCATTTTAAGATTAGTGACTAATTATGATATTATCGTGAAATTAAAGAATATTTAAAGATAATTACTCATGATTAATTAAGTTAATTTTTGTAATTAGCTTAAGTCTAATCAAAATTAATTAATTTAAGCTACGCATATTTAAAACATAAGAAATCATGGTATATTTGAGAATATGCAAAGGAAGGTTAAAGCGGTAAATTATGAAAATAAAATGGACAAAAGTGTAATTCTACTCTAAGTGCCATCTAGAAATAAGTAGAATGACTAAGTTATTAGCCATTTTCATGTTCGTCTAGAGAGAGAAAAGGGAGACAAAGAGAGAGAGGGAGAAATTGAAGGGGATAGGGTTAGAGTTGATCTTCAAGCCTTCAAGCAAAGTTGTTCTTCTCTTCAAGAGAATTTTTTTAACTAAGAATCAAACTTTAAAAGTGAAGAGAACAAGAAGAATTTAGAGGTAATAATCTCCAATCTAAGTATTCTATAAACTAGCTAGATTAATGCATGATTTAGGTGATAGAAGTTTCAATATGAGGTTTATATGTTGATACCTATGGATTGATGTTAGTTTTCTTTTGTTAAATTGATTTAAAGAGGTATTGAAATTGGGGTATAATGTTGAAGTACAATTAGTTTGGATGAGACTATGTTGAAATCATGAAGAATTGAATTATTGGTTTAAATGTATTACGGATTGTTGCTTATGATTAAATTGGTTGAAGTTGTTGAAAGTAAAACTAAAATTAAGTGAGCTGTGATGAGTTTTAGTTTGTATTGGTTAATTGAAGTTGTCAAAGTGATTTATTTTGATTAATAGAATATTAAATTTGGTGATTGTTAAATCATATCACAATTGAATAGTTGGAAAAAGCATGGATGTAATATAATATTTTATTTTGGTTAAGATAGAGTAAATATGTCTATTTGGGGGATTATATATCGTGTTTATGGTCATAGATGGGTTTTGATATTTTTTAGGCAGAAACTATGTTGAAATCGCGAGAAAATAGAAGGTTGGTCTCAAGAACGAGCTTCTAGTGTTCAATGGGGATGTCCATAAGAGTAATAATGGGGAAAATGTCTCGGGATTGGACTTCCATTGTTTGATATAGATACCCAAAAGACTAAGAATGGAAAAATTATCTCGAGAATGGACTTCCGAGGTTGGAGGGGACGCCCGGAAAGGAACCTTTGTTCGATGAAAAGACTGAAGTAGACACCCCAGTTGAAGGGTGGGCGCCGAAACTAAAAGAATTGGACTTGCACTTATTTTGTTAATATTTTTATTCTTACTTTTGACATAGTTTGGGACATGATTAAAGGATGTCTAAATAGATGGATGACCATGATTCATACAACATTTTTCTTGTCAAAAACAAGATTTGCATTGATCACGTTACAATATTATTAGTATGTATAATGTATGTGTAACACCCGAGTATTTTCTATTGCGTGCATTGCCTACGTTGTCTTAGGAGAGGTTAATTATACAAGTTTCATGTTGCATTGACGTGTAATTTGAAGAAGTTTAGTAGAAGAGAAAAGAGAAGAGAAAAGAGAAAGGTGGTTGACAATTCAAACCCAAAAAGAATTGGTTGAAAAGTCAAATGCATTAAACCAACCAATGGGAAATTTTTGTAGATAAAGAAATTGCATTAAATGAATGAAAATGGGGGAAAGAATAAGACATCACGTTGGAGGAAGATGAGAAGGGAAAAGGTGTGGTAGATTTGTAATTTTAAAAAGTTAAATGGAGGAAAATTAAAAGTAAATGAAAGTTATGGTTTAAAGCTAGGTTTTCATTTCTTTTTCTTCATCTTCATCGACTTCTCTTGCTCTCCTCCATAGCCGCCTCTCTTCCTCCTCATTTCTTCGATTGCAAGGTAAATTTACATGGGTTTTAGTTTATGTGCTATGGGATGAAGTTTGGAAGAGTTTTTAGGGTGTTTTAGGTGGTTTTAGGGAGAGTTGGAAAACCCTAGGTTAGGGATTCCAAAATTTAGTTTTGAAAGGAGTGTTGTCTTTCCACTTTTGGTGATTTAGTTGTTGGATGTGTTAGTTTAAATGATTTATGGAGTTAGATTAAAGATTGAAAGTAAATTTGGGAATATGAGAAATGGTTGGCTAAGGCATATAATCCTGAATAGTGTGCCTTGTTGGGCTGAGGTTGCTGGTAGAAGCACCCTGAGGGGTACACTATGAAGGATGGTGGTTCGAGTGTGGCCATCCTAGACGGTTATGGGATGTGTGTCAGCTCGTTCCACACGGCTTAAGAAAGATTAAAGCAAGAGTAAGCAACGAACAGCAAAGAAGCACAACTGAGTGATAGAAACTGCATGGGTTAGGTGGATTGCATTGTGTGCTGTCGCATGTGTATGCCCTACTTGCTAAGCATTAGGCTTATGTTTTTGTGTTCTGTGGTGTAGGTGACGGAGCGTTCTCAGGTGAGCTCGAGAGTGATGTTCATGATTAGGAGGCAGTCGGAGATCCACGGAGCTCGCCGGTGCAGGTCATTTGTCGGGGCGCTTCGACCTAGTTCTCGGCAAGGGTTTGTGGTGGTGCATGTTTTGAAAACTTTGAGTTATTAGGAGTGGATTTGGAAATGTTTGGGTGTTGCTAGATTGGTCATGTTTTGAGTATTTTGAGTTGAAGTGTATCGTTATTTTGGTGTGTGATAATTGTGGTGAAATGTGCATGTTGTGGTCGGGATTGGATCTTAGAGTCGTTTGGTTAAATTTTATTTGATGTATATAGTTGGATTGATCTGGTCATTTGGTTGGTTAAATCGTGTTTTAAAGGTATTGTCTTTTCAGGTTTTGGATTTCGAAAATTTAGCCGTTATATTGTCGATTTTTGGTTTTCAAACCCATAATGTCGGGTCGAGTTCTCTATTTTATATGTTAATTGTTTTAAGTCGTTTTCCCGAGATGTTTTAAGGGAATTGAAGCTTTATGTGTCGGGATGATATGGTGAAAATTTCGGGATTTTTGGAAGTGTCGGGATTGTAGAAAAGTATAGAAATGTGAAGGAAAGTGGAAAGGGGTTAAAATGGGCATTTTTGGGTGTTTTTGGGTGTGAAAAACCCGAGCCGGCCCGACCGATAGGGCCCGGGGCGCGATCGGTCGTAGTCGGGAAGTTTCTGGGTGAAGAAAACCCGAGAGGGCCTGATCGATCGGGCATTTAGCCGCGATCGGTCACGGTTGCCTGTTTGGGGCGCTCAGGCGCGCCCCAGCGCGCGGGCGCGCTGTCTGGGCTCGCGCTGCGCCCAGCAGCCTCTTTTTGAGCCGTTTTCGGGTTTTTTTTTTCAAATTTCTCCCGTTTTCTAAAATGTTTTGACCCGACATTTTCCAACGTATTTTAAACGTATTTTGGGCCCGTTTTCCAACAAATGTCGAGGGTTCGAAAAACCCAAAAAATCGAGTTGAATAATTTACGAAATGATTTTTAAATTTAGTTTAGAAGCGGGATTTGTTTGAATAATGTTTTGGTACATGATTAGATGTAATGTCATATTAGTTTAGCTAATCCTCATATTAGAATTTTTTTATAGGTTTATGAAGACTCTCTACGTGGTTTCTTCCGATCTTTCCAAAACAGATGATAACAAATCAAGAGAAAAATGCAAAGGCAACTTGGGTTGTTGAACCAGCACATCATAGACCCAAAAGAGTATTTTTGAGTATTATCTTTTACTGTATTTTTGTTTAGTAAGATCCATGTATGTCAAATAAATTTACATAAAATCTTGTATATAATAAAATTTATAAATTACGAGTGAGTTAAATTTCATATCTTATGTGAGTCAGTTATACGTTGTATGGTTAGTAATATTAGTTTTAGTTCAGTTTAAAATTTTGTAAGTTATGAAAGAATCCCTCTACGACAACTATGTAAATTTTGGTTGAAAGTGATTACACGATGGGTTCATTATCTCAGAATATAGATTAAATCATCTAAAAATAATTAATTTTGTAAAAATAGTAAAATAGTTTTAAATGCTTCATAAAAAGTTGGAGTATTTAAGTTGTAGAATTTCGATGAAGGCATGCAATAATAATTCGCAAGCAAATTAAAGAAAATATTAAATAATAAATTAAACAACTAAATTGCAATCTCATTTATTCGTAAATATTTCTTTCTAACATTTCATAAATTGCAATCATCTGTTACGAACCTATCATGAAAATGCATCTTACTTTTGGATTCAGGAGGGTCCCATTCCAACGACTCGAACCATTCTTTCTCTTTTTTAATATAGAACATTTTTGGTAATAGCAGTGACCATCCATCTAACTCAAGTGGCATTCGCTTCAACTTCAGACATCTTAGTACGATAATCTTTTGCAGAGGAATATGAATCACTTGGTCATCTCTGCAAAGCCTCTTTAAATTTGGGAGATTTTCCAAACAGATATATTTTAGTTTGGGAAGACACAGAGTTTTAGGATTTATAATTCCTACTAACTTAGTTTCATCACGTGCTTCTTCTATTAATTCCTCCAAACCCTCACATGACCCAATATGAATTGTTTCCATGTTTTGAAGGTTCGACAGGAGTCCCAATGGAAACAACTTCTTCAGATTTGGACACTTACGAAGCTCTAAGCATTTCAAATTGGAAAATGGTTTGGAACCTCTTTTTATTTGAGATTGTCTTTGCACGTTGCCCGCACAGTCAAAAACACAATCTTCTAAACTCATCACATCCTCATCATCATAAATATCTAGCACGTGAATGTCGTCGACAATTGAATACCCCGAACTATCATTGCCGAATGTAATCCTCTGTAAGCGATCGTATTGGTTAATCTTTGTCTTTCTTAAATAAATCTGCTTTACACGCCAAATTATACCAGCCACTTCAAACTGGGGGATGTATTTATAATTGAAATTTCCAACCAAGAACACGTAGAAGTTAGGTCTTCTCTTCATTTTCATTTGTTGGATGAACGTAGAAAAGCTGACAAAGTCCTCAAACAAGACAGTCAAATGTTCCAAGTTGTTTAAGGAGTTTAACTCATTAACATCAATTATAGCCTCGATTGCTAAATATTGAAGAGATGTTAGCTTACTAATAACACCCAGACCAATTCTTTCTATCTTTCTCTCATAAAGGTTGAGGTATCTCAACTTAATCAAACTTCCAATGCCTTCTGGCAATTGACTTATACTTGTCTGCCAAAGATTTAGGCTTTCCAGAAAGCGTAGTTCTGCCAAAGATGGCACATTTTCCAACATATGGCAACACATAAGTATCAATGCAGTAAGGTTCTTCAACGACGAAATAGATTCTGGCAAAGATTTTATGCGACTGTAAGATAGATCAAGAAGTTTGAGCCCATCTAAATATCTAAAGAAACCATCACAAAGCACACTATCTGAGTCGATGCCCTGTAACAATAATACCGAAAGCCTGTTGCATTTTGGTGATAAATCAGAAGTTTCCACAATTTGATTTTCCATGAGGGAAACAACTTCGAGTTTATCCGTCCAACTTTCTTCATCGGGAATACCTTTCAATCCTATGCCAGCTTTTATCACGAAACGAGAACCTGTAATTTGGAGTGTCATATCTCTTATCAAATCATGTAGACGAACATACCCACTATCTTCTGGAAGCATGACTCTTTCAAAAGAAAGCAACGCGACTCGTTCAAGTTTTCTCAAAATAATCAAAAATCTTGGTCATACCAACATTCTTACCCAACAACCCTGCATTAATAAACAACCAAATTAACTCGTTTATTTCTATTAGACAATCTTCAGGATATGTTGCGCAATATAGAAGACATTCTTTTAATTTGCAATCCTTCAGTCGCTCGTAGCTCAATCTTAATACGTTAAATACTTTCTTTTCCATGTCATCTACTCTACCACTTGAGTTTCTTAATTCATCCAAAACATTCCTCCACTCGCTAACATCGTTACATGCTATCATGCTCTTTGCCAATGTAATTATTCCAAGTGGCAACCCTGCACACTCCTGAAGCACATCAATGCTAATCTTTGTCAAATCATCAGGTATTTCGCGTCCAATACTTCTACAAATAGTGTCCAAGAATCTTTTTTTGAAAGACATTCCACTTCGATGACATTATTACAATACATTTGTAAACAAACGTCTTTTGATCGACTTGTTACAATCAATCGATATCCAATCATTTTTGGAATTCCCAATCCCACCTCATTGAAATCAAAATCTGACCACATATCATCCAAAATCAAAACAAATTTTTTCTTCCTTTTCAAAGCTTCTGCAAGTATTCCAGCTCTTTGCGATTCATCAAGCTCATCTGAAATAGACACTCCAATTCTTTTTGCAATATCATTTTGCAATTTTTGAATACTACAATCTTTTGAAACTGTGATCCAATAAACAGAGCCATAAATCTGAGGTTTATCTAACATCATGTTGTGTAAATGCTTTATCAAAGTTGTTTTACCCACTCCGCCCATTCCCCATACTCCTATTGTCGACGCCTTATTCTTGGTTAGTAAATCTGAGATCTCATGTATATAACTATCAAACTTGTCACCCACTAAGTTACTTGTGGGAAATTGAACTTGCATTTCCTCATGGACTTCAATTGTAAGATCTTCCTCAAACTTGCCTTTCTCTGCAAGTTCCTTAGCTTCATTGATCAAATTATCCACCTCTCTACTCTTGTCAGCAACCGATGACATTCTACTCTTTCCCACATTTCCAATTCCAAGTTCTTTGCTTCCAACATTTTTACACGAATCTCGATCACTTTCTTTCTTTCTTTTTTTAATACGAAAAGATCCTTTGAAATTCCTGTTTAATTCATCCACCTCATCTGGGTTGGTACAACTACGAAGCTGCTCATAGATATTGAGTAAATTCTCAATGTTTTCCATACCTAATCAATGTTGAAGAAAGAGAGATCAAATTTCTATCTAAGAATACCATGCAGAAACAAGCTTCAAATGAAAGAGAAAAAAATCCAAGAAATTTCTAGTCGAAGTCAACATACCTACCCTTTTACTGGAACGAAAAAACTTTTCAGTCTGTCTCAGCACTGTATCAATCTCTGCATAAATAAAACCTACCCTTCATGTAAACATATTAAGCAGAGAGAACTTTTATGTATATAAAAGAGAAGAGCATGGTTTGAGTAAAAACCAGATCTGGCGACAAGCGGAGAGAATTTTCCTAACTATAACAGAGAAAGGCCTGATTTAAGTAGAAAGCCCTTTCCACTTGAGCCCCAGAAATAAGAAATATTTCTGGATCCACCTCATATCTAATATGGTAGAAGCTTAAGCCGAAGTGATTGCCAAGATCGAAATCAAGACATTAAAAAAAATGAAAAGATGGCAAACCTTGTCAAGCGACTGGATTGAAGAAGATATTGTAAGCCAGGGAAGGAAGAAAAGGATGTTCACTGGAGAATCAACTCACCACTCTATAAAGCAGGATCTGAAGTTGGGTAGTGACTCTTCAGCGGCAGCCGGCAGGGGCTGTTCATCGCGGTGGCATGTGCGTCGTCTTCTCTATTCTTTGACAGAGAAAGGGTTCTTCTGAGAAAAAGATGAAAACACGAATCCCATCAAGTTTATGTTTATATGATATTGCAATTAAATCATTTACACGAATGTAAATATTTGAACATTAACAATTTCCACAATTTCTACTTCTTTCTAAACGTTAGGTAGAGTGGGACCCCTTATTTATTATGAGAGTTGTTGTCCATGTTCTATTCTCTTAACATAGAACTTGAAAAAACAAAAAATTGAAAAGTAGTTACTTTCAACATCGAACTTGCTATTAACAATGAAAAAAACAAGAACTTACACGTCAACTGAAGGTCGTCTTTGATATTGTCGGTCGCTGGAGCAACAAATGAATTTGCCAATGCATCGTCCAAAATCAAAGTCCAAGGCTCTTCCAAAGTCAGAAACTACAAAATCAAACAAATGTTTATTGCTTTACCTCAAAAACATTATTGAAAGCAATGTATTTAGATCCTTTCAACTAATTTTTTAATGACATTTTTCGAGAAAACCTTAGAATTACAGGACAACATTGGATTAGAAATAATACACTTTGTTATCTCAATGTTTTATGATGTATTTTCTTTTTGAAGTTCTTACCAATTACAAGGGTTGCCATTCTCTAAGGATTTTCATGTTTTGGTAATATCTTTCGTTAATACAAGTTTTAGATTTGTAATGAAAACATCACTTTTTGATTTTTTTTTTTTTTTTTATTATCAAGAATATGATAAACTTCATTCACAAGTGACAGTTGAACACACGGTCTCTTGTAACAATTTCTATGTCTAAGCATAATTAATATAGAATAGCTAAATTTAAAGTGGTATATAACTTTGATTTTGTTCTTTCAAATCTCTTTTGACGTGTGAATCCTGTACCACTTTTCATTTTTTATGTTTCTGGACTGAAAATGTTGTCTCCTACTCTATCTCTTTCTCTAGTTTATAAAGTAGCCAATGGTGTATATTTATGAAAATGAATCTTTCGACAGATACATACTGTGTTTGAACTGATTCTCTTTAACTCAATTCGTCCTAATTTGAACCATTTTACTGAGAATTTACTAGATTATATCTTCTCTTACTTACTTATATTGATTTGTTTTTTAAATATCCAGGGTTTTGATGGATTTTCGGAATCAACAAAGGTTGTGTACGATAGAATTCAAAAGCTAGAGCCTGAAAATGTCTCCAAGATTTAATTGAAAGTAGAAGGTTATCTAACTGAAAGCCAGATCTCGACAAACTTATCTTACTTTTCCTGCCGGAGTACTTTCACAGAGTAAGATGTTTCTAATTACTTCGAGTGAGGAAGTTTCTACACAAAAAGCGATTGTACTGTTTTATCGACTTTTTTGTTCGAGTTTATAATTTATGTCATCTGATAATGTGTTCTGTAGCAAATTTGGTTCTGCTCAAGATGTTCGGACTCCATGTCAACAGAAGAGGATGCTTGGATTTGTCACCTTCGTTTTTGCCGAGACCGTGAAACAAATTCTGGCGAAGGGAAATCCTCATTTAATATGCGAGGCCCAAGTTCTTGTCAAACCTTCCCGTGACAAGGCGAGGCTCGTCGAGAGGCAAAAAAAAAAACAAAACTTTCTCATTGAACACAACAACTGCTTCAAAGTTTCTCTGGAGTTTATTTGATTCTGTTTTGTCTTTTTAATTTTCAGGAAGTTTCCGGAATAATTTCATCTTCCATTACAAGAAGGTCAACAGTTCATTAACGAGGAGTGAATTCAATACAGAAAGACGACATACTTGAAGATCTCTTTGTAAAAAGAGCAGAGAAAGTTAAAAATGCTAATAATTGTAGTCTTTATGCAGAAAGCTTCTGTTTACTATGAAAATAATCTTGTTTATCCGTCCCTCGTTGTTTAATCTTCATTTTCAAGCTGCGTTTTCATGGCGGATGTCGGTAATTATAATGTTATCAAGGAAGTGATAATCCAATGTTTCGCGTATTCTCTCTCTATCTTTCTACCAGAGAAAAGCCTGCAATAAAGTAGACCCTCGCTCTCTCTCTCTACTGCAAGTTGAATTACAACACTGAGACATTAAATGTAACCCTGGCAACTATCATGTATTCAACCTACACAAACAAAAGTGCACACACAGATGGCCCAAGAGTTTCAAGCTCATAACCTATCCACAATGGTTTTTCCTCTTTATCCTCTAAGATTCCTTGGCCTAGTGTTTTTAGTTATCTCGAGGATATTAACAGAATATAAAGTCACGAAGACTTGAGATAATCTAATTCTTAAATTATAATATCATATAATTCACGAGTAAGACTCATTCTTGGCAACCGAGATAAGAGCATAAGCTTATATTTCAGACACAATGATATGTAATATAAATAAGATGTAAATATGCATTATTTAAACACAAGTAATGTCATGATTTATGAATCAATGCATGTTTTAGCTTCACACACTTGTGCTATAATCATTTAATCAATGCATATGAATTTTCAATCATTTAAATAGTTTCATTTTATCAACTACCATATAAATATATTTTGAAAATGTTAATGAGTATCTTCAATTCGTATGTAAAGCTCCAACACACATTTAACACCTTACTGGCAATGTTTCTAATAAGTGTGTACATTTCAAACATATTCTTTGTTAATCATTGAGTTTTCAACCCTGGGGTTATTCTGGTCACTTATATTCTATTTATTGTATTTTACATATGTCACACAATACATATATACAACTAACAAAATATATTAAGTTCCAATATAACCAATACATGGCTCTTGCAACACTGTTATTTAGGGGTGGGCAGAACCAGACCGCAGACCGAGAACCAAACTGGACCACCGGTTTCGGTCCTCACCTCCCAGGACCACAGTCCGATCCTCGATCCTCACCTCCTAAGACCACTGGTTCTCGGTCCGATCTTCGGTCCGTGGCCCAAATTCTTAAAATACCGGGACCGGACCGAGGTTAAAAAAACAAGCTTCGGTCCAAGAGTATAACCTCTACTCAAAAACATCATTGGCGTGTAGTGCCCTGTCTAGTTATAGCGCAGTGTCAGAGCATTGTAGTGCCCATACTTTGTCCTATTTTGGCTGCAATGAGTGCTACGACACTATAGCGCCTAAATCTTAATACTATAACCATAGAGCCTATGAGAAAAGATGTAACCTCTGCTCAAAAACATCATTGGCGTGTAGTGCCCAGTCTAGTTATAGCCCAGTGTCAAAGCATTGTAGTGCCCATACTTTGTCCTATTTTGGCTGCAATGAGTGCTACAACACTATAGCAATGAGTGCAATTGATAAATTTTACAAGAGCTTAATTGGTTCTTCGTATTTTCATTTTCAAATATTTATTTACTGTAAGTTCACCATCAAACCTTTCAACCATTGTTTTTTCACATATAATTAGTTTCCAGTTACTTGAATACTTCAACGAGTCATTTCTTTTTTAATTTGGCAGTCTCATGTACAAATATAATTTGATATATTAACTAGAAGTGTGCATTTGTCGGTTCAATTCAGTTTTGAAATAAATCCGAACCAAACGGACAAGCTTTCGGTTCTATGCAATTTGATCTGAAACCGGTTGACAAAATTGTTGGAACCGAACCGATAACCAAATCGAAACTATTGGTTCGTTGTCGGTTCGTCAAATTATTAAAAAAAAAATCTTTTAAAACAATATAAAATATATTATATACTTAAAAAGTAAATAGAATTATACAATGTTTGTACTCAAAATTTTGAGTATAATAGTTTACATATGAAACCAAAATATTTATAGTTTCGAAATTTCTAAAAGATGTGACAAAAAGAGAAAATTCTAAAATCAAACCAAAGTATCAAGTAAGTAATATTATTCGTTATTAAAAACCAAAAGTGCTGAAAAAGTTTTGAATAAAACAAGTTACATTCATTCTCCTACCCATGTTTTGATAGTTTAACGTCTTTTGCTTCCTATTGACATCTACCAATAATTTGTTGCAAATAAGGATGTGTCTTTTCAAATTTGATGTCTTATTCTTCGATGCATGACATGCATATGACTGTGAACAATGGTTGCATTTTGCTCTAAGTTTCGAATCTTTTAATTTCAAATTGTTATATTGACAAAAAGATGCAAAACAATATCAATTCCACCTATTCAAATACAAGCAAATTATGATTGAAAAAAATACCATTGATGTTGTCTAATATATGACATTTTGAATATGCATAATTTGTATGCTCGTTCATTTTGTTGGCCGAGAAGAGTTTTACAATATAATTGTGTTTAACTTTCTTATGTTTCTTCTAAAAAATTTTCAAATAATTTATGTCACAGCCCCTTCAAACAAACTACACGTGTATACAAATGCATTGACTTAATCATAGTAGCATTGTACTATACACCCTTGCTATCCACCTTAGGATTTAATTCCGTGTAATCTCAATGATTTAATTAAGTTCATATAGATTTTTCTAGTATTTACTATGTAAATAAAACACAACATACACGATTGAATATTTAAAAGTAAACATATTATCAACTACAACAATAAGTGAATGCAATTGACTTACAATACTTGAGACATTAAATGTAACCCTTGCAACTATCATGTATTCAACCTACACAAACAAAAGTGCACACACAGATGGCCCAAGAGTTTCAAGCTCATAACCTATTCATAATGGTTTTTCCTCTTTATCTTCTAAGATTCTTTGGCCTAGTGTTTTTGGTTATCTCGAGGATATTAACAAAATATAAAGTCACGAAAACTTGAGATAATCTAATTCTTAAATTATAATATCATATAATTCACGAGTAAGACTCATTCATGGCAACCGAGATAAGAGCATAAGCTTATATTTCAGACACAATGATATGTAATATAAATAACATGTAAATATGCATTATTTAAACACAAGTAATGTCATGATTTATGAATCAATGTATGTTTTAGCTTTACACACTTGTGCTATAATCATTGAATCATTGCATATGAATTTTCAATCATTTAAATAGTTTCATTTTATCAACTACCATATAAATATATTTTGAAAATGTTAATGAGTATCTTCAATTAGTATGTAAAGCTCCAACACACATGTAACACCTTATTGGCAATGTTTCTAATAAGTGTGTACATTTCAAACATATTCTCAGTTGATCATTGAGTTTTCAACCCTGAGGTTATTCTGGTCACTCATATTCTATTTATTGTATTTTACATGTCACACAATACATATATACAACTAACAAAATATATTAAGTTCCAATATAACCAATACATGGCTCTTGCAACACTGTTATTTAGAGGTGGGCAGAACCAGACTGCGGACCGAGAACCAGACCGGACCACCGGTTTCAATCCCACCTCCCAGGACCACGGTCCAGTCCTCGGTCCTCACCTCCCAAGACCATCGGTTCTCGGTCTGGTGTTCTGGTCCGTGGCCCAAATTTCTGAAATACCAAAATCAGACCGGACCGAGGTTAAAAAGACACTCTCTGTTTTTTAAAAAAAAAATCTCTCATCTTCACTCTTCAGTCCTACCCCACCCATTTTTCAGAGTCCCGAGTCCCCGACACTGAGTTGCGAAGTGTGAAATGCGAACACCAGACCCCGACCCGCGACCACCCGACTTTCCTGCTCGGCTGCTGCTCCCGACCCCGACCTCGAAGGCGAATGCTCGACCCCGACCCCTCGCCTTGCCTCGCTGCTGCTTTTCTGGTATTTGAGCTTCCTTTTGGTGCTGTAAAATTTATAGTGACCGTCGATCAAACATTTACAGTGTAAATGTTAGGTATTTTTTAGCAAAGGAGCGGTATTTTTTTTTTTTGGTTCTTTTTTCCCTAGCAGATATGGTGTAAGGTTTTACAACGTAAAAATCGTCGGATTCCAACTTGCGTGTTTGATCTGTTGTAAATTTTATGGACTACGAATTACTATAAGAAGTTGGGGATTTTTTTTAGGTTTAAAAAAAAAGTGGGTGAAACTGGGACTGGACCGAATTTTCGGTCCGGTTCCGGTCCTTGAGAAAAAACTCCCACGGACTCGGTCCAGTCTCGGTCCGAGCTCGTGACCGGACCAAACTGACCCATGCCCACCCCTACTGTTATTGCGTACAAATAATTAGGGGTGTGCAAAACTGAACCGGAACCGATAAACCGAACCGAAACTGGTGAAATCGGTTCGATTTGGATCGGTTTTGAGCATTTGGAAACCGAACTTCAGATTAATTTTGTAGGAACCAACTTTTTAGGTTCGGTTTTCGATTTGGATAGGTCAAAACTGATAGAAACCGAACTGAACCGTTCTTGCATTTTAAAACCAGTTCACTACGAAGATTGAAGAACTTCTTAATTTCTACTAACATTAAAAGAAATTAAAATATAGTCAATTACGATTTTAGCCCTGTTAAATGAATATATTTTTTCTTACTGGAAAGGGTATAAGTCCAGAATTGTGTTCTTCTTCCGTCTTTTCCCTTATCAGCTATTACCTTCGCAGACCTCTTTCCTTCCCTCTTTCTCTAACCTCACTCCTTTACTCCTGTTTGTCCTGTTCTCGATTCCGATTTAGTTCGCCATGTATAGGGGAGGAGGAATTAACGGCGGATCTTGCTACTACTTCCGTCTTATGGATTTGTAAAGATTTCTCCTCCGATATTCGTACTGCTTATCGCAAGCTCGCTCTGGTAAACCTTTTAACGGTGATTTCTTTTTTAAATAGTCGTGCTTCTGGATTGCTGCCTGTCGTGCAAAATAGTTTGCAAGTGTACGAGTCGCAACAAGTAATACAGTGATAAAGAGAGTGTCAAACCCACGAGGACTTGTAATTAATAATCGAAATAATTAATCTTAATTCTAAATTGAACACACGTTTTATGATTTTCAATAATTGAAATTAAACTAAATAATTAAAACAATAAAAATAAACTAATATTAAATATTGCAACAAATAAAATAGAATTAAATCAAATTTATAAAAACCTAGGTACTACGATTTCACCAAGACAATATTTATTTCAATTCTTCGCAATTATATTCATAAATATTCTTCCTATGTTGATGATCGATTTCACTAAATTCTATCACAATCTCTCTCGAGCATTGTGTAGTTTATCTGATTAATGGGTTATCACTTCTCAGTCTCAAATCCTACATTAATCAAATACAAATAAATCAAGAAATCACAGTGATCACACCAATACCGTAACTATCTCTAGCCTACGTATATTCATGACATTAATTTCAGTGCACGAATATTTATCACCTCTCGGTCTCAAAACATCTCAAACAACAAGTAAAGATTGGCCAGAAATTTACAGGCATTAAGAGCAGAAATTAAATGTGCCAACAAGATTGGAAGAAATATTTATAAAATATGATTAAACGAAGAACAGAAAATAAACATCGTCTGGCTACATCGTAGTCCCTAGTAGAAAAGTTAGTTCATGCTAAATAAATTAAAAACAATGATACTAATGAAATTCATAATTTAAAAGTGAGAAAAACTATGGTTGATGCGTAGAAATCGCCTTGTGCTGCTGCCCTCAGAAAGCGCCTTGTGTTGCTGCTCTCCTTCGCCGAATGCCGAATTCTCCTTTCTTTCTTCCTTCCCCTTTTTTTTTTAGGTTTTTATTTTCTTCTTCTTAATAAATCAATGGACGAGATTCACTGCTTCCTTCAATTGACGATCTAGATTAAAAAACAATTAATTTCCAAACTTGTAAGCGATCGATCGCCGTAATTGAGCGATCAATCGCTGCTTCTTTATTTTCCTTCAGCCAGTCACGATCATAGCGAACAATCGCTTCTTCAATCGCTCCTATTTTCAATCTTCTGTGCCGATCGCTCGCCTAGGATGAGCGCTCATTCGGCATGTTCTCTGGTTTGTGCACAACTTTTGCTGAATAAATATTCTCTACCACCGATTGTTCGCTTGTAATGTAGTGATCAATCGGCACATATTCTGTTCTCTCTTCTATCTTCAATTCCGTTGTGTTTCTTTCGTCTGCTGCCTTCGTCAACTTCTTCTGCACTCTTCCTGTTTTAAATTCTATTTTCTACACACTTGCACAAGATACGTCAAAATCTTTCAAACATTCGAACAAAAACTTATCAAATCAAGTAATAGAAGTATAAATAAGTGTGCAAAATACATACTTATCACACCCCCAAACTTGAATAAAAGCTTGTCCTCAAGCGAACAAAATTCAGCAAGGTTAAAACAAGGAATTCATTAATCACATTCAAGTTGCTTAACAAAATATAATGGTGAGACAATCTTAATCAAGGTTTTCGGTAATTCGTCTCAGCTTGAACAACTCATACTAAACTACCAAGTCAAACACTTTGCAAAAGAAATAACTCATAATAGCGATTTGATAATAGCTAACATAAAAATCTTCGTGTGTATGTGTATGTCACTCTTATTTTCTTTTAATTGTTGGGTCAGCTAATGTAGCTACAGGTAGGGACAACAATTTCATTTCACTCGGGAATCACTCCAATCACTCTAATCAGTCATCAACCTTGCCCAACATTCATCTAATAGCAACTATCCATAATTCGCAACAAGAGTCAATAGATCTTTTATAAGCTTGTAATGAAAGGTCAGGCTAAAGGGTAGAAATTATATGGATTCAAGCGACTACCCAAAGCACAATTCATTCTTCCGTATGTTCCCGTTAAAACTTTCTTTTACTAACTCACCCCCAAACTTACTTCACTTCATGTCATCTCACTCAACTCCTTTGTCACTATTACAAAAAAAAATCAATACAAAGATAAAGCTCACGATATCACTATGATGAAAGCTCATCATTTTTTTTTTTTGAAATAAAACTCTAACAACGATCTCATAAAAATAACAAAGGAGTTGCTATTGATTTTCACCATCCCTTCCAACTATTCCTTCATTCAGATCAATTTCCTTGTGCTCCATGAATAAGGTAAGGAAAACATGTATGAGGCTGGTCTAAATTCAGGTGACAAATAAGTTGTATATCATAGGCTCAAACGGGTGACTATGGTTGTCATTAAATGACATATTAAGGTAGGCTCAGAAGGCTCAAACGGTTCAAAGATGGCCTAAATCATTCTCTTGTTTCTGAAAAATTTCAATTGCATTCGTGAATAATGGGCAAGACTAAGAAAGATTTTCCTCTCAATATCCTCACTATTAAATCTTTAGACTGGAGTTGCACTCCCTCACTGTAGTTTATTCTCATTCACTCCCTTACAGTATCTGGGTTTCACTCTCAGTAGACTACACCAACGTGTCACCAACAAATAGAATCAAATAAGAGTAGCATGTGTTCAGGCTTGTGAAGATAATTATGCGAGCTATAATCAAATCAACTAGTATAAATCAAATCTTCTGTTCAGTATTTCCCAAGGAGTCAACGCATGAATCAGTCATTTAAATCATCATTGATACCTCAACCAAGATCAGAATGCCTAACTAATTCATATGTCAAGAAGTTAACAAGTCAACAAAGTAGAATAAAATGAGTGACGCGAACAGCAAACAAAACACCCCCAAACTTAAATCTAACATTGTCCTCAATGGTACTAATGTCAACAACAAAAAGAAAAAGGGACAAATGTACCTCAACCGGTGCCGGGCAGATCGCTATTGTCGTCCTTAGGTGGGGGAATATACGGCTGAAATAGCTGCTCCGGATAATAAGGGAAGGGTGGCGTCGATTGGGGTGAGTAGCCATGGTGAGCGTTAAATGCGTCCAAGTACTGCGCCGTAAATTGAGCATGCGCCAGTTGGCGTGATTGGAGGTTGATCACGCGATTCACAACTGAGGATTGGAGGGAATGGAGGTTGATCAGCTGAAGCTCGACTTGGGTCTGGTGGGTCATTAAGGATTCCATCATGCTTCCAATATCGTCTAAAGAGTAGGAACGAGGGGGTGCAGAAGAAGAAGATGCGCCCATATCGGATGGTGGAGCATGCTGGTTTTCGTATCGCTGTTTTGTGCGGGCTTCGCGACGAGCCAGTCCTTCATGTGCCAATGCCGAATTAACATATGGGTAGAGTGGCGAGTTAGGGATGCGCCGTATACGAGGAGGAGGCATTGGTTGAGGGGGTACAGCTGCATTAACATCATGTTCAATAAAGCCTAAACCACTCGCTCGGGATTCCCCATATGGCCAATTTGCAATTTTTTCAATGTTCGGGGAACTGTATACCGCTTGCTGAATCCATGGTTCGTCGGTGGAACTTATGGGGACATTGGCGGCTGTGCAAAGATGTGTGATGAGAACCGGGTGCACATGCCCACCAGTGCCTTTCCCTTTTCCGCAGGAAATGATATTTCGGTGAATCAGCCGTCCCACATTTAAGGGCCGCCCGGTAAGGATGAAGTAGAGCACCGCCACCCTCTCCTTTGTTAATTCTGATTTCTGTGAGGTGGGCATCAGGTTGCCTCTGATAAATTTGCACCAGGCTTGTGCGTAACGGTTGAGGCAGCTTGAGATAATATGGAGAGGTTTAGCCCGGTCTTGTGAAGAATAAATCCAGGTGGAGCCTCTGTGGCCCATCTCACGGAGCATCAGCTCAAAATCTGGCCCGGCATCCATCATAGTCTGAAAGTCGTCCGGTGCATCGTTGTCCAGGCCCAGATAGGTGTTGATGGCTTCAGCGGAGAAATCAATGAGTTTACCCCAAACCTTCACCGGCCTCTCATTGTTGTTTGCCTTGACGTTGGCGTAAAATTCGCCGAACGACGTTCACGTTCGCATCCCCTCCTATTACGGCCAAAGTCTCCCACCGTCTCTCTCGGAGCGTGGCTAAAATGTGGCCGTCACTCTCCGAAGGTTGAAACTGTACTTCATAAATAATGGCTTTATCCTTTGTCATGAATTCCTTGAAATAATTAGCAGCGTTGGGGCTAACAAAAGAGTGCTGGATCGGTGGAAAAGAGACTGAACATGTGGTGGCTCGGGAGCGTTTAGGAGGCATTGTGGAAGAGCTTGCAAAAGAACCAACCTGTCACTGCATACATGAACAAACAAATCCAACCAAACAGACAGACGTATGGCAGTTAAGCACTTGGAGAACAGCAATAAATACAACTGAAGAAGCAGCATGCATAAGTACAAAATCTACTTGATTCAGACAATTCCACAAGCACATGGTGGGCATACATAAAAGTCATGAACGCTCAACCTATCAAGATATAAACCTGCCCGCAAAGTGACATACATGCAACAAAGGTACTGGTAAAATGATACTACTCGCATGAATAGAGTTATAACATATGCTAAGAATGCACACAAAATAACCAATTCGAGATAATACTCCGAACTACTTCCAAAGATTACAATCAATGGTGCCCAGATCGATTACAGTAGAAAACAAGTGAAAACATTCTCAAGACTCGCAGAGGATAACAAGACAAAGAGCAAGAAAGATAGAGAGTGAAAACACATCGGACAATACCCAAGTGCGAGAGAAAAGAAAGTTGTTCAGAAAGAGAAAGAGATGTACCTGTAGTTGTGAACGAAACCTGGAGGAGGCAGCGGCAGAAAGCAAGAAAAATGAAAGAAACGGAGGCGCCGAACGCTCGCAGGCGAGGGGAGTGAAAGAGGGGTTAGGGATTTTGACTGTGAGGCGAGAGAGGGGTGAGAGTTCGGCGAATATTCGCCAGATATAAAAAAAATTTAGAGGTGCCGATTGTTCGCTACAGGGAGCGAATAATCGGCATCCCCTCTGTTCTTTAAACTAAAAATCGGTATCTTGTGCCGATTGTTCGCTACAGGAAGCGAATAATCGGCACCCTCTTTGTTTTGAAGATCAGCAAATGTTTTTTTTTTTTTTTTTACTAATAATATAAAGTACTAATAACACAGTAAAATAAAGAAATGCAAAATAAAATAAAAGAAATTGCAAACGTAAAATGCAAAGAAGAGAATAAAAATAAAGAAATAAAAATGAAGGAAAAGAAAGAAGAAAATAAAATAATAAAATAAAATAAAATAAAGAAAAATAAATAATTAATGGGTTACCTCCCACCGAGTGCGTGGTTTAACGTCATTAGCTTGACGATATGCTGCATCATACTTAATTGAGAAGGAGAACAGACTTTGCACTTTCGAATACACCCCCCAATACGGTTTTAATCTTTGACCATTAACCTTGAAAGTAGAGTGATCGTCACCTTGAATTTCAACAGCTCCATGAGGGAACACTTGAATAACCGTGAATGGACCTGACCATCGTGATTTGAGTTTTCCAGGAAATAACCGAAGTCGAGAATTGAATAATAACACTTGCTGGCCTGGGATGAATTCTTTCAATACAATATGTTTGTCGTGCCACGCCTTAGTCTTTTCTTTATAAATTCTCGAATTTTCATAAGCTTCTCGTCGAAATTCATCAAGCTCGTTTAACTGCAATAGTCTAGCTTCGCCAGCTGCTGGGAACTCCATATTTATCTTTTTAATAGCCCATAAAGCTCGATGCTCCAATTCCACCGGAAGATGACAGGCTTTACCAAAAACCAAACGGTATGGCGACATACCTAATGGTGTTTTGAAAGCTGTTCGATACGCCCAAAGAGAATCGTCGAGCTTCCGTGACCAATCTTTGCGAGAAGAGCTGACTGTCTTTTCTAACATTTGCTTGATTTCACGATTCGAAACCTCGGTTTGACCATTGGATTGCGGATGATAACCAAGAGCCTTGCGATGCTTGACACCATATTTCAACAATAATGCCTCAAATTGCTTGTTACAAAAGTGTGTACCTTCATCACTGATGATAGCCCGAGGAGTACCGAATCGTGTAAAAATATTTTTGCGAAGAAAGTTTAGCACCACTTTTCCATCATTAGTAGGAGTAGCCACTGCCTCTACCCATTTCGAGACATAATCAACCGCTAAAAGAATATATTTATGATTGAAGGAGGTATGGAAAGGACCCATGAAATTGATTCCCCAAACATCAAATAATTCGACCTCCAGAATATTAGTTAATGGCATCTCATCGCGGTGTGAAATATTACCGGTTCGTTGGCAGTGGTCACAGGACATAGCAAATAAATGTGCATCTTTGAAGAGTGTAGGCCAAAAGAATCCACTTTGTAATACTTTCGCTGTTGTTCTCTTGCCACCGAAATGACCCCCACACTCTAGTGAATGACAATGCCGAAATATATCGTGCACTTCGTCTTCCGGAATACATCGCCGTATAACCTGATCCGCACAATGCTTGTAAAGGAATGGATCCTCCCAATAATATCGCTTAGCATTGGCAAAAAATTTCTTTCGTTTGTGAGCGGAGGGCTCTATGGGTAGCACCCCACTAGCCAGAAAATTAACAATATCTGCATACCATGGTGTATTGTCGACACTAAATAGTTGCTCATCCGGGAAAGTATCAACAATAGGAACTCCATCTTCGTGCACGTGTTCTTGAGGTTCAAGTCTTGACAGGTGATCTGCCACTAGATTTTCTGTACCTTTTTTATCTCTAATTTCCAAATCGAACTCTTGGAGTAGAAGAACCCAACGGATGAGGCGAGGCTTTGCATCTTTCTTAACCATAAGGTATTTGATGGCGGAATGATCAGTGAAAACTATTACCTTATTGCCAATAAGATAAGAACGAAATTTATCGAAGGCGAATACAACTGCAAATAATTCTTTTTTCGGTGGTAGCATAATTCAACTGGGCGTCATTAAGGACTCGGCTTGCATAGTAAATCGTGCGAAATGTCTTATCCTTGCGTTGCCCTAATACTGCGCCAATTGCAAAATCACTAGCATCACTCATAACTTCAAATGGGAGGTCCCAATCTGGTGCTACAACAATAGGTGCAGAGGTGACCTTCTCTTTTAATAAATTGAAGGCGACTAAACATGCGTCATCAAAATGGAACTCCACCCCTTTTTCCAACAAATTACATAATGGCTTGGTGATCTTGCTGAAATCTTGGATGAAGCGTCGATAAAAGTCGGCGT
Organism: Begonia masoniana; assembly: GCA_022432975.1. NCBI lineage: Eukaryota > Viridiplantae > Streptophyta > Magnoliopsida > Cucurbitales > Begoniaceae > Begonia > Begonia masoniana. The sequence goes on along the minus strand of CM039508.1, from coordinate 39,022,214 downwards.
GTCCCAAGAAACTCCTTACGCCCTTAACTGATATAGGTGGCGGTAACTTCTCAATCGTATCAATCTTGGCGCGATCCACTTCTATCCCCTTGGATGATACCCGATGGCCTAATACAATACCTTCACGTACCATGAAATGACATTTTTCCCAATTCAATACCAAATTTGTCTCGGCACATCGTTGAAGCACCATATTCAGATTCTCTAAACAACTATCAAAAGAAGATCCAAAAACAGAGAAATCATCCATGAATACCTCAATAATGCGTTCAACCATATCAGAAAATATTGCTATCATGCATCGTTGAAAAGTGGCTAGAGCGTTACAAAGACTGAATGACATCCTTCGAAATGCAAAGGTGCCGTAAGGGCAAGTGAATGTAGTCTTCTCTTGGTCTTCAGGAGCTATGGCAATTTGATTGTACCCGGAATAACTATCAAGAAAACAATAAAAATCATGTCCTGCGAGCCGGTCAAGCATCTGATCAATAAACGGAAGCAGGAAGTGATCTTTCCTAGTTGCCTTGTTTAATTTCCTGTAATCCATACATATGCGCCAACCGGTAACAGTGCGAGTAAGAATGAGCTCATTATTTTCATTTTTCACAACTGTCATACCTCCTTTCTTTGGTACAACTTGAACAAGGGCTAACCCATGAACTGTCAGAAATAGGGTATATCACACCAGCATCTAACCACTTTAATATTTCTTTGCGCACTACTTCTTTCATGGTAGGGTTAAGACGTCGTTGGTGTTCCATGAATGGTTTGTGATCTTCCTCCATAAGGATTCTGTGCATACAAAAAGATGAGCTTATTCCCTTTAAATCTGCTAAGGTCCATCCAATTGCTGATTTGAACTTTCGGAGTACTCGAAGTAATTTCTCTTCTTCTTCTTTAGATAAATCAGCGGCAATGATTACTGGTAGTGAAGATGGGGCCTGTAAATATGCATATTTTAAGTGGGCCGGTAGTGTCTTTAGCTCTAACACCGGAGGTTGCTCAATGGATGGTAAAGTGCGTGACGGGCCTTCCCCCAACTTCTCGTAATAATTCCTCCTATTTGGCTCAAATGAATCCATCCATATCGCATACCCACGTGCTTCATTGTCCTCTTCCAGAAAGTAATTTTGCTCCAACACACATGCTTCTAAAGGGTCATCTGGTTGACGTGCAACTTCATCTACTGTGGACTCGGTAACTTCAACACGAAAAACATCACTGCTATCACCTGGAAATTTCATGGCTTTGAAGACATTAAATTTAACTTCTTCATCTTGCACCCTCAAACTTAATTCACCCTTTTGTACGTCAATAAGGGCACGACCCGTAGCAAGGAATGGTCGACCCAAAATAATAGGCACATCTCGATCTTCTTCCATATCAAGCACAATAAAATCAGCTGGGAATATAAATTTATCAACTTTGACGAGCACATCTTCAATGATTCCCCTCGGGTGTTTAAGAGCGCGATCAGCCATTAACAATGTAACCCCTGTTGGCTTTGCTTCACCTAGATTGAGTTTCCTGAAAATAGACAAATGCATCAAATTAATGCTCGCCCCTAGATCGCATAGAGCCCTAGTAAAAACAGAATTGCCAATCTCGCAAGGTACAGTAAAACTCCCTGGGTCTTTTAATTTTTGAGGTAGCTTTTTCTGAATAATGGCACTGCATTCTTCTGTAAGAGCTATAATACCACACTCCTCTATTTTGCGCTTGTGGGAAAGAATATCCTTCATAAATTTAGCATAGCTCGGCATTTGTTCCAGCGCCTCGGCAAACGGAATATTAATGTGGAGCTTCTTGAAGACATCAAGGAATTGAGAAAATTGTTTGTCGAGCTTCACATTTTTCAATCGTTGTGGAAACGGCACTGGAAGTGATGGCTGAACTGGGGATGACTTTTGAACTGTTTCTGCACTGGACTCCTCACTGACCATTGTAGGCATATTTTTCTCTTTGTGCACTGGTTCAATAACTGTTCCCTTTCGAGTGGTGATGGCATGACAATGATCTTTTGGATTCACCTCTGTGTTACTTGGTAATGAGCCTTGAGGTCTCCCATTATTGATGCTTGCGAATTGACCAAGTTGATTTTCCAGACTGCGAATTTGGGCTGATTGGTTTTGCATCGCAGTACGAGTCTCATTCATAAACTGCATAAGGACTGATTCAAGATCATTTTTCTTGTCAACTTGTTGAGATGGACCGGGTTGAGATGCTTGAGGTGGCTGCATAGCATTTTGAGAATTCCTCCATGAAAAATTTGGGTGTTGACGCCAACCTGGATTGTAAGTATTAGAATTTGGATTTCCTTGACGATTGAAGTTGCCCATATAATTGGCTTGCTCTGCTGTTGCATTCGACATAGGATTACCCTCTTGACATTCTTCACTCAAATGCGGCCCTTGACACCATTGACAATTAACTTTCGATGTTTTCCCAACACTTGCTGCCAAATGAGATTCCTGTAATTGCTTAGTCAATGATGCAACCTGTAGAGTTAGAGCTTTCATGGCCTCGAGTTCTGGAGTACCCGATGTGCGCCTCATAATCGATCGCTCCACTGGACATTGGTCATTGTTAAGTGATAATTCCTCTAATAATTCATAAGCGGCGTCTTCCGTTTTTCTCATTAACGCTCCACCTGCTGCTGCATTAACCAGAGTCTTAGTAGAAACTGATAATCCCATATAAAAAGTCTGAATATGCATCCACATCGGTAGACCATGATTGAGACACTTTCTCAACATCTCCTTAAAACGAGCACATGCCTCACATAATGTCTCCCCATCGAACTGAGTAAAATTAATTATATCATTGCGAAGTCTAGCTGTCTTCTTGAATGGAAAGAATTTGGAAAGGAATTTCTGGCATAAATCTTCCCACGTAGTAATAGAATTAGCAGGCAAAGAGTTAAGCCAGTTTTTCGCACGATCTCGTAATGAAAATGGAAATAGCCGTAGTCTCAATGCATCATCCCCCACATTGTGAAATTTAAAAGTGTCGCATACCTCTAAGAAATTTGCAATGTGATCCTTGGGGTCTTCTGAAGGTAATCCACTGAATTGAGATTGTTGAATCATATGCAGGGTGCCCGGTTTAATTTCAAAATAGCATTGATGGCGGGTCTGCGTATAGCGGAATGCACTCCGGATACGGTCGGTATAACATAATCCAGTAAGGTCCGGGTCTCAGCATTTACAAGTGGATGATTGTCAACAACGAGTGGAGGATTTTCAATATTGTCTACTCTGTTATCCCCCATAATGACACGTGCTGGTTGAATAGCTTCCCTTCTCGCTTTACGATTTCGTCGACACGTGCGCTCGATTTCAAGGTTAAGCGGGAAAAGATTGGCGTCTCCTTCCTTACGCATACACCTGAGAATAACACGAAAATAAAGGATCAAAATAAATAGAATTCAATATAAAACTAACAATAAATAATTCGATATCAATAATTTAGTCCCCGGCAACGGCGCCAAAAACTTGTCGTGCAAAATAGTTCGCAAGTGTACGAGTCGCAACAAGTAATACAGTGATAAAGAGAGTGTCGAACCCACGAGGACTTGTAATTAATAATCGAAATAATTAATCTTAATTCTAAATTGAATACACGTTTTATGATTTTCAATAATTGAAATTAAACTAAATAATTAAAACAATAAAAATAAACTAATATTAAATATTGCAACAAATAAAATAGAATTAAATCAAATTGATAAAAACCTAGGTACTACGATTTCACCAAGACAATATTTATTTCAATTCTTCGTAACTATATTCATAAATATTCTTCCTATGTTGATGATCGATTTCACTAAATTCTATCACAATCTCTCTCGAGCATTGTGTAGTTTATCTGATTAATGGGTTATCACTTCTCAGTCTCAAATCCTACATTAATCAAATACAAATAAATCAAGAAATCACAGTGATCACACCAATACCGTAACTATCTCTAGCCTACGTATATTCATGACATTAATTTCAGTGCACGGATATTTATCACCTCTCGGTCTCAAAACATCCCAAACAACAAGTAAAGATTGGCCAGAAATTTACAGGCATTAAGAGCAGAAATTAAATGTGCCAACAAGATTGGAAGAAATATTTATAAAATATGATTAAACGAAGAACAGAAAATAAACATCGTCTGGCTACATCGTAGCCCCTAGTAGAAAAGTTAGTTCATGCTAAATAAATTAAAAACAATGATACTAATGAAATTCATAATTTAAAAGTGAGAAAAACTATGGTTGATGCGTAGAAATCGCCTTGTGCTGCTGCCCTCAGAAAGCGCCTTGTGCTGCTGCTCTCCTTCGCCGAATGCCGAATTCTCCTTTCTTTCTTCCCCTTTTTTTTTAGGTTTTTATTTTCTTCTTCTTAATAAATCAATGGACGAGATTCACTGCTTCCTTCAATTGACGGTCCAGATTAAAAAACAATTAATTTCCAAACTTGTAAGCGATCGATCGCCGTAATTGAGCGATCAATCGCTGCTTCTTTATTTTCCTTCAGCCAGTCACGATCATTGCGAACAATCGCTTCTTCAATCACTCCTATTTTCAATCTTCTGTGTCGATCGCTCGCCTAGGATGAGCGCTCATTCGGCATGTTCTCTGGTTTGTGCACAACTTTTGCTGAATAAATATTCTCTACCACCGATTGTTCGCTTGTAATGTAGTGATCAATCGGCACATATTCTGTTCTCTCTTCTATCTTCAATTCCGTTGTGTTTCTTTCGTCTGCTGCCTTCGTCAACTTCTTCTGCACTCTTCCTGTTTTAAATTCTATTTTCTACACACTTGCACAAGATACGTCAAAATCTTTCAAACATTCGAATAAAAACTTATCAAATCAAGTAATAGAAGTATAAATAAGTGTGCAAAATACACACTTATCACTGCCTTCTATGGCTGAAATCATGTGTGTTTTTCAATTGCAATTTGCTGTAGTTTCGATTTTTTGGGCAAATTTTTCGTTTCTGTCTTGTGCATTCGTGTGGCATTCGGACAGATGGGCTTGTAAGCCAGGGGTGACCGAAGAAGCCAATTGGCGGTTTCAACAAATACAGGAGGTTTATTTAGGTCACTTATTGTAACACCCGGTTTCATTGAACTACTTATTTTACTAACTTGTAGTGAATGTTTTATTGATGATATTGGGAGGAATCACTGATTAGGTCAATAAAGAAATAAGCAAGGGCATCTTGGTAATTGTAATTATAGTGGATAACCTATATAAAGAAGAATTTATTGAGGTGTAGCCGCCACTGTTTATTCTCACTCTCGGTTTTCAGCTCAACTTAGCAGAGCTTCCCAAGCGACTTCCTTCCCGATTCCTTTCTCCAATATAGGTGAGTTCTACCTTGGTTTCTTACTGATTTAGTGACTAAGGGTGATTGAGGGGAGATTTTAGATACGTATTTTTGCGATTTGCCATGAATGAGAGTAGATTCGGGTTTAGTGTAAAATTTGGGAATGCTCAACGAATAGAACTCCCAACTGTCCACTTAGGTTTCCTGAATGCTTTAGAATGAGGGTTAGTAAGGGTCGATTTAATGCTCTGTTTATGATTCTAGGTGAGCAATTTCGAAGCAACTCCTAACCGAGTGCCCACCAGAAATCCAGGTAAGTGAAATATTGTGTGTGCCTTCGGGCCTACATCACAAAACAGTAGGTTTATGCATGTTTTAGTATTTTATGTATGTCATGCATCATGTTTTTAAAAGAACACGAAAATGAGTTTACATGTAATGTTATGGAAAGGCAAGTATAGACTGAAAATGCATTGGCTGTTAAGGGAACTAATTCACCCCTTAATCGATGAAGATGATTTATAACATTGGGAGAATTGATCTCACTCCCAAGGGAAATGAGGGATCAGAATAGCTATTAAAGGAATTCATCCACCCCTTAACTGATGAAGAGGATGTATAACATTGGGAGAATTGATCTCACTCCCAAGGGAACCAAGGGATCAGATCAGTAAATAAAACGATGTACAACTGAGATGAGAAAGTAGAAACCGCATATTCAGGATTTATATTTCAGCATTTCAATTCATTACTGCTTTACTTACTTAGCATTAGGCGAATAGATGAGTTTTGTGATGTAGGTGTTGAGGAGACTACAGGTGAATTCTCTGAGTTGGTTGAGAACTAGGCATGTTGAAGGAGTGCAAACATGCATCGATCTGGCATCTGATGAGGCGGTTTAACTGGAGTCAGTGGTTGTGAAGGTTTAGTGGACAATGAGTTCAATTTGAGCATGTTAAACTCTCTGATGATGGAAGTTGCTTTGATGTTTTCAAAAGTACTTTGAGTTCTCATGACATTAGTAGTTTTCAATGTTTTGAACACAGTTTGAAACTCACTGATAATGCCACCTTGCTGATTGAGTATTATTTTTGTAAGATCGAGATTGTCTAAGAGGTGGGGTGAATTAGACTTTTAATTAATTTATGAAACTATTCAATTTCTCTTTTGTTACTAACTGGTTAGAACACAGCAAATGAGCAAACAGTAAATAAGAGAGAGAAAAAAAAATTGACACCACTGTTTTTAACGTGGTTCGGCCAAGCTTGCCTACGTCCAGCTCCAAGGCTACCCCTTGAAGATTCTTAACCTTCTTCTCACGAGAATAAACAGATCGGAATTCCGGGCTCCTATCAACTGCCTTTTACAGATCTGGATTAAACTTGACGGGCGTCAATCCACTGCCTTATACAGATTTTGAATTTGTAAAAATCAAGCACAGACTACACTTTCACAATGATTAAATCTCAAGTTAATATCGAGAGGTGTAGAGGAAAATACAGAGTATGATAATTTCTCAAGTTAGGGCTCAATAATGAAATTCGCAAAAGTTCTTTCTTCGTGCTCTAACATCGGCTTAAATACTCTGTCTCATTTTTGCTTCACAGAATTGAATGCTTCTTTCTTCAAATGGAAAATGTTACCGTTGGGAAGCATCCGTACTGAAGCAGATATCCGTTGCATCTGAATTTTGTTGTTCGCCGTCGCCATTAAAGTTCTGGAGTTAATGATGAAAACGACGTCACTGTAGCTTCGCGGCTCTTTTAAATTCTGGCGGAAGATCATCGGTAGATGCTGCTTTAAAAAGCCATCGGCATGAACATCTTCAAAAACGCCATCGGTAGATGCAACAGATAAGTCATCGGTAGATGTATCATGAACGTTCATCGGCAGGAACAACTGGAAAACACCATCGGCAGATGTATCTTGAAGACTCTATCGGCAGATGCAGCTCGAAGACTCTATCGGTATGAGTTGCTTCAGATGCCATCGGCAGAAGCAGCATTAAACTCCATCGGTATATGTCGTCTAGCGATCGGTTGAAGTAGGCTTTGACCGACTTCTTCTCTTGTCGTTTTATCAATCGGTAGATGAAGGCCATCGGCAGAAGCCTTCTTTGCTTTGTTGTTTTATCGATCGGTTGAAATAGGCCATCGGCAGAAGCCTTCTTTGCTTTGTCGTTTAGCGATCGGTTGAAGTAGGCCATCGGTAGAAGTATTTTGAAATGCTGTCGGCAGATGCAATACGATAGCCCATCGGCAGATGCAACTTGAAGTTCCATCGGCAGATGCAACTTTAAGTTCCATCGGCAGATGCATCTTGAAACTTCACCGGCAGATGTAACTTTTGTTTATCAGTTTTTCAGCCCTGTTTAAACTATACAGCCCTGTACACTTGACCCGATTGTTAGACTAATAAAATACTCTTTCCAATGGCATTTCCAACAGATTGAATCACATGAATAATTCATTAATCTCAATTAATAAACATAATCAAATTACATACTTAGCATTCTAAAAACATCATCAAAAACATATTTCGGCTTAAACTCTATTTAAGTCAACAATCTCCCCTTTTTTGATGATGACAACATATTAATGTAAATTTGATTAAGTGTTACTCTCCCACATAATTCTAGCTCTCCCCCATAATAAATGCATATTTTCTGGAAAGAAACACGAAGCATACCAGAGTTTCAAAAAAAATGCATATAACCAGATTTTCAGATTTCCAGAATATGCATACACAAATTATTGTAACTAATTCCACATGCATGTCCATCATTAATCAAATATATTCTCCCCCATTGACATTATCAAAAACAATCAGAGAGACAACTGAAGCATTCAACAGCACAAACGATTCAGAAAGAAGCATCAGAGAAATATCTTTAGAATATCAATAAAAGTGTATTCATACAAAGTCATCTATTTAAAGAAAGCTATAAAATGATTCCAAAAAGCTTGGCTAATCCAAGCAGGCACTTCAAGGTCTGAGGAGAAGTAAGCCTCCACAAGTGCTTGAAGTGAAGCAATATTGGGAAGGACAGGAGATTGATAGACCACCATGGCCTGGCAGGGAGCCGGAGGTGGAGAAGATTCTGTGTACACCACCATGTCCATACATGGAGAAGGCTCGACAGATGAACCAGCAGGAGAGACAACAGTAAGAGAGGAAGATGCAGGAGCAGATGAAGATACAGAAGGTGTGAGCTGAAACTCAGCTTCATGAATATCAAGAGACATGAAGCGCACGTCTTCATCAACTGCAGGCCTGAAAAATGGAAGGTAGAGATCTTCAAAGGTAGGCTCAGTGGGGCAGAGATGAATATGTGGTGCAGGGCAAAGAGCCTCAACTTGAGATTTGAGAGCCCGAAGGTTACGTGAGAAAATCTCATTATTTCGATCCAATTTTCTATCCATTAGACCCTGAGCCACAACAGCATCAATGCTCAAATCCTTTTTGAGTTGAGTGATTTTTGTATCAATGGCTGTTCCGAGATTGTCAATGCTTGACGTCAACTCAGTATACCGTTCCTCGCTGAGAGAAAATCTCCTCTTATAAAGGATAGGAGATACTGTGGCAGGAGCAGTTTGCAAAAGTGGTAAGGAAAGTTGGACTTGGGGAACAGGTGGACTTGAAGGAGCAATTGGACTTGGAGGAGGTAATTGGACTGTAGGAGGTGGTTGGACTGGTGATGGAGGAGCTGTATCCTGTTGGACTGGAGATGGAGAAGGTATAGGAGGCAGAGCTGGTAAACGAAGGGCAGGTGGAGGAGAAGGAGGATTCTCTGGAAGGGGTAGGGGCACAGAAGAGGGAGTAGAGATTGCCTCTGAGAGAAGTATCCTTGAGGAATGGACACGACGCCTTCGCACTAAAGGAGGAGGTTGAAAGCTAGAAGTCTGAGATTGAGAGGGGGAATTATCAAATGCAGGTATCTCAGAGTCATCCTCTCCTTCAGCAGTGGACTCCTCTAGCAGGTCAAGTTTTCTCTTTCCCTTTTTGGCAACTGCTGCCTTAGCAGTATTTCTCTTAGGAATATTCAGCACAAGCTCCCCTGTTCTGGTTCTCTTAATTCCCATTTTGCTCAGAGTGGTTTTGGAATAGTAACTGGAGGGTTTAAGTGTGACAGGATCTTCATCCTCAGGAAATACAACCTCAAGCTTAGCTAGTATCTTCATTAAAAGCAGGTTGTAAGGTAAAGAGGTAGCCCTGGATGACACTGCCAGAATCATCCTTCGAACAACAACATATCCAATATTGAAGGGGGTCTTGTAGTAGAGTGCAAACAGAACAAAAAGTTTCATGGCACTCACTTCGTCATGGTGACCACCCTTAGGGACAATATTGTACCCTATCATCTGATGAAATAATCTGGCCCTTGCGGTCAGGTGTTTGCCTTTTAGATGATCAGGGATATGGTTTGGGTTCAAGGCAATGGTCTGGAGAAAACCGAGACCTTCATCAGTACCAAAGAAAGGAGGCTCAGTGCCGGATACATATTTGTAGGGGCAGCTATCTAGATGAGGGCACTTCAAAATGCCATTAATGAATTGAGGAGTAATTTCTATGTGCTTGTTATACACATAGCTTTTGATAGAAGAGAAATCAGAGGTAAAACTCAGATTGACATAGAACATTTTAATGGCTTCCGGGTAATAGAATGAATCTACATCAAAAAGACCTAATAACCCGAGATCCTTCAAGGGTTCGACAATATTCATGCCAGCTAAGTCATCAAAGTAGATACCTCGACTAGAAATTAAAGACTTGAACTGAAAGTCGTCATGGTATCTCAACTCAGCAGCTTTAGAGAAAAAGAAGAGAGATGGCCATGCTTTTGCACGAGGGATCACTCGTGGAGGACGAGCTGAAGTTTTGGCCTTCTTCTTGGCCGGTTTGGAAACTGCGCGGGAGGATGAACCCAGATAATCCATGGGAAGAATAGGACTCGAGAGAGACGATTGGAAGGGAAGGGCTTTTTCTGAAAGAGCGCAAAATGTGAAGCGTCTTTGAGAAGAAGCAGAGTTTAAATGAAAAAGGGACATCGCCCGACGAGATGAAGTCACACATGTAAAACCGATTAGCCCGATGGGTCACACGTGTCGGCAGATTAAGAATTCATCATCTGATTCCTACCGATAGAAGTGTATCTTCCGATGCCTATGGAAAACACTGCATCAACCGATGCCTTCACAAACAGAAAAACTCTATCACTCAGGAATTTTCCAAACAGAGAAAGAATCTTAGATTTTCTTAACCCGAATGAGACCTAGTCTTATTCTTATGTTATTGAAGGTCTTCTCATCCAAAGGTTTTGTAAAGATGTCTGCTAGTTGATCTACTGAATTAACAAATTCTAAAGATATATCACCTCTTTGAACATGATCACGGATGAAGTGATATCTAACATCTATATGCTTGGTTCTAGAGTGCTGAATAGGATTTTTGGAAATGTTGATAGCACTGGTCTTATCACACCGAATAGGAATCCTATCATAGAAAAGATTATAGTCTTCTAAGGTTTGTTTCATCCACAACATCTGTGCACAACAACTGCCAGCAGTAATATATTCACTTTCTGCAGTTGAGAGTGCAACAGAATTCTGTTTCTTAGAATACCAGGAGACTAGAGATTCACCAAGAAACTGACATGTTCCACTGGTGCTTTTCCTATCAACTAGACTACCAGCATAGTCAGAATCAGAATATCCAATCAGATCAAAAGAAGTGCCTTTAGGATACCATAATCCTATGTCAGGTGTCCCACTTAAATATTTGAAAATCTTTTTGACAGCAGTTAAGTGAGATTCCTTGGGAGCAGCTTGAAATCTAGCACAAAGACAAACACTAAAGAGTATATCTGGCCTACTTGCAGTCAGATATAACAAGGAACCAATCATACCACGATATTTCTTAATATCAATACTAATTCCTTTTTCATCTTTATCCAATTTAGTTGTGGTACTCATAGGAGTCTTGGAAGACTTAACAGATTTTAGACCAAATTTCTTTAGAAGGTCTTTGATGTATTTTTCTTGACAGAAGAAAATTCCATCAGGAGATTGACTAATCTGGAAACCTAAGAAGAATTTTAACTCCCCCATCATACTCATCTCAAATTCACTTTGCATGAGGGAGGAAAAATCATTACACATTTTGACATTAGATGAACCAAAAACAATGTCATCGACATAAATTTGTACTAACAGAATGTCATTATCCTTTTACATGATAAAAAGGGTTGAATCTGTATTTCCCTTTTTGAAATTCCTTTCCTCAAGGAAATTCTTCAACCTATCATACCAAGCTCTAGGAGTCTGCTTAAGTCCATAGAGGGCCTTTCTAAGTTTGAAAACATGATCAGGTTTCTTAAAGTCCTCAAATCCTAAAGGCTGCTCTACAAAAACTTCTTCCATGATATATCCATTTAAAAAGACACTCTTTGCATCCATTTGAAAGAGTGTGAAGTTTTTGTAACAGGCATAGGCTAAGAGCATTCTAATGGATTCTAGTCTAGCTACAGGTGCAAAGGTTTCCTCAAAATCAATTCCTTCTTCTTGATTGTAACCTTTGGCAACTAGCCTAGCTTTGTTTCTTACTACAATACCATTTTCATCCATTTTATTCTTATAAATCCATTTAGTTCCAATAACTGGATGATCAACAGGTTTTGGAACAAGTTCCCAAACATTGTTCCTTTCGAATTGGTTTAGTTCATCTTGCATTGCAACAATCCAATTTTCATCCAATTCGGCTTCCTCAAATTTCTTAGGCTTTATCTGAGAAATAAATGCCACATTGGCACAGAGATTCCTAAGAGAGGATCTAGTCTTAACTTCTAAAGAAGGATCACCTAAAATTTCACCTATTGGATGATCTTTGACATACTTCTAATCTCTAGGTAGAGCAGGATTTTCATCCTTGATAGGGATAATGTCTAGAGAAGTAGAAGAGAATTCTAAAGATTTTTCTACTTGAAGAGAATCATTAGACTTTTCTAAAGAAAGAGAATCCAGTTGTTTCTCCAAAGTATCATCATCATCCACATTGATTGTGGGTTGAGGGGACTCATCAAAGTTTATATGAACAGATTCTTCAACAACTAGAATTCTCCTATTGAATACTCTATATGCTTTACTTGAAAGAGAATAACCAAGAAAAATTCCAAGATCAGATTTAGAATCGAATTTTCCTAAGTTATCCTTAGTGTTAAGAATGAAACACTTGCTACCAAAGGCTCTAAAGTACTTAACAGAAGGGGTTTTGCCATTCCAAAGTTCATAGGGAGTTTTCTCAAGAATAGGTCTTATGGAGACCCGGTTTAGCACATAACAGGCTGTTGCAACTGCTTCAGCCCAGAAATACTTAGGAAGAGAGTTTTCATTAAGTATAGTTCGAACTAGCTCTTGGAAGGACCTATTTTTCCTCTCAACAACACCATTTTGCTGAGGGGTTCTAGGGGAGGAAAAATTGTGCTCAATTCCATGCTTGAGACACAAAAGTTCAAATCTCTCATTTTCAAATTCTCCACCATGATCACTACGAATAGAAACAATGGTGAGCTCCTTTTCATTTTGAACTCTTTTCCTAAAGCTAGAAAAGGTATCAAAAGTCTCATCCTTAGACTTCAGAAAATAAACCCAAGTATACCTAGAAAAGTCGTCAACAATGACAAAGGCATAGAATTTGCCTCCTAAGCTTGCTATATTAGAAGAACCAAAGAGGTCCATGTGAAGGAGTTGGAGAGGCTTAGAGGTAGAGATTGCACTCTTAGATTTAAAAAAGGATTTGATCTGCTTGCCCATTTGACAAGCCTCACAGACCTTATCCTTTTCAAATGATATCTTAGGAATCCCTCTAACTAAATTATCCTTAGTAATCTTAGCTAAGGTATGCATACCTACGTGACCTAATCTCCTATGCCAGGTCCAGCAGTCATTAGAAGAATTCACAGCAAAGCATTTTTCATCAGACATAACAATATCCTCTAAGTCAATAATATAAATATTTTCTTTCCTATAGCCAGAAAAAAGAATTTTGCCATTTGAAGCATCTTTAATCAAGCAAGAATTTGACTTAAAAATCACTTTATAACCTTTATCACATAACTGGCTAATACTAAGTAAATTATGCTTTAATCCTTCAACTAATAAAACATTCTCAATAATAGGATTAATGCTGTTACCTATGTTATCAATGCCAACAATTTTCCCTTTTTGGTTTCCACCAAAAGTAACACTTCCTTTCTTCTTGTTAACAACTACAAACTTGGTTGAGTCTCCTGTCATATGCCTCGAGCATCCACTGTCGAGGTACCATTGATTTCTTTCAGAAAAACAATCAACCTGCAAAACAGAAGATCAAGTTGTCTTCTTTGGTACCCAAACTTTTTGGGTCCTAGAGTTAGGTCTGGTTCCCTTAGGAACCCATTGAAGTTTACTACCAGATTTGATATTGTTTGATTTTAAAGGACACTCAAATGACTTATGTCCTATCTCATTACATGTATGGCAAGTAGACGATTTTACAAAGAAGTTCTTAAAAGCTTTTCTTTTATTGAACTTATCATAGCCTAAACTTGTTTTATCATGAGTAGCTCTATGGTTCCCTATTAGCAATGTTAAGTTCTTGCTACCATTTGAGAACCAAAGGACAAGTTTATTCAAGGACTCATTTTTCTTCTTAAGTTCAGTGATTTCCTTTTCATGCAAATCCACTTCTTTAGCATGCTTTTCTAATAAACCTGCATTTTCTCTTTTCAACAAATTATATTTAGCCTTTAACAAGCTAAATTGTTTTACTAAATCATTAAAGGCGTCAATTAGTTCACCTTCTTCATTATCACTGTCGCTAGCACTTAAAATACTTGAGGAAGAAGTACTAACATTTTCCTCGTGTGCCATGAAGCACAGATTTGCAACTTCCTCATCTTCTGAAGAGGAGGTGTCACCTTCACTGTCATCCCAAGTGGCCTTCATGGCCTTCTTCTTAAACTTCTTGGGATACTTCTTTGCCTGTGGACAATCTGCCTTCATGTGGCCAGGCTTGTCGCATCCAAAGCAGGTGATTTCCTTTTCCTTTTGAGATTTTTCAACCTTTGGAAATCTCCTTCCTTGCATTCTTTTTCTCTGGAGGAACTTGCTGAACCTCCTTGTAATGAGGGCTATATCCTCATCATCTTCTTCTTCTTCTTCCTCAGATACTTCTTGTTTGCTCGAGGAAGTCTTAAGTGCTATATCCTTCTTTTTGTTGATCTCCTTTTCTTTGAGATCTTCCTTGTCATTGGCTCTCATGGTTATCTCATGAGTCATCAGTGATCCAATGATTTCTTCAAGTTTGAGAGATTTGAGATCCTTAGCCTCTTGTATGGCTGTCACCTTTGGTTGCCATGCTCTCGGTAGGCATCTCAGAATTTTCCTTACCTGTTCTTCACCTGAGTAAATCTTACCAAGAGCTTTAAGACCATTAGTGATGTTAGTAAATCGAGTAAACATAGAACTAATGGTTTGCCCTTTTTCCATAGAAAATAGTTCATATTCATGAACTAACATGCTCAATTTACTCTCTTTAACCTGGTTTGTGCCTTCGTGTGTGATTTCTAATAAGTGCCAAATTTCTTGAGCACTTTCACACCCTTGCACTCTATTGAATTCATCTCTATTCAGAGCACAGTACAGAGTGTTTATTGCCTTGGCATTTAGGCTCAGGTTCTTTTTGTCTGTATCATTTAGTTCATGTGAAGCTTTGGGGATCCTATCACCATTCTCTGTTTTAGTAGCAATGTATGGACCATTTTCTATGTTATTCCATATGTCATAGTCCATAGCCTGAACATAGATTCTCATCCTAGATTTCCAGTAAACATAATCATTACCATCGAAGAATGGAGGTCTAGTGGTAGACTGACCTTCCATTTGTGTAGAGTGTGTGTTGAATGCCATTTCAAATATTACAATATTTTCTAGATAAACAACTTAGACAATATTAAACCTTGCTCTGATACCAATTGTAAGATCGAGATTGTCTAAGAGGGGGGTGAATTAGACTTTTAATTAATTTATGAAACTATTCAATTTCTCTTTTGTTACTAACTGGTTAGAACACAGCAAATGAGCAAACAGTAAATAAGAGAGAGAGAGAGAGAGAAATTGACACCACAGTTTTTAACGTGGTTCGGCCAAGCTTGCCTATGTCCACGCTCCAAGGCTCCCCCTTGAAGATTTTTAACCTTCTCCTCACGAGAATAAACAGATCGGAATTCCGGGCTCCGATCAACTGCCTTTTACAGATCTGGATTGAACTTGACGGGCGTCAATCCACTGCCTTATACAGATTTTGAATTTGTAAAAATCAAGCACAGACTACACTCTCACAAGGATTAAATCTCAAGTTAATATCGAGAGGTGTAGAGGAAAATATAGAGTATGATAATTTCGCAAGTTAGGGCTCAATAATGAAATTCGCAAAAGTTCTTTCTTCGTGCTCTAACCTCGGCTTAAATACTCTGTCTCATTTTTGCTTCACAGAATTGAATGCTTCTTTCTTCAAATGGAAAAAGTTACCGTTGGGAAGCATCCGTACTGAAGCAGATATCCGTTGCATCTGAATTTTGTTGTTCACCGTCGCCATTAAAATTTTGGAGTTAATGCTGAAAACGACGTCACTGTAGCTTCGCGGCTCTTTTAAATTCTGGCAGAAGATCATCGGTAGATGCTGCTTTAAAAAGCCATCGGCATGAACATCTTCAAAAACGCCATCGGTAGATGCAACAGATAAGTCATCGGCAGATGTATCATGAACGTTCATCGGCAGGAACAACTGGAAAACCCATCGGCAGATGTATCTTGAAGACTCTATCGGCAGATGCAGCTCGAAGACTCTATCGGTATGAGTTGCTTCAGATGCCATCGACAGAAGCAGCATTAAACTCCATCGGTATATGACATCTAGTGATCGATTGAAGTAGGCTTTGAACGACTTCTTCTCTTGTTGTTTTATCGATCGGTAGATGAAGGCCATCGGCAGAAGCCTTCTTTGCTTTGTCGTTTTATCGATCGGTTGAAGTAGGCCATCGGCAGAAGCCTTCTTTGCTTTGTCGTTTAGCGATCGGTTGAAGTAGGCCATCGGCAGAAGTATTTTGAAATGCTGTCGGCAGATGCAATACGATAGCCCATCGGCAGATGCAACTTGAAGTTCCATCGGCAGATGCAACTTTAAGTTCCATCGGTAGATGCAACTTTAAGTTCCATTGGCAGATGCATCTTGAAACTTCACCGGCCGATGTAACTTTTGTTTATCAGTTTTTCACGCTGTTTAAACTATACAGCCCTGGTACACTTGACCCGATTGTTAGACTAATAAAATACCCTTTCCAAGGGCAGTTCCAAAGATTGAATCACATGAATAATTCATTAATCTCATTATAAACTAATCAAATTACATACTTAGCATTCTAAAAACATCATCAAAACATATTTCGACTAAACTCTATTTAAGTCAACAGTTTTTACTGATTCGAGTAATACAAGGATTTGAATTGTTTTCTTTTGAATGGTTTTTCTGTAAAGTGATAAACCTTTCTGTGGTTAGAGTTGTATTGTATGGCAAGGATTTGTTGGTGTGTTGTTTTGTCCACTATCGTAGATGAAGTCTATCGGCAGATGTCTAGTCGTTGTTCTGTTCTCTATCGATAGATGCAACTTTAAGTTCCATCGGTAGATGCAACTTTAAGTTCCATCGGTAGATGCAACTTTAAGTTCCATCGGTAGATGCAACTTTAAGTTCCATCGGTAGATGCAACTTTAAGTTCCATCGGTAGATGCAACTTTAAGTTCCATCGGTAGATGCAACTTTAAGTTCCATCGGTAGATGCAACTTTAAGTTCCATCGGTAGATGCAACTTTAAGTTCCATCGGTAGATGCAACTTTAAGTTCCATCGGTAGATGCAACTTTAAGTTCCAT
The DNA here is from genome assembly GCA_022432975.1 of Begonia masoniana. Taxonomy (NCBI): domain Eukaryota; kingdom Viridiplantae; phylum Streptophyta; class Magnoliopsida; order Cucurbitales; family Begoniaceae; genus Begonia; species Begonia masoniana. Next base: position 39,004,924 of record CM039508.1, on the reverse strand, counting down.
CGGTAGATGCAACTTTAAGTTCCATCGGTAGATGCAACTTTAAGTTCCATCGGTAGATGCAACTTTAAGTTCCATCGGTAGATGCAACTTTAAGTTCCATCGGTAGATGCAACTTTAAGTTCCATCGGTAGATGCAACTTTAAGTTCCATCGGTAGATGCAACTTTAAGTTCCATCGGTAGATGCAACTTTAAGTTCCATCGGTAGATGCAACTTTAAGTTCCATCGGTAGATGCAACTTTAAGTTCCATCGGTAGATGCAACTTTAAGTTCCATCGGTAGATGCAACTTTAAGTTCCATCGGTAGATGCAACTTTAAGTTCCATCGGTAGATGCAACTTTAAGTTCCATCGGTAGATGCAACTTTAAGTTCCATCGGTAGATGCAACTTTAAGTTCCATCGGTAGATGCAACTTTAAGTTCCATCGGTAGATGCAACTTTAAGTTCCATCGGTAGATGCAACTTTAAGTTCCATCGGTAGATGCAACTTTAAGTTCCATCGGTAGATGCAACTTTAAGTTCCATCGGTAGATGCAACTTTAAGTTCCATCGGTAGATGCAACTTTAAGTTCCATCGGTAGATGCAACTTTAAGTTCCATCGGTAGATGCAACTTTAAGTTCCATCGGTAGATGCAACTTTAAGTTCCATCGGTAGATGCAACTTTAAGTTCCATCGGTAGATGCAACTTTAAGTTCCATCGGTAGATGCAACTTTAAGTTCCATCGGTTGATGTCTCAATAAACTCATCGGCAGATGCGTGCTGACGTCATCGGTAGATGTAGGAAGACTTTTGTCGTTTAGTCACCGGAAGAAGCCTTCTATTTCCTGTTTCATTTTCTTCCGTTGACTTCACTCATCGGCAGATGCGTTTGACTTCTACAACTTCTCAAGCATTTTATGATTTAAACCTCCAACTCTTTCGGCCGATTGTTTCTCGACATTCCAAGCGATTGTTTTTAGCAATGTTTCGCAATTATGTTTAACTCTACTGTTGATCAAATAATTTCCGCTGCAAGTTTTAAACATTTTTTTTGGAGATTTTAGCTTATGTCAAATTTTAAAATTTTTCTTAGTCATGTATGGGTTTTTGAGTAACGAACCGAGTTCAGATAACTCGGGGCGTTACACTTATCGTGTCATGTGAATATATATATTATATTTTTTATTTTTTAATTTTTTTGAAAATAGGTTATAGAACCAGAACCGGAACTTTTAGTTCGATTCCAGTTCAATTTTGGCCGGTTACACACCCGTTTTCGATTCGGTTGTTCCAAAATCGAATGGTGACCAATTTAGTTAGGTTCCTATTCAAAACTGAACCGAATCAGGTTTTGCACATCCCTACAAATAATCACATGATGTACAATACAAACATTCTTCCTATGCATATATTGAATACATATATACGTATCAAGCACATAATATGAAGTATACAAATCTTATTATTTTAAAAGTTATGGTCATACATTTATCTAAACATCACTCAAACACACCCTAGAGCCTAGGGGTGGGCAGGACCGGACCGTGGACCGAGAACCGGACCGGACCGGCGGTTTCGGTCCCATGGTGACGGACCATGGTCCGGTCTTCGATCCGAAGTACCTGGAACCGAAGAAAGTCGGTCCAGTCCTCGGTCCACAGCTCAAATTCCCAAAGAACCGGGACCGGACCGGACCAAAGGACCGATTTTAAGCCAAGCTTGCCTTCATCTTCAGCAAGTCTTCCTTCCTAAATCCCTAATCAGCTAATCCAGAACCAGAACAAATCCATAATTGGCTAATCCAGAACCAGAACACCCACCTCCGAACGGTGAACACCAGATCTCCAAACAGCGAACACCCGATTCGCCTCGCGCTCGCGCCAGTCGCCTGGTTGGATTGCCTCCCCTCAGTTGCAGAATAGAACACTGACGACTCGCGACTCCCGTGCTTCGTTCTCCGATTCGCCTTGCTTCGCCTCGAAAGCTGCTCCGATTCGCCTCGCCTCCAAAGCTCCCATGCTCTCTGCTGATCGACTGATCGGGTCACGCTTGCTTCGCCTCGCCTCGCCTTTGTCTTCGGCTGATCGGCTTCCCTCTCTCCTCACTCACAGTCACGGTATGTGAGTGAGGGCTCGATTTTGCTGCTGCAAATTGGTGTAAATTTTTATAAGTTAAATTTTTTTTAAAAATAAAAATATTAGGGTGGGAGAAACCGGGACCGAACCGATTTTTCAGTCCGGTCCAGGTTCGGTTCAGGTTCGTCTCAGGGCCGATTCCGATCTTCAGGAAAAATTTCCGAAGACTCGGTCCGGGCTCGGGACCGGACTGAACCGGCCCGTGCCCACCCCTAGTAGAGCCTATGAGAAAAGATATAACCACTACTCAAAAACATCATTTAGTTGGGGTGTAGTGTCAGAGCATTGTAGTGCCCATACTTTGTCCTATTTTGGCTGCAATGAGTGCTACAACACTATAGCGCCCGTAAATCTTAATATTAAACAAAGCATTGTAGAGCTCAATTTTTGTAATTTTAATTTTAGACAATAAAAATAAGCATTTATGTGATAGTATGAGTTAAGATTAACTATGATAATCCTAATTAGAATAATAAAATGTGATAAGAAATAGTAATAAACTATGGTTTATAAAAATGAACAAGTTAAATCACTATATTGGATAGTCATTCTAAGAGATGACTTCGAGAAAGAAAATTGATAATCAATAGGTATAATAGTAGATATTTTGATGGTGAAATTAAATCAATGGGATGTACGCAAATAAAATTTTAATTTTTACATGAAAATTAATGGGTGTGCTTCTTATAAGCATAATCACTGCTTTGAGACTAATGGAAGAGGTTATTACATTCTTAGAATTTCAAACCCTTTTAAAAAATAAGTTAGATATATTAAGGTACAAATTGGCTTTTTGATTGGGTCAATTGAATATCATAATAAAAAGGTATGTGTGTGTAAAGTAACACAGTGCTAGAGAAATAATCGAATTTAGACTTTCAATTTAAGGTGATTAATAATACATGCTCAAATCAGAGTTGATGAGCATAAAACAGGTCATATCGATTCCATTGAATATGATTTAGCATGTCAAGGAATAAAATTTATCAGTCAATAGAATATCATCACATCATTTTAAAGATTAGTGATTAATTATGAGATTATCGTGAAATTAAAGAAAATTTAAAGATAATTACTCATGATTAATTAAGTTAATTTTTGTGATTAGTTTAAGTCTAATCAAAATTAATTATTTAAGCTACGCATATTTAAAACATAAGAAATCATGGTATATTTGAGAATATGCAAATGAAGGTTAAAACGGTAAATTATGAAAATAAAATGGACAAAAGTGTAATTCTACCCTAAGTGCCATCTAGAAAAAAGTAGCATGACTAAGTTATCAGCCATTTTCATGTTCGTCTAGAGAGAGAAAAGGGAGACCAAGAGTGAGGGAGAAATTGAAGGGGATAGGGTTAGAGTTGATCTTCAAGCCTTCAAGCAAAGTTGTTCTTCTTTTCAAGAGAATTCTTTTAACTAAGAATCAAACTTTAAACAAAGCCATTAATTTTTTTCTTCCTTTTACTGGAACGAAGAAACTTTTCAGTCTGTCTCAGCACTGTATTAATCTCTGCATAAATAAAACCTACCCTTTATGTAAACATATTAAGCAGAGAGAACTTTTATGTATATAAAAGAGAAGAGCATGGTTTGAGTAAAAACCAGATCTGGCGACAAGCGGAGAGAATTTGCATAAGTATAACAGAGAAAAGCCTGATTTAAGTAGAAAACCCCCTCCACTTGAGCTCCAGAAATAAGAAATATTTCTGGATCCACCTCATATCTAATATGGTAGAAGCTTAAGCCGAAGTGATTGCCAACTCACCACTCTATAAAGCAGGATCTGAAGTTGGGTCGTTCATATTGGGTAGTGACTCTTCAGCGGGGGCCGGCAGCGGCTGTTCATCGCGGTGGCTTGAGCGTCGTCTTCTCTATTCTTTGACAGAGAAAGGGTTCTTCTGAGAAAAGATGAAAACAGGAGCATAAGAGATTTGATCTCCTCATTAATTATATTACAATTTGAGTTACTCGTCAATTATAACTTAATCTTATTATGTTTAAGCTAAACAAGATTAATCTGGACTAATTAAGATAATCAAATTTAATTCTTTTCTCTTCTTATCATTCATATTTATCTTTATTATGTCATTTAACATTTTTACATACATGTAAAATTTATCACGCCAGGTTTATGTTTATATGAACCTTTACAATTTCCACAATTTCTACTTCTTTCTAAATATTACGTAGAGTGGGACCCCTTATTTATTATGAGACTTGTTGTGCATGTTCTATTCTCTTATTTTTTGTTGACTTTACTAATTAGAATCATGGGTTACAACTATGTTTTCCTTTCACTTTATTTCTTTGTTTCTCCAATGCTTGGTTTAGAATATGAAGTTAGTTATTTCGTTTTAGTCTTAATTATTAGAGACTTTATTATGGAAGGTTAATCATTAGAAACATAGAATGTTGGAGTGAGTTTGCTTGGTGGATAATCTTTTTGAAAAAAAGTTGAATTGAATTTGGTTTAAATAATGTTGGTGGGCTCCTCCTGTACGTGGGCTTGAATTGGAAGTATTCACAACTATACACAACTATACATTGGAAATATTAAATCATAATTCACGTTGTACTGTTCTACAAATAAATGTATCTCTAGTTAAATAACTAATAAATTTTTTATGTCATTGTTCATGCATTACATTCTTCCTCGTTTCAATTTCTCTCTCATTTAGAATAATGCTCTCCCGACGTGTCATAATTTAATTAATATATAATAAATTACAAATAATTAAATAATCAACATAACACATCGTTAAGCACAAATAAATAGTAGAATTAAAGAAAAAACATAAATTTATTCATTTTATACTATATTCTTATCTCTGGATGTAACAATCATTAATTAATATAATTAATAATTTATTTAAACTATTTATAATTTATCTTAATTTAGAACACAATTTATAACACGTAATTATCGCGTCACGTCAGAAGGTAAGTTTACAATATGTAAAATTAAAAAGGAAGTCTAAAATTATTTTCTAAAAAAATATATATATATACGTGTCATAATTTTAACATTAACTTCTTTCATAAAAATAAAAGATTTGTCAAATAGTTAAAGTTTATAAATTCTTGTTTCTACAATGAGCAATAAATGCCTTTATTGGCATCAACCATAGAATGAAAATGCATCTCAAAAGATTAACTGGCTACTCACCCTAATCATAAGCAACGTCGGCTGCTCCCGTGTTCATATCGTTCAGACCCAGCTCTTCGTTCTGCTCCCATGACCTCTGATACTCCTCGACTGCGATCAACAAAACATTAAAGTCATTTTTCATTTACTACTACACTATGCAAACAAATATCCACCAACATAACATACAAAAAATATAATGGTATTTCAATTGAGATTATTTCAATCTATCAAAGTCATTGTTTCTTTCTTGTCCATAAGAAAATGAGTTTTTCATGTATCTCAACCAAGTTAAGAGTTAATATGTGATCAAATTAAAAGAAAACATACATATAACTCCACATATTTTTTAATTGCATACACTAAAAAAAAACAGGATATATGACTAGTTGAATAATGCTAGGTTGGCACCAAGTTTTATTCCATGGTAATATGTTCAAAGACGTCGGTTAAATATTTTGATTTTATACTTTTCATGACTGCATTGCTAATCCAATATCATACCAAAAAAAGAAATGCAATTCCCAGAATTTAGAGATTCTACGCATTCGCTACCAATTGTAAACTCACATAAGCAACTAAGATTAGCAGGGAAAAAAAAAACAGAAAATTCAGTCTCCAAATGGAAAGTAGTTCCTTTCAACATAGAACTTGCTATTAACAACGAAAAGAAAAGTACTTACAGGTTAGCTGAAGGTCGTCTTTGATACAGTCAGTCGATGGAGCAACAAATGAATTTGCCAATGCATCATCCAAAATCAAAGTCCAAGGCTCCTCCAAAGTCAGAAGCTACAAAATCAAACAAATGTTTACTACTTTACCTTAAAAATATTATTGAAAGTAACGTATTTAGATCATTTCTATTGCACAGTCAACTAATTTTTAAATGAGATTTCTCAGAAAAACCTAAAAATTACGTGATAACATTTGGGTTAGAAACAATGCACCTAGTTATCTCAATGTTTTATGATGTATTTTCTTTTTGAGGTTCTTACCAATTACAAGGTTTGTCCTTCTCGAAGAATTTCCATGCTTTGGTAATCTCTTTCATTAATACAAATTTCAGGTTTGTAACGAAAACACCACTTTCTGATTTTTTTTAATATTAAGAATACGATAAACTTCATTTACAAGTGACAGTCAAACTATCACGGTCTCCTGTAATAATTTCTATCTAAGCATAATTAATATAGAATGGTTAAATTTAAAGTGGTTTCATAACTTGTCAAGTTAAATTGAACCAGTGACACTACATATTATTTAGTCCTACAACATTACATATGTTATAAATGATAAAAGTCATTATTTTCTTGTTCTTTTATAGTACAATAGAAGTACTTTATAACATGTTAAAACAAACAATGTCGTTTGTCATTTAAGACTTCACTTGTTATGTCAATTTAGTTTGGCAAGTTAAAGTGTTACCATAATCTACTCATAGAATATTATGATCTTCTAAATAGAAATTATGAAACGCCAATTACTTGCCATGGAAACTCACAAAATTACTTTTGAGGTAGATATACTTCCCTCAGTGGGACAAAGTCACGTAAGCTCAAGTTTTCTAAGAAACTATGGTAGTTAGTTACTCCTCATTCATGATTTTCCATTTTCGAATACCAACTAATCATTACATGACGTCTATTAAAATCATACATCTGTAATTGACATATGCTTAAAGACGGACATGCTTATTCCAAACATGCAATTGAAAAGCTTTGTAATATATGATGTCTAAGTAGGGTTGTTATCAAATTATTTATTGAAAATTATAAATATGCAATACCTTGTTTAACCTCCTTCCAAAATCTTGCCACTTGCTCTTTTTATCATCATCAAGACTGTCTCCGAAGGTAAATCCATGCACTTTCTCAAGGCCTGCAATTCGTCAATGGTGAAGATCAAACGAAATCAATTCACTTCAATGAAATTCAAATTAATGTTAATCATCATTCTCCACATAATCAAAAACGTAAATAAAATCTCTCCTAGAAAATTACTTTTAAAACTTGAAGAATATGAATTTTTTTTTATATAAAAAAAAAAAAAGAAAGAAACTCATTAAGAAAAGAAAGTCAGCATTGCAGACTACGAATTTAGAAGTCACTAGGTAAAAATCAGCATTTAAAATAGAACCACTCTTATTCGTAGTACACTCAAAATCAGTTGAGGGTCATGCATCAAAGTGAAGTGCGCAACATGGGTACTGACTGTCGAAGCTTCACCCAAAGATATTGCAACTCATTTGTATTAGATGAAATGGAAATTACAAAGGACAATGTGGTATGGCAGTCTGCTCAAATACAAATGACATGTGGCCTACATCTTTCATGAATTAGCCTAGAGTCACCATCTATTTTGCCAAAAGCCTACAAAGTTTTATGGTCCTTGCTTAAATCTTCTTCAAAAATCCATTAACTAACAAATTTTAAACAACTCTTCTTTACACACGGAATACAATTTTACACTATTATAACATTGCTATTCATTTAAAAAAATTTGAGTTCATTGGACATGGACTCTCATTTGCAAGCGTCCCAACACGGTCACTAGTGTTTAAATGCATGCACAAAAAACTATCTAAATCAATCTTCCGAAATGCCAAAGTTTGCATTCAAAATTAAATAATACAGAAAATTTATACAAAAGCAAATGAATTTTAACCATGCTTACTTTCACTAATTTTTGTAATTAAACCTTCAACCGTTGTAACAACTCCTCCAAGAGTGCCACTAGCCAGCTCCAAGTCCAGATCCGGAACTCTTACACTAGCAGTATCTGACTGGCATAACCCATAGAATTTTTGTCAAATAACGGTTTCAACTTAATTCAAAGAATAAGAGAGCATAAAGATGACGAAGTAGAAAAACTTTTCAAGCCAGATAAATATTTTGCAGGAAAATAAAGAACGTGCGACAGTTAATAGAGTAAACAACAATAACAAATCACTACAATAACATAGCTTTATAACAAATCACTACAATAAAATACCTTTATAACATCACGACTAAGATCCTTAGAGCTCTTTACTTGGAGAGTAATTATTTTTCCTTTTTCGGGAATTCGACCACCAGGCTTCAACTGCATGAATAAATTTACAGCTTAAATTTGTAACAAAAAAAGTAAGAAAAAAAGATAAAAAAAAAACTAGAAACCCAAACCTCAGAATTACGGTAACCACATGAATCACAGGTGGATGCCATGACAATCACTTCTTGAAAGTAAGGTATGTCTTTTGTATAGTTAAGATCACAATTTTACCATAGGCAAAGCATAATAAATACAACTCAGTTAAATAGAGTTTACAAATTTGTATATTGTTAAAATTTCGTCAATAGAAGCAACCAATTGAGTTACAAAATATTCAAGCTAACGAAGCTTGCCTAATCACTTTCATGTCTTGGAGGGTGTTAGGTAATCTTTGCACACAAATAGTTAACACATACAAAACCACAGTATTTCTCCAAGTCACATAATCTAATTCAGGACTTGGAGGCCGTGTCACACTTTTCTAATTGTCTTCCTATTGATTACATTTCCGACTTTGTACAATTTGAAGTCAACCAACTACTAAATTCTTTTGCTACCATCTTTATTCCTTATTACTAACTACCAAGGAATAGGATACCTCATATCTTCCATGACCTGTCCTGAACTTCTCCCTAAAAACAGTTATAAGATGAGTTGTTTTGGAATATGGGTAATCCTGCTAAAGGAACAATATCTTTTTACCACAAATCTTCACAGAAAATTATGTGAAAGAGAGCCAAAAGAAAGTAAATTGTCATGGATCACAATCACTCAACAGCACAGCAGATTCTTGAACCTTTACAGATTAAAAGCCAATAAAAGAAATTGATTAACATATGAAATGTCTACAAAACAAATGACACTGTACAATTTAGTGACTCTTGGACTTCTGAGAAAAATTCAATGTCACATGAACTCGAGGGTGAAAAAAAGTTAAGGATATGATATAATCAACCAAAGTTATGAATCTCCAAACAAAGTGTATGTTTTATTCCTAATCTAACTGTTAGATGAGTAATCAATTTAGAGATATAATAAGTCCAAATATGTTTAAATGTATTAAAAAGGATACTTGTAACAAACATTCGAGTCTCGCAGCTGGTAGCACAAGTCCCACATGTTGATGGAAAAGTCATCACCTATAAGAAACAATAATAAACTTGCAAAAATGGAATTCATTGGATGCCAATTCCAAAAATATATAGGCATGAGAAATTTCCTTACTTCTTCAGGAGCAGTGTAACGAAATAAAGCTTCCGCAATCTCTGCGCTATTACTCTGAGCAATTGCTCGATGGCCAGCTGGTGCTCCAACTAATGAAGTTGGCAATGTTCCGATTTCTGAAACAGCAGCTTTTTCATCTGATAATGCACCATTAGCACCTTCTCTTGATTCAAATGAGTCAACGAGATATCCCAATAATGCTTGTTGCTCTGGAGTTCGCTCATAGAACTTAACACTCAATGATGGGTCCGACGATGGAGCATATCTAAAAGTGCCACTCATTAAAAAATCTTCTACAAATCATGGCATTCAATACAAAATAAAAAAATAAAGACTTTCACCCTGCACGGATTACTTTAAAACAAAAAATTGAACAGCTTGGAGATTTCAATAAAAAACCATTGTCGATTAAAATTATGCTGAAATCATCTCTTACGGATTCTCAATGAAGCTGTTTCCAGCCGGATCATCCAAGATGAAAGTGAATGATGTATCTCCCATCGCACAAGCTTTTAATTTCAACAAAAACTTATCAATTGCTTCAGCGGTTTGAGGATCCAATCTCTGAAAAAACCCAAGATGAAGCCAAGGTCAAAGGAAAAATTAAAAGACATACAAAAACCAAATGATCCACCATACAATTCATACCCTACGCTCTTCTTGAAGAGCCTGCAATTCATCCTTTGCTCTAGCTAGTATCCCTTCCACCTGGAATAATTATGATAGGTCCCCATAAATGTAAACAACCAAAATATAGAATAAAATAAAAGAAGAATATCAATCAAGAATGGAAGATTGTTTTGATTGAATGTAAGAACAGAAATTACAAATAACAAACAATTCGAGGAGTTTGCTTCCTCATGAACACATTAATGGTGGTTCGCCACCCCCAAATGACTACTAACCAACTTCTTCTCTCCCTACTAATCTCTAACTTCTCCTATATATAAAAAATATTTCATTTTGAGTCATTCTCCCACTAACATTACATTTCTCATTTCTACCCCTAACCCACATGGGTTGCCCTTAACAGATTATTGAAGTCTAGATTATTCAAAAAGACCTCTCTAAAACACAAAAAGAGAAAATTTTCTTAAAACTTGGAAATGCATTCACCTTATCATCAACAAAAGCACATAGCAGACAATATTTACATATACACAAAAACATTAAGAGGATTTACAGGAAGTACCGTAGAAAGAGTTCCTCGTTGAGCCTCAGTAGGAATCTCAAAATCCAAATCAGGAATCTATACAGATAAAGAATTTTGCAACAATCAAAATCACTTTCACATTAACATATAACATCTTTTTGTTTTGTCAAAAAATAAAAGTAAAGATTGCTCAAAAGTATTAGAAGAATTGAAAAAAATCTAATAGGCATGCATAAATACAATAAATAACATAAAAATAATATATTGCATGCACAACACCAGCATGTAAAACTAATTGCCTAGATATACTGTTTTATTTTTAATTATTTTTATAATGGTAATTGACTCGATATGTTGTCCAGTAAGACTTTATCGATTTTTAAGAGCAGTTATTACTACTACTAAAACACTTGACTTTCAAAGCTTCAAGGTTAAAATAAATCAAAATTCATAGTCAACACAACATTGTTGTCAATCCATCTGTAAGCTCATAATGAAAATGTATTGCAAGTAGGGACGTCAAAAAAGTACCCTAATTGTAGCAGACTCAGCTTTCACTACTTGTCGATTAAGCATCTGCATTCACAAAATAGTCAATTTAGATTTCAGTAAGTAAAGACTTGCCAAAAAATAGAGACGTGTAAAAAGATAATCTTCTTCTAAAGGTCAAAATGTATGCTTGTTACCATTTGTTTTCATAAATAAAAATATGCATTCCATCGTTGTAGAATGATTCTCTCCAATTGGAGGGAACTTATTTTTCATTAGGTTCTTAGGAGCCTTTTTAGAGAAGATCTCTTCTTCTCCAGAAACTTCGTATATTTTTTTTTAATATATTTTATTTCTCACAAAAAAAAAATATGCATATGCAAAGGCAGGGTAGTTTAATCTCGCAATATTAACCATAAGTTTACCAACATGACAGGCCAAATGAAGTATTTATAATAGTGGACTAATGATATATATAATGACATAATACCATGACAAAAAAATGTAAATTAAGAAAGAAATAAACCACCTCATATGCTCTAAAAGCAGAAGAAATGGACAGAGAAGACTAAAATTTCACTTGGATCATATTTGATAGATTACGAGGTGAGAAAAAAATGCCTCCAAGAAGTTGGATATGAAAATAGATTTGAAAAGGAACAAGAATAGTAATAACAAAGAAGCACACCAATGAGGATAAAATCCAACAGAAATGAGTTGTGTAGGAACTATCACAACCAAATAAACATTAAAAAAAAGTGTAGCATATAACCAAATGGTTACACTAATGCAACCTTCAAATCGCGAGCGGAGACCTCCAAAATGTAGCAGCATCCACGTGGTTGAATCTCTCCAGCAAATTGAACCTCGTTATTCCTAAATTAAGCTAAATCAAATTAAACAATGCACCATTTGGAATATGAGATATTTTTTAAACTGAAAAATTATAAGAACTTCTACCTCTCACCACAATGTGTACATTCAAAGGCCGACAACAATATCTACAACAAAATTTATATCATGTTAATTGTAGACAAAAACTGATATAAAAATTAAACATCTACAATCACAAAATAACCGGCATACCTTCCTGAAGTGTGGAATTATAGTTAAAAGAAATCTTGTTATCCCCTGTTGTTCATGCGAAAGATCATGTCAGCCTACTGGATAAATACAGATTATTTGGAATATAATTATAAAAAATTCTCTCACTAATTTAAGCAATTGAAAATAGCTGCAAAGTCTTTCAAGCAAATCCTCAGAGGTGATACCATTCAATTAGATTTCTCTTTCCATAGAAAATTACTTATCCTCAACTTTTAAATAGAAATTTGAGTGAATGCATAGAAAATTGCTGGAAAACATTTTAAAATAAATGAATTTTTACTAGTGGGACAAGTCAGTACGACCATTGGAATTTTTATGTTTCAGAAGTTGCTATATCTATTTCAGGAGACAATCACTCACCTACCCTTATGAACTGTAGGTGAAGTAAATTGTTTTGCACGGACAAAGTCAATAGTTGGGTTATGACTTATAATTAAGTTCATATTTGTTTTAATTTTTGTCAAAGTTGTTATTCAACATCAATAGTATATGGTGTAAAAAAAAACAAACCAGTGATCCTAAATAACAAAAAAAAAAACACACAATGTAATACAAATTTCAAAGCATCAATAGCTAAAAATCGACAACCAAGGAAAAGAATCAAAAACTGAAGTCGTAAAACGAAGAAAAGGCAGAAGGAACATACGTTTTCTCTACAGCGCATGCAAAGGCTTTCGACCACGTAGATTGGAACATCGCAATCGCCACCGGCAGCGACTGCTTCGACGACTGACCTCACATCCACAGCCTGGCCTTTATCACCTGCGTCCATTGTAGGTACTTCGATGTCTCCCAATTCTACTGAAAAAATCATAAATTTTAGGGTTTTCTTTAATAGATGTTGACTATTTCTTGGCCAAGAAGAGCAAGACGGACGACACAATGTAAAGAAAGATACTCACATGTAGGGGCGGAATCGGTTCGATTTTAGCCCAAATTAGAACCGAGCCGTTCGGTTCAGTTTTGAAAATGTTGAACCAAAATCGAACCGAACCTATGTCAGAACCAAGCCAAAACCGAACCTCGGTTATCGGTTCCGACGGTTCGGTTCGATTTCAGAATTCTCGGTTTGGGCTCGATTTTGCGGTTTTGGAATCGATTTTTAACGGGTTCACAACTGTTCTATGCATTGATAACGCCACAAATAGTAATGTAAACTTTAAAGGGCCTAACTAGAAATCAGAAAACATGCAAACAACACACAGCAGAGAAAACAAAGGCTCAAATGAGCTTCTTATTAAGCAGAGTAAACAGCAAACTAGAAAGAGAATGTGCTTCCTATTAAGCAGAGAAAACAACAAACCAACAAACCAGAAAATAACCTATACCCACTGTAATTAACCATAATACAAACCAACTCAACTCTGAAGCAGAATATCCACTATCCAGAAAACAAAGGCTCAAATGAGCTTCCTATTAAGCAATTAATTCCAGAAATTAAAGATATAAGCAGGGATTGGAGGCCAATTTTTGAAAGAGAATATGGTCCATGCTCCATTCCCATGTGATTCTTGTACAAGCTACAAGATTCTTTAGTCAACAGCATTGAGGATAATTAAACAACAATTGATAATTGATAATTAAGCAACATGCTACGAAACAGCAGTCCGGGCTCGAGACCGGACCAAACCGGCCAGTGACCACCCCTATTAGGGTTAACGTTGGTTCGGTTCTATTTTACTCGAGTTTACTGAGTTAGAATTGAGAACCGAACTGATGATATCGGTTCTTGTTGGTTCGGGTCAACATTCGATTTTAGACTTACTAAAATCAAACCGAACCGAACCGAACCGAACCGATTTAGACCTCAACCAATGGAAATTTCTTGGTCTAATAATATTGTGTCCAGAGTTTTGTTCTATCACATCATTAAAGAAAAATACAAACACCAAGCATGCATTCATAAAGCAACTGGCTCCTTGAGGTCATCAATCACATAGAAATCACTGGTTGGATAATTCTCATAATCAATAGTGGTGGAATCGGCTCGATTCCGTCCAGTCTAGTTTAAAGCCGAATTAGAACCAAACCAAATATATTTGCTTTTTATAATTTGCGAACCAAAACCAAACCGAGTCAACTCCAAAGCCAAACATAAACCGAACCTTGGTTTTCAGTTTTATTCGGTCCGGTTGGGTTTGGTTCATTTTTCAACCAAAAAAAGCTCATTATCGGAAATTATCCAAAATATCCAATCGATATGAACGTTTTCAGACTCCAATTCATCAATTAAAACAAATCCGAGCAAGGAGTACAGACACAACCAATGCATAGTATTTACTACCTTAAACTTTACAAAAAATTCAGCTAATTTTCAAACCATTTATACTGAAGTCGTAAAAATTGTTATATGTGGTCTATAAATCTCCTCACACGGTGTAATTCCAATAAACCAGTTAAGCCTTTTGATATCGATATTGAGCAGAATCTTGTGCAACGAAACAATGGTTACTTAATGGGTGGATTGGGCAAGGGAATGGCTTACTCAATAAAACAATTTTAAAACCAAACAATCAAGATCAAACAAAGGAGCACGATAAAACCTGAAAGTTCAATTACAGAAAATCGCATTAACAAAAAATAAATCAGCAAAAGAGTAAACAAATCAGGAACTAAACAATAACAAAGGGAAATCAGAACCTGATTTTAGGATTGAGGACGAGATTGGGTTCAACAGCAAGCAGTCCGCGAACACCAGTGTTAATCTCCCCCTTTGCAGTGAAATTTCTTCTGTCAACAGTAAATTGAGTGTAACGCATCAAAAACGTGCAGCATCAAATTTTGACAAAAGAAGGAAAAACTTCCTTCCAGCTGGAGATTTTGGAAAAACTCAGCAGATGATTTTTGACAAAATCGGTTGATGGTTTTGACAAGGAACTGAAACCTCGCCTATAAATTCAGACGCTCGGGAAGGGGAATGACACACAGAAAAATCGAGCTTTTACCTCGTTGAAATCCCCACGCCGAAGCTCTCTCGGCCGAAATCCTTTCCGACGAAAACCTCTCTCTCGGCCGAACTCCTCTCCGGCGAAACCCTCCTCGGCCGAACCTTTCTCTCCCTCGCTCGGCGTTCGGCGCTCCCTCGGCAGACAGCTCTCTCTCTCTCTCTCTCTCGGCTCTCTCTCCCTTTCCCTCTGCTCTCTGTTCTCCCTCGCGTAGAAGAAGAACAGAGGAAGGGTTTTATTTTTTTAAAAAAATTGAACCAAACCGGTTCTTTTCAGCCCGAACCGAACCGGACCAGAACAGTAAAACTGAACCAAACCGGGCACTGTTCACGACCGGCACTATTCATCCGAACCAAACCGAACCAGAACCGATCCGAATTTTGAACTGATCTAAGATTTTACCGGTAAAGCATTTCTGCCTAAATTCTTATGAAATTGGTTTATTAAAGTGAAAAATTTATATGGATATTTTATTTAAGTAGAAAATTTCTGAAAGTTGTCTGAAGCGATTTAATTCGACTATATCCGACCTACGAGTCACTAAATTATTTCAGAAAATCTCGATAACTCTACTCGCTCAGAATTCAAGTAAGTGAAAGTATAAATTTTCCAACGTTTTGGCTACGGCTCTACATCACAGTAAATTTATATTATTTTTGTATAATTGTTTTATTACACGATTTGATATTTGAGCACGCATAATTAGGCATTGTTATAGAATTATTTAAAAGATAAAATTTGTAAGACATTTGCATGTGTATGAAAATGATGGAATTGACGGCAATTACGTGATAGCAAAAGCCACATTGAGATGGTGAGCTTGAACGTTAAAAGTAAAAGTAAAAGATGACGAAACCATGATGGCCAAGTCTTAAAAGTGGTTCAGTAATGAGTTCCAACCAGTATATAACAGTTAACAGGATTCGGTAAAAGTACATGTTTTGTAACTGCACGTATTCTCACTTACTAAGATTATTTCTCACTGTATTATAAATTGTGATGTAGGGAATTTTTATTTGAGGAATAAATGGCTATGATCGAGAATCCTCCAGAGGCAAATAAGTATACAGAGGAGTAAAAGGTTTAAAGAAGAAATTTAAAAGTTGTATGATTAATGTCTTCAAGAATATTTCACGTTTTATTATCAAAAACTTTGAATAAGTTTTGTTGAATTTTATTACTTAATAAAGTTTTATGAATTAGTAATTCTGTTTTTATTTCAATGATGACTCATTGTTTAAAGTTCAAACTTCCGCGTATTTAATGTTTATTAATTATTTTAAGAGAATTTCAAAATATTAGGGAATTAGGGTTTTAATGCTCGAATTTAATTTGATACAATGATTTGGGGAAAAATTTTAGGGTTTTGAAATTAGGGTTACAAATTGGGGAAATCAAATTGGGGATTTTAAATTCGGGGCGTTACAGTTTGGTATCAGAGAAACTGAGTTTATAAAACGATTATGTAAACTAGTCTGTATGCTCATGTGCACCTGGAAGATTGTCGATCAAGTAAGTTTGTATTAAAAGTTATATTTTGATAAAAGTATGTTAGATAATTTTATAGTACATTTCCAAGTATATAAAGTTAGTTTTCTTAAATTAAAGTCCCCGTGATGTAGACTATGACCAATCGTAGAGGAAATGGAACTGGAAATGGAAATGGTAGGGATGTAGCACTTGATAGAATGATAGAGATGATGGAACAGCTGGCTTAAGCAGTTAATGCGGCAGCCCAAGCAGCTACGGCAGCAACCTAAGCAATTAATGCGCAAACTCATATTTTTAATAGACCTCAACATGCAGAAGTTGATTTCAATAGATTTCGAAAATTGGATCCTCCAATTTTTAATGGAAATTTGGCAGATATGTCAGCAGCAGATAATTGGATAAGAACTATTATTGAAATTTTTGAGCATGCCAAGATTTCAGAAGAAGAGAAAGTAAATTGCGCATCTTCCATGTTCCGAACGGAGGCACGCTATTGGTGGGATTTTGTAAAGGTGATACATTCAGTCGCCACCATGACATGGGAGAAATTCCAAGAACTTTTCTACGAGAAGTATTTTACAGATTCTGTGATGGATACCAAGGCAGAGGAATTCATGGCTTTAAAACAGACGGGAAGTGTAATTGACTATTTGCACAAATTTGAACAACTATCTCGCTATGCTCCTCATATAGCTGGTAGCGAAACTATGAAAGTAAAAAAGTTTATTCAAGGATTAAGTGCAGAGATACAAAAGGATATTCGTCTGATTGCCTCCAAGAATTCTCCATTCGCATTTGTGGTGGAGAAAGCATTATATGCAAAGCAAGGAGAAAAGGAAATCAACCGAGCTCAAGAGTTTAGAAGGAGGTACAGTCATGCAACTCAGACTGCCAAGAACAAAATTCTGCAACAACAACCTGGAGCTAAACGACCAATGATTAATGCACCGGCTGAAGGACCTTCCAAGTACGTTAAGAGGGAATCCATGACGACAAATATACCTTTATGTCCCTCATGCAAGAAACCACATTCTGGAGAGTGTCGAATTCAGGCCAATACCTGTTTTAAATGTCGTCAACGTGGACATTTTATCAAGGACTGTCCCAAAAATAGCCAGAATCAACCATTAGCAGTCGCTCGAGTTTTCACTATGACCAAGGAGGAAGCTGAAAAGAATGCAGATGTAATAACAGGTGTGCTTCTAATTTCTGAAGTACCTTCCTTTATTTTAATTGATTCTGATGCAACCCATTTTTTTATATCTCTTATGCATTCAAAGAAATTAAATAAGGCAATAGAACCTTTAGAACATAAGTTGGGAGTAGCTACACCGTCAAGTACAGTAATAACCGCTGACTCTATTATTCGAGAATGCAAAGTTCGTATTGGAGATAGAGAATTGGAAGCAGACCTAACCATTTTGGCCATGCAAGATTACGACGTAATTCTCGGTATAAATTGGCTAACCAGACATTATGCAACTATTGATTGTTGTGATGACCCGAATGTGAACGTATGTGTACGACTGCGGGGCAAACCTCGGGTTGCGGGGCAAACCTCGGGACCTAAGCCGAGTGTAGGCGAATCCCGGACTCGAGTATAGGCGAATCCCGGGTCGTAAAGAGGGGGTTGTCACAATCCCACATCGCTTGGGGAAGTACATGGAAATGAAACATATGTAAGAGATCCCTCCCAAGATAGCAAGACGCGTTTTGGAGCACAATTGGCAACGGATCCCATAAGAACTCCGAAGTTAAAAGTGTTTCGGCGAGAGTAATTCCAGGTTGGGTGACCTTCTGGGAAGTTCTCGCCAAACAAATCCGTGAGGGGAGGATATTGGGCTACGGCCCAATCCCCAGAGCGGACAATATCTTGCTGGGAAAAGGGGTCGTTACAAATGGTATCAGAGCCTGTACCCAACCGAAAATGTGGCCAACGAGGACATTGGGCTCCCGAAGGGGGGTGATTGTGATGACCCGAATGTGAACGTATGTGTATGACTGCGGGGCAAACCTCGGGTTGCGGGGCAAACCTCGGGACCTAAGCCGAGTGTAGGAGAATCCCGGACTCGAGTATAGGTGAATCCCGGGTCGTAAAGAGGGGGTTGTCACAATCCCACATCGCTTGGGGAAGTACATGGAAATGAAACATATGTAAGAGATCCCTCCCAAGATAGCAAGACGCGTTTTGGAGCACAATTGGCAACGGATCCCATAAGAACTCCGAAGTTAAAAGTGCTTCGGCGAAAGTAATTCCAGGTTGGGTGACCTTCTGGGAAGTTCTCGCCAAACAAAGCCGTGAGGGGAGGATATTGGGCTACGGCCCAATCCCCAGAGCGGACAATATCTTGCTGGGAAAAGGGGTCGTTACAATTGTCGCAAGAAGATCGTAAGATTTCAAGTGCCTGAAACAGAACCATTCTTATTCCATGGCGATAAAAAGAGTTCGAGAATTCCTATTATATCATCTTTGCGAGCACAAAGGTTATTGAATTCTGGATGTTTTGCCTTCTTGGCGAGTGTTGTGTGCACTCAAACCGAGGAAGCAACGACTCTGGATAAAGTGATTATAGTTCGTGAATATCCAGATGATTTAACAAGTTTGCCACCAACTAGAGACGTGGAATTCAGCATTGATATTCTACCTGGAACGACGCCCATCTCTATAGCTCCATACAGAATGGCACCAATTGAATTAAAGGGATTGAAAGTTCAACTAGACAAATTGCTAGAAAAAGGATTTATCCGACCAAGTTTTTCTCCATGGGGAGCCCCCGTATTATTCGTAAAGAAGAAGGATGAATCTATGAAGATGTGTATTGATTATTGGGAACTTAATAAAGTCACTATCAAGAACAAATACCCACTCCCAAGAATCGACGACTTGTTTGATCAATTAAAAGGTGCTGGAGTCTTTTCAAAAATAGATCTTAGATCCGGCTACCATCAGCGAAGAATCAAAGATGATGATGTATCCAAGACGGCATTTCGAACAAGATACGGTCACTATGAGTTTCGAGTTATGCCTTTTGGATTGAGTAATGCTCCGGCCGCCTCTATGGATTTAATGAATCGAATATTCAAGAAATTCTTGGATGAATTTGTAATTGTTTTCATCGACGATATTCTCATCTATTCGAAGAGTAAGGAAGAGCATGAAAGGTACCTGCGAATTGTTTTATCAATTTTGAGGCACAAGAAATTATATGCAAAATTCTCCAAGTGTGAATTTTGGATGAAGAAAGTCACTTTTCTGGGACACATTATTTCAAAGAAGGGTGTAGCAGTAGATCCAGTGAAGATAGAAGCTGTTAGTAAATGGCCTCAACCAAAGAACGCAGCTGAGATAAGGAGTTTTCTTGGTCTTGCGGGATATTATCGAAGATTCGTAGAAGGATTCTCAAGTTTAGCCAACCCGCTTACGAAGCTAACCAAGAAAGGTGTTAAATATTTATGTACTGATGTGTGCGAACGAAGCTTTCAGGAGTTAAAGAAGAGACTGATCTCGGCACCTATTTTTACTATATCATCTGGATCGGGAAAATTTGTGGTGTATAGTGATACTTCAAAATATGGACTGAGATGTGTTCTCATGCAGGAAGGAAATGTTGTAGCCTATGCCTCGAGACAATTGAAGGATCACGAGAAGGACTACCCAACTCATGATTTGGAGCTTGCAGCGGTGGTTCATGCATTAAAGATTTGGAGACACTACCTTTATGGAGAAAAATGTGAAATCTATACCGACCATAAAAGTCTAAAGTACTTTTTAACTCAGAAGGATCTAAATATGAGACAACG
The DNA here is from genome assembly GCA_022432975.1 of Begonia masoniana. Lineage (NCBI taxonomy): Eukaryota > Viridiplantae > Streptophyta > Magnoliopsida > Cucurbitales > Begoniaceae > Begonia > Begonia masoniana. Next base: position 38,984,422 of record CM039508.1, on the reverse strand, counting down.
CAGATGGTTGGAATTGGTAAAAGACTATGACTGCGAGATTATTTACCATCCTTGTAAGGGCAAATGTTGTAGCTGATGCATTGAGTAGAAGAGCATTGTCGCAAGTTTCTTCGTTGTAGCTGATACCAGAACAGCTAACTAAGGAGATGCAGAAATCTAACATCGAAGTTGTAACGTTTGGGCTATTAGAAAGATTGTCTGCTATGACGCTTCAGCCAAGTTTGCTTGAGCAAATAAAAGATAAGCAACGCGGCGATACATTTATTTGCAAAGTGAAGGAAGAATTAGAGGCTGGAAAAGTTTCTGAATTTTCCATATCTGATGGTGGGATTATCCAGTTCAAAAAGAGATGGTGTATACCTGATGATGCTGGATTAAAGAAAGTTATATTAGAGGAAGCACATTCAACCTCTTACTCGGTACATCCTGGTGCAACCAAAATGTATCAAGATTTAAAGCAACATTATTGGTGGCGAGGATTGAAATTGGACGTGGCCAAGTTTGTTGAAAGATGCCTTACATGTCAACAAGTCAAAGCAGAGCATCAAAGACCTACTGGCATTTTACAACCGTTATTTGTACCTCAGTGGAAATGGGAACATATCACGATGGATTTTGTTGTTGGACTTCCAAGATCACTTAAAAATTATGACTCTATTTGGGTTATAGTGGATCGATTGACCAAATCGGCCCATTTTCTCCCTGTACAAACTACATATACTATAGATCAGTATGCACAGCTCTATGTTAAGGAGATTATCAGACTTCATGGCACTCCTATTTCTATAGTGTCTGATCGAGATACTCGTTTTACTTCCAAATTTTGGAAGAGTATGCAAAAAGCCATGGGTACTAAGTTGAACTTTAGTACAGCTTTTCATCCTCACACAGATGGACAACCGGAAAGAACTATTCAGACCCTGGAGGACATGTTAAGAGCTTGTGTTATCGATTTTCAAGGGACTTGGTGTAAAAATTTACCACTGGTAGAGTTTTCTTATAACAATAATTATCAGGCTTCAATTGGAATGGCGCCTTATGAAGCTTTATATGGTCGAAAGTGTAGATCACCAGTACATTGGGATGAAGTAGGTGAAGGCATACTTGTTGGGCCAGATATTTTGAGACAGACTGCAGAGATTGTTACACTAATCAGAAAAAAAATTCTTACGGCCCAGAGTAGACAGAAAAGTTACGTTGATAGAAGAAGAAGGAAGTTGGAGTTTGCAGTTGTAACGCCCCGAGTTTTCAGAACCCGGTTCACTACACAAGATACTGAACCGAACTATGACTTTCTAAGGAAATTTTAAAATTTCATTCGATGATCAAGATTTGACTCTTAAAACGTTAAAACTTGCAGCGGAAAATCGTCGTATAGAAACAATAATTATTAAATAGTTAAAATATTCAAATCAATTGGTTGAAAGGAAAAGAGAAAATAAAACACATCGACCGATTGCTAAGCGACAAAGCCTTTTACTAACAAACAAAACAGAACACATTGACCGATCACTAAATGACAAAAGTCTTTTACTCACAAAACAAACAGAACACATTGACCGATCACTAAACGACAAACATTCTCAGCCTACACCTACCGATAGAATGAACTACGTCTTCCAGTTACTAGACGACAAAAGTCCACAACTCACATATACCGATAGACTACACCTGCCGGTTACAAAACGACAAGACTACTATACCGAAGACATCTACCGATGGCTTCTACTGAAAAACATCTTCCGATGACGTCAGTCAGATGATTCAATCCTCCAACATCTGCCGGTGGACAGAATACTCAACATCCACCGGTGGACTTCACTCACCGATAGTTGAACTTGCAAATTTCACTCAAAACATCCAAAATAACCAAACCCTAAGTAACTTCTGAAATCCAACAAATAACCATTTGAAACCAACATCTGTATCCTTTTCCAATAAAAATTCCAAATTAGCAATTTGCAACAAAACTAAATCAGAATTTTCATAACAAGGGAAAACTCAGGTATTCTAAAATTCTTCAGTTATTACTAACATCAAAACCCTCTGCACTCTATAACAGGACATCAGAAAATTAAACTCCACATACAGACAGTAGTTAAACCGCCTCATCATAACACTCGACCGTGGCAAGGACATAATCCTTCTACTTCATCTATTCTTCAGTGCACTCGGGGAACTCACCTGTTACAGTCTTAGCACCTACATCACAAAACTCATCTATTAGCCTAATGCTAAGTAAGTAAAGCAGTAATGAAATAAAATGCTGAAATTTGAGGAAACCAGTTTGAAACCCTGTTACCCGTGCATTCCCATTTATCACTAAAACCCGAACCTACTCTCAATCACAGCATCCTCAAAATTTCTCACATTGTATTCCATCAGTTACCTAATCTGCTAAAATACAAGAAAACGAGGAAAAACTTACCTAGGTTGAAAGAGAATCGCCAAAAAGGGTTCTGCTGGTCGAGCTGAAGACCGAAAGAGAGAAAATAGGGAATGGTGGCGGCTATTGCGAAAAATCGTGATACGTAAGTGTACGTGTCGCACAAGTAATATAGTTTTTAAGTAAGAGTTGAACCCACGAGGAATAGTTTTACTAAAATATTAAATTAAGTTAATTTTAAATTAATTGGACTAAAACACTTTAATTTTTATTAAAAAGATTTGATTTTTATTTGATTTTAAATTAAACAATTAAATAACTAAAGTAATTAAAGTAAACGAATTAGATGGCAGGAAAATAATTAAAGATTTGGTAAATATTAAGAAAGAATCTAGGGATTTTGATTTCACATCCACTTTTCTATTTAATATCCCTAATTTAGTTAATATTTTCTAATCCTACGTGTCGACAGCGATTTTTCTATTTTTATTATTATTCTCTCCCGAGCTATAATAATATTATCCAACTAACAGGTTATCACTTCCCGGTCTCAAACTCAAATCAGTTGAATACATTAAGTGTAGAAAATCATAAAACTACATAAAAGTCCTATCTATCCATAGTCTAGAATCAGTTCATGGTAAACTCATCAATGCCCAGTTATTTCGCAACTTCCGTCTTTTGAAACAACCCTAAAAATCTTAACTTTGGTGATCAGGCAAAATTAAGCATGAAGAACAGACAAGAATACTCAACACGATATCAGAAAAATAAAAATAAAAACTAAATTAGAAATACTAAACAGTCGAGTTTCAGTTACATCATAACCCTTGAAAATAAATTTAGTTCATACTAAAATAAAGAAAAACAACAAGAATAATAAAGAAGTTCATAGTTCAGAAGAGAAAGGGAAAGAAAAACTATGCTGAATTCCAGTTCTCGAAGCTCTCGCTCCGTTCCGGTCTCCGTCTCATGTGCCTCCTTCTTTGTCTCTCGCTAGGGCTGAATGTTTAATTAGGTTAACATATAACCTATTTATCAATTAATTTGAAGCTCAGCCCACAATCATCTTCGACGGCTAAGATTAAAACAATCTTCAACGGTCCAGATTCAAACACCTCAATCAATTAAAATAGCCGATTGATCAACGGTTGAGATTAAAACAATTAAAATAGCCGATCGATCGACAATTGCTCTACTTTTCTTCTGGAATGATTTCACCGCTGTAATTCTCCAATTTTTCTACACACTCACCAAATACATCAGAATTTTCATATACTTTGAGTAAAATTCATCAATTCAAGTATTAAAGAGTACAATAAAGTGTGCAAAATACACACTTATCACACCCCCAAACTTGAATGAAAGCTTGTCCTCAAGCGAACAAAAATAAGCATAGAAATCTAGCAAAGTTTATCTAGGAATTTCTAAAATTTAAAGTCTGCAAAATATTTAAAATTTCCATGGTAAAATTATCTAGATCATGGTTCGCAGTATTTCGTCTCAGCTTGATATTTGCATGCAAATAAACCATCTAAATAAACACTTTCAATAAAACAACTCGTGATATCACATTGAGAGAAACTTAATCAGAAATTCTTGGGTGTGTACATACTCAAACTTATTCTCGTTTAACTGATAGATCTATAATTGTGTCTTATGAGAAGGGAAATCAAAAATACCTCTCAAGGTCACTCCATCCACTCTTATTGTTCATCAGTCTTGCCCATTATTCACTAATAACAAATATGAGTAAACAGAATAAAAGTCGATAGGTCTTTAATTAAGCTTGTAATGTAAGGCCGGGTTTATAAGGTAGGAAATTTTAGATTCAAGCGAAACTCTAGAGCACAATCCATCTTTATGCCACCCTCACTCCTTACACTCACTTGAACTCTTTTCTGATCAGTTCACTCAATAATCCCCTCAAACTTGTCTCACTCTCTATTTTTCAAAACCATCTCCTTTGTCAATGTCTTTACTAACAAACATAAAATACAAATAATAACAATAACAACAAATTAAATAGCATATAATAAATTGTTCTACTATTGAACAATTCAACTTTCCAATAACTTTGATTTTTTTTTTATTCTTTTTCTTTTTTTCTTTTTTTTCTTTTTTTTTTAACAACTTTAATCACTGAAAAACATAAAACAAGAATAAATAAAATCCCAAAATACTAACAACTTAGACAATTGACAAAAGAATTAGCTCTGATTCTTACCACTACTTTCTCCAACTCTCCCCATAATATGTACCCACAACCTTGTGCTCAATAAACAGGATAGTCAAAATAATTTCAGGGTAGGCTAAATTAGAGTTGACAAAATAGTGGTAAATAAAGGTTCAAATAGGAGACTAAGGGTGCCATTTAAATGACACAAATGAGGTATGTCAATAAAAGCTCAAACGATTCAAAAATAGCCTAAGTCATTCTCTTATTTCTGCAAAAATCATAATTTGTATTCATGAATGCAGGGCAAAACCAAGAACAATTTAATACTCACTAAATTTAAATGGAGCTCACTCCCTTTCAGTGTTTACACTCAAGCACTCCCTTACTGTGTTTAGGCTCTCGATCTCAAGACCACAACTTATATCATTATCAGCTAAATTTAAACAAGAATGAATATTTCCACACAAACAAGTCTAACTTCCTAAGCTCCAATCAATGCTACGATCACAAATTATACTATCTCAAAATCTATTCAGAAGTTGAAACATGCATTAATCAAATGTGCAGTCATCGACACTTTAAACAAATGAAATAAATAATCATACCATAGAATCCAAAATATTAAGCGGACTTACTAATCTAAACATGTTTATAAATTTAATTAAAAACTAAAAACTATAATATCCAAATAAAAACCAAACCCCCCCAAACTTAAGATAGACATTGTCCCCAATGTTAAATGAGTAGGGTAAAATAAAAGTACCTAAAAAAGACTCGGATTGTTCCTCATCATTGTGGAGCTTCGTTCGAATGAGCCATCTATCAGGAAGCTTTCTCTTTGTCTTGCTTTTTTTTTTATTATTATTATTATTTTTGTTTTTTTTTTAATTTTATTTTATTAAGATTATTTTTTTTTGAAGTAAATTACGTAATTGTCAAGAAAAAAAATACTAATCTATACTTAAAAATAAATAGCTAACCTACTAACGACAATTAAAACAATAAAATAGTTGGGAAATTTCCCGGAAAGTGCCGTAGTTAACGTCAACGGCTTGACGCTCGATGGTCTTTACGTGTCAAGCATTTTCATAGACTTCGCGTCATAATTCATCGAGCTCATTAATCTGTAGGAGTCTAGCTTTTCCAGCTGCTTGTAATTCCATATTTAAATTCTTGATAGCCCATAATGCCCGATGTTCCAACTCAACTGGGAGGTGACATGCTTTCCCAAAAACTAATCGATATGGGCTCATTCCTATTGGAGTTTTAAATGCTGTCTGATAAGCCCATAAAGCGTCATCCAATTTTCGTGACCAATCTTTACGTGATGAGCTGACTGTCTTTTCCAGAATTTATTTGATCTCTCTATTTGAAACTTCAGCTTGCCCATTAGACTGAGGGTGATAGCCAAGAGCCTTTCGATGCTTTACTCCGTATTTCAATAATAAGGCTTCAAATTGTTTATTGCAGAAATGTTTCCCCTCATCATTGATAATGGCTCTAGGAGTGCCAAAACGAGCAAAAATATTTTTACATAAAAAATTTAGCACCACTTTTCCGTCATTGGTTGGTGTCGCAATAGCCTCCACCCACTTGGATACGTAGTCAATGGCTAACAGAAAATATTTTTTATTGAAAGATGTGGGAAAAGGACCCATAAAATCAATTTCCCATACGTCAAAAAGCTCTACTTCCAGTATGTTCGTTAAGGGCATTTCATTGCGTCGAGAAATATTCCCCGTGCGTTGGCATCTATCGCAAGCCTACACGAATGTGTGAGCATCTCTAAATAATGATGGCCAATAAAAACCGCATTGTAACACTTTTGCTGCAGTCCGAACGCCTCCAAAGTGCCCGCCACATTCCAGAGTGTGGCAATGCCTCAAGACTGATTCCATCTCATCTTCTGGTATACAATGCCGTATCATTTGGTCAGAACAATACTTATAAAGGATAGGTTCTTCCCAGTAGTAGCGTCGAATGTCGGAGAAGAATTTCTTTCGTTGATGAGATTTCAAGTCAGGTGGTATAGTTTGACCGACCAGGTAATTCACATAATCTGCGTACCATGGTAGCGTCGACACAGCAAGGAGCGTCTCGTCCGGGAAATCTTCATTTATTTGCTGGTTTTGATCGGTCACATGCTCTCGAGTTTCTAAACGAGAGAGATGGTCAGCTATTAGATTTTCGGTTCCCTTTTTATTTCTTATTTCCAGGTCAAATTCTTGTAATAGGAGCACCCACCTAATTAACCGAGGTTTAGCGTCCTTTTTCTCCATGAGATATTTGATTGCTGAGTGGTCAGTGAATACTATGACTTTATTTCCAATCACGTATGGTCTAAACTTATCAAAGACGAAGACGACGGCCAATAACTCTTTCTCTGTGGTAGCATAATTTAATTGAGCATCATTAAGGGTCTGACTGGCGTAGTAAATTGTTCGGAAACTTTTATCTTTCCTTTGGCCCAAAACCGCTCCAATAGCGAAATCACTCGCATCCGTCATAATTTCAAATGGCAAGTCCCAATCGGGTGCAGTGATAATCGGAGCTGTCACAAGTTTTTCTTTAAGAACATTAAATGCTTCAAGACATTCTGCTGTAAACTTGAATGGTACGTCTTTTTCGAGTAGACTGCACAAGGGTTTAGTAATCTTGGAGAAGTCCTTGATGAAGCCCGGTAAAAACCAGCGTGTCCAAGAAAGCTACGCACTCCCTTAACTGATACGGGCGGTGGTAATTTCTCGATCGCCACTATCTTAGCTCGGTCCACCTCAATGCCTTGTGATGAAATCCGATGGCCTAAAACGATTCCCTCTTTAACTATAAAATGACATTTCTCCCAATTAAGTACTAGGTTGGTCTCCACACATCGAGCCATCACTTTAGACAAATTTCCCAAACATATGTCAAATGATGCTCCAAAAACTGAGAAGTCATCCATAAACACCTCAATGTATCGTTCTACCATGTCAGAAAAAATTGCCATCATGCAGCGCTGAAATGTCGCAGGTGCGTTGCATAATCCGAATGGCATCCGTCGAAAAGCAAATGTACCGTATCGGCATGTGAAGGTAGTCTTTTCTTGATCTTCCGGTGCTATAACAATCTGATTGTATCCTGAGTATCCATCTAGAAAGCTAGTAGTAATCGTGACCAGAAAGTCTATCTAGCATCTGATCAATAAATGGCAACGGGAAGTGGTCTTTACGTGTGGCCTTATTCAACTTGCGATAATCCATGCATATCCTCCATCCGGTGACTATGCGACATGGGATGAGCTCATTATTGTCATTCTTGATTACTGTCAATCCACTTTTCTTCGGCACACATTGCACCGGGCTCACCCACGGGCTATCTGAAATTGGGTAAATAACACCCGCACCCAACCATTTCAAAATCTCTTTACGCATAACCTCTTTCATTGCTGGATTCAGACGCCTTTGGTGTTCAACTGATGGGCGATGATCGTCTTCCATTAAGATCCGATGTACACAGAATGAGGAGCTAATGCCTCTAATATCCAATAGAGTCCATCCAATAGCGACTTTATATTTTCGAAGTACTCGTAATAGCTTTTCTTCTTTGATCGGAGATAAGTCCTGCTGAGATAATAACTGGAAGCGTCTCGTTTTCTCCTATATAGGCATAACGCAAGTGAGACGGTAAAGGTTTTAGTTCTAGAGTGGGTGGACTTTCAATGGATGGGGGGACCCTAATAGGCGGCTCTCCCAATCTTTCAAAATACTTCTTCTTTTCAGGTTCAAAAGCGTTCATCAATAATGCATAGCTTGTAGCTCCCACGTTTTCGTCCAGGGAAATATCTTGATTAAATTCACTTGTGTCAAGTGAGTCACTTAACTGAAATGACATATCCGCTAATATGGAGTCCATCATGTCTATCCAAAACACGTCATCGCTAGCCTAGTGGATACTTCATCGAGCGGAACACATTAAACGTGCCCTCCTCATTTTGTACACGCAATTTCAACTCACCCCTTTGCACGTCAATCAACGCTCCCCCAGTTGCTAAAAATGGTCGTCCTAAGATTATCAGGATATCTCGGTCTTCTACCATATCTAGGACTACAAAATCTGCTGGAAATATGAACTTATCGACTTTAACAAGCACGTCTTCTATGATTCCCCTCGGGTGCTTTATTGATCTGTCAGCCATTTGTAAAATTACTCGTGTTGGTTTTGCTTCACCTAGCTCCAGCTTTTGAAAAATAGATAATGGCATTAAATTGATGCTTGCTCCCAGATCGCATAAAGCACGCTCAAAAAATACAGTTCCCAATCTCACATGGACCCGTAAAACTACCTGGATCCTTCAATTTTAGTGGGAGTTTTCGTTGAATTATTGCACTGCATTTGTAATATCCGGCTCGTACGGATTTTTAGAATATTATTATTATATTATTGGATGATATTTTTGCAAATATATCAAATCAGGTCCATTTTACAAAAAGAAAGCGTCATTACGATTATAACGATTAATAGGAATTTTAAGAAATTTATGAGAATTTCTGGAGTTTAGACGCTATATTTCGAGTAAATACATTTCTCGTAATGTAAAAGACGTTCTCATAAAAAATAGCAAACGAGGTCCAAATTGCGAACGGACAGTTTTGTTAAATCCCAAATAATAAGTTGGACTTATTGGCGAAATATGGAAAGTTGGGGAATTCGGATTGTTGGCCGATTAAAGAAACGAAGGACGAAACGAATAGAAATAAGGGCTAAGGGCATTTTAGTCATTTTCCAAACCAATTTTTAATTTAAAACCAAAACCATTCTCTCTTCCTCAGCACTTAACGAAAAACAGAAACTCTTCCTCTCAGTTTTCTATTTTCTTCTCTCGGCCTTCTCTGCTCTCTCTCACGGCGATTCGACGCCGACCTCCGACCCGACCTCCGTTCGTTTCGTTTTCTTCGTGATTTCTCCTTCAATCGACGTTCTAGGTATGAGCCTACAATCTTAGAGCTTTTATTTTGATATTTATGGCGTTTTAGACAATTAGGGTTTCGATAATTTTTCGTTAAAAACGCGAATTAGGGTTCGTAATTAATAGGTTAGCTGTGATTAAGTATATATAGCACGTATTTGACGTTATTGGACGAAGCTAAATCAATTTGTGAAAATGTTAAAATTAGGGATTTTCGAGATTTTAGGAATAACTCGTAAATTGGAATTTGAGGTGCCGAGCGTGAATTGCTCGAATAAATAGCCCAATGAATTGGATTAGAACTTTAGAAAGTCTCCTTAGTTAAGATTTTGTAAATTTGGACGATCGATAGCTTAAACTCGTTTTAACGTCGATATTGTGTTTTGCTTCAGTCAAATAACGCTTGTGGATGGAGCTTGAGCTGCTTTGGACACGAGGTAAGTTCTCGTGATTTCTTTGGCCGATTGTCCTACACCGTACGTCGAATGTCGTCTCGAGGAGTTTTGGAGATGCGTTTATTTGATTCTGTTTGGTTTGGGTAGCTAGGTTTTAGGAGTTTATAGTTTACGCTTTACAGTCTTGATGGTACATATTATTGCTTGTTTACTGTATGATATTGAAATGTTCACGCATCACTTGTTTTTAAAGAAAAGCATGAAAATGAATTTCCGCACAGAGTTTTAAAGATAAAGGTAAAGCATAGCATTGGCCGGCAAGGCTTATGGCCGAAAGGCGTTATGAGCATAGCATTGGCCGAAAAGCTTATTGGCGAAAGGCGTATTGAGCATAGCATTGGCCGAAATTGGCCGAAAGGCTTATTGGCCGAAAGGCTTATTGGCCGAAAGGCTTATTGGCCGAAAGGCTTATTGGCCGAAAGGCGTATTGAGCATAGCATTGGCCGAAAGGCTTATTGGCCGAAAGGCTTATTGGCCGAAAGGCTTATTGGCCGAAAGGCTTATTGGCCGAAAGGCTTATTGGCCGAAAGGCTTATTGGCCGAAAGGCTTATTGGCCGAAAGGCTTATTGGCCGAAAGGCTTATTGGCCGAAAGGCTTATTGGCCGAAAGGCTTATTGGCCGAAAGGCTTATTGGCCGAAAGGCTTATTGGCCGAAAGGCTTATTGGCCGAAAGGCTTATTGGCCGAAAGGCTTATTGGCCGAAAGGCTTATTGGCCGAAAGGCTTATTGGCCGAAAGGCTTATTGGCCGAAAGGCTTATTGGCCGAAAGGCGTATTGAGCATAGCATTGGCCGAAAGGCTTATTGGCCGAAAGGCTTATTGGCCGAAAGGCTTATTGGCCGAAAGGCTTATTGGCCGAAAGGCTTATTGGCCGAAAGGCTTATTGGCCGAAAGGCTTATTGGCCGAAAGGCTTATTGGCCGAAAGGCTTATTGGCCGAAAGGCTTATTGGCCGAAAGGCTTATTGGCCGAAAGGCTTATTGGCCGAAAGGCTTATTGGCCGAAAGGCTTATTGGCCGAAAGGCTTATTGGCCGAAAGGCTTATTGGCCGAAAGGCTTATTGGCCGAAAGGCTTATTGGCCGAAAGGCGTATTGAGCATAGCATTGGCCGAAAGGCTTATTGGCCGAAAGGCTTATTGGCCGAAAGGCTTATTGGCCGAAAGGCTTATTGGCCGAAAGGCTTATTGGCCGAAAGGCTTATTGGCCGAAAGGCTTATTGGCCGAAAGGCTTATTGGCCGAAAGGCTTATTGGCCGAAAGGCTTATTGGCCGAAAGGCTTATTGGCCGAAAGGCTTATTGGCCGAAAGGCTTATTGGCCGAAAGGCTTATTGGCCGAAAGGCGTATTGAGCATAGCATTGGCCGAAAGGCTTATTGGCCGAAAGGCGTATTGAGCATAGCATTGGCCGAAAGGCTTATTGGCCGAAAGGCTTATTGGCCGAAAGGCTTATTGGCCGAAAGGCTTATTGGCCGAAAGGCGTATTGAGCATAGCATTGGCCGAAAGGCGTATTGAGCATAGCATTGGCCGAAAGGCTTATTGGCCGAAAGGCTTATTGGCCGAAAGGCTTATTGGCCGAAAGGCTTATTGGCCGAAAGGCTTATTGGCCGAAAGGCTTATTGGCCGAAAGGCGTATTGAGCATAGCATTGGCCGAAAGGCGTATTGAGCATAGCATTGGCCGAAAGGCTTATTGGCCGAAAGGCTTATTGGCCGAAAGGCTTATTGGCCGAAAGGCTTATTGGCCGAAAGGCTTATTGGCCGAAAGGCTTATTGGCCGAAAGGCTTATTGGCCGAAAGGCTTATTGGCCGAAAGGCTTATTGGCCGAAAGGCTTATTGGCCGAAAGGCTTATTGGCCGAAAGGCTTATTGGCCGAAAGGCTTATTGGCCGAAAGGCTTATTGGCCGAAAGGCTTATTGGCCGAAAGGCTTATTGGCCGAAAGGCTTATTGGCCGAAAGGCTTATTGGCCGAAAGGCTTATTGGCCGAAAGGCTTATTGGCCGAAAGGCTTATTGGCCGAAAGGCTTATTGGCCGAAAGGCTTATTGGCCGAAAGGCTTATTGGCCGAAAGGCTTATTGGCCGAAAGGCTTATTGGCCGAAAGGCTTATTGGCCGAAAGGCGTATTGAGCATAGCATTGGCCGAAAGGCTTATTGGCCGAAAGGCTTATTGGCCGAAAGGCTTATTGGCCGAAAGGCTTATTGGCCGAAAGGCTTATTGGCCGAAAGGCTTATTGGCCGAAAGGCTTATTGGCCGAAAGGCTTATTGGCCGAAAGGCTTATTGGCCGAAAGGCTTATTGGCCGAAAGGCTTATTGGCCGAAAGGCTTATTGGCCGAAAGGCTTATTGGCCGAAAGGCTTATTGGCCGAAAGGCTTATTGGCCGAAAGGCTTATTGGCCGAAAGGCTTATTGGCCGAAAGGCTTATTGGCCGAAAGGCTTATTGGCCGAAAGGCTTATTGGCCGAAAGGCTTATTGGCCGAAAGGCTTATTGGCCGAAAGGCTTATTGGCCGAAAGGCTTATTGGCCGAAAGGCTTATTGGCCGAAAGGCTTATTGGCCGAAAGGCTTATTGGCCGAAAGGCTTATTGGCCGAAAGGCTTATTGGCCGAAAGGCTTATTGGCCGAAAGGCTTATTGGCCGAAAGGCGTATTGAGCATAGCATTGGCCGAAAGGCTTATTGGCCGAAAGGCTTATTGGCCGAAAGGCTTATTGGCCGAAAGGCTTATTGGCCGAAAGGCTTATTGGCCGAAAGGCTTATTGGCCGAAAGGCTTATTGGCCGAAAGGCTTATTGGCCGAAAGGCTTATTGGCCGAAAGGCTTATTGGCCGAAAGGCTTATTGGCCGAAAGGCTTATAGGGGGGCGTGATGGGTCTAGCGATCGAGCGCTGCCAATTGCAGCGATCGGGCGCTGCGATCGCTGCATATTGCAGCGATCGGGCGCTGCAGTCGCTGCAGCGCGCAGCGACTGATCGCTACACACTGCAGCGATCGAGCGCTGCGATCGCTGCAGTGCGCAGCGATCGAGCGTTGCGATCGCTGCAGTGCGCAGCGATCGAGCACTGCGATCGCTGCAGTGCGCAGCGATCGAGCGCTGCGATCGCTGCATATGGCAGCGATTGGGTGCTGCGTCTTTCACTCGGCAGAAAAACAAAACTGCCCTCCCAGTTTTAAATTATGGTTTTAATTGATTTTCATTTAATTTGGTAATTGTTTTAAATTGTTTTAATTAGTAATAGTTTTGTTTCAAATGGTTTAAAAGTTAGATTTAAATTCCGATTTCGATTCTGGTTTCGACTTCAGTTTAGGTTCCGTCTAGAGTTTAGTTAAAGATATTAGGTTAAAAAAAATATATAGTTCAAGAAAATACGGGTACAGTATTAGGGTCGTGACAGCATTCTTCAGATAGTGCGATTGTACCACAATCCTCTATTTTTCTTTTATGTGATAAAATCTCTTTTAAAAATTTGGCATAGGTTGGCATTTGTTCCAGTGCCTCGGCAAACGGAATGTTGATGTGTAATTGTTTAAAAACGTTCAAGAATTTGTCGAATTGCTTATCCAATTTTACATTTTTCAGGCATTGTGGGAAAGGAACTTTTGGGATGATCTCCTTTGGGATCTGAGGTGGAGCTTCCTGTAGCTCTTGATCCTTTGGTGTGGACTCGGATGATGACGAATGCATTCCGTCATGTGCGACCACTTTCTTATTTTCTTTGCCGCAATTTTCAATAACTTTTCCACTCCTAAGTGTGATGGCATTGCATTGGTTTCTGGGGTTGATTTCAGTGGAACTGGGCAATGTACCTTGTGGGCGTCCATTTAGTGCAGCTACCATCTGGCCCATTTGCGTTTCTAAACTTCGAATTTGGGCCGACTGGTTTTGCAATGTGGTTCTTGTTTCAGCCATAAATTTATTTGTATGCTCACCCATTTTGGCAATTAGATCCTCCAAATTAGATCTTCTTTCTTGAAATTGAGGTGTCGGTTGATTAACTTGTGGCATCTGAATGGCGTTGTTTGGGTTCTTCCACGAGAAGTTTGGGTGGTTGTTGCGCCCCCCATTATAGTAATTACCTGAATTTTGAAGCGTCGGTCTATTATAATTGCCCACGTATTGGGCCTGTTCAGATGAAGTACTAGCCATTTAGTTCCCTAGTTGACAGTTTTCACTAGCATGTGTTCCTTGGCACCATTGACATTGTATGATCGGGGAAGGAATTGCATTAACTGGAGCTTGATTACCTTGGATGTGCTGAGTGAGGGATGCAATTTGTGTAGTCAATGCTTTTATCGCATCCATTTCTGGGGTATTTGGCTGCCTCCTCAAAATCTGAAGTTCAACCGGGCACTGATAATTATTGAGGGATAACTCCTCTAACAGGTTGAACGCCTCCACTTCCGTCTTTTGAAGTATTGATCTACCAGCTGCAGAGTTGACAAGAGTCCGTGTAGAAGGTGATAGGCCGATGAAGAACGTCTGTATTTGCATCCATTGTGGTAGACCATGTTGGGGGCATTTTCGTAAAAGTTCCTTGAATCGGCCCCATGCTTCGTAGACCGTCTCGCCATCGAATTGATTAAAGTTATTAATTTCGTTGCGGAGTTTTGCCATTTTTTCAAAGGGAAAGAATTTAGATAGGAATCTTTGAACTAATTCATTCCACGTTGTAATTGAATCCGGGGGTAAGGAATTTTGTAACGCCCCGAGTTATCTGAACCCGGTTCGCTACTCATTACTTGACCATTACTAAGAAATTTCAAATAAATTTAAAACTTCATTCGACATACAAAATTTGACGTTTACTAAACGTTCAAAACATTTGAAAACTTTGCAGCGGAAAAATTATTTAAAACTACAATGGGGTTAAACTAGCAGTGAAAATATTGTTGGAAAGATTAATGGAAATATTTCAAGTGTCCGGTCAAAAGAATTAAGGTTTTAAGTGATGGACTACTCAAGGAATTACAAAAGTCGAATTCATCTGCCGACGACAAAGTCAACAGAAGAAGCAGAAGTAGAAAACCAAAGGCTTCTGCCGATGACGTCTACACGACTTCACCCACAACTTCATCTGCCGATGAAGTCGTGAGAACTTCATACACCACTTCATCTGCGATGAAGTCAACATAACTTCATCTGCGATGAAGTCAGCGCAATTTCATCTCTCAATAGATAAACACACGACATCTTCCGATAACAACAATATGACTCCTTCCGATAGAATTAAAACATACACTACATCTTCCGATTCACTACGACAAACAGATTACTCTACATCTTCCGATTCGCTAAACGACAAAACCCCTTAACTCTCTCAGACTACACCTGCCGATCACTACTCGACGACTTAATACTCTACACCTTCCGATCGAACAGACTACATTTGCCGACACGTGCTTCTCACGTGACTCCTTAAGGCATCTGCCGATAGACTTTCATCTTCCGACAGACTGACACACCACATCTACCGATAGACTCCCTTCTTCCGATAGACATCAACACGATTTCCTTCCACAGAACGCAATAAACCTCTACACATATCCACTGATACAAAAATTATTCAATTCCTACCAATGGACTGAACAACCTGTCTATAACCCGAGAAAGCTTCGACTATCTAACAGACTTAAAACATTTTACCAAAAATCCATTCATAACACTCCAAGTCATTGTATTGATCAAAATCAGTAAAAAACATGAAAATCAGAAATTCTCGAAAACAAAGTCAAATAGCTGTAATCTCATTTACTAAAAACTTCATATACTCGATTAAATCATTATCCACTAAACCTCCACATCTGTAGACAACATGCTAAACCGCCCCATCAGTTACCATGCCGAAGCCTGAATGCACTCCTCCAACGTCCACTATTCCTCAACACGATCAGGAGACACACCTGCTAACACTTCTTCACCTACATCACAAAACTCATCTATTAGCCTAATGCTAAGTAAGTAAAGCAGTATATGAATGAAGTAAAATGCTGAACTTAAACTCCTAAATATGCAGTTTCTATTTTTTTCTCATCTCAGTGGCATACGCATTCGTTTATAACATGATCTGATCCCATGGTTCCCTTGGGAGTGGGATCAATTCTCCCAATGTCTACATCCTCCTACTTAATTAAGGGGCAGATGAATTCCCTTAACACTTGATCTGATCCCATGGTTCCCTTGGGAGTGGGATCACTTCTCCCAATGTCTAAATCCCTTCATAAGTTAAGGGGTGGATTAGTTCCCTTAATAGCTTGTCTGTCGCATACAGTTCATACCTTACCATTCCTTACATGAAATTCATTTTCGTAACTTTTAACAAACATGATGCATGGACAATAGAAACATTCAAGCATACATAAACCTACTGTTTTGTGATGTAGGCCCGAAGGCACAAGCATACTTTACTTACCTGGCTCCTGGAAATCTGTCTGGTTGCTAGCTACTTCGGAGGTCTGTTCACCTAAGTTCATACAGAATATAATCAAGGCTTCACTAACCTTTCAAAATATCAACAGTGGTTCGAGAAATCTAGTTAGAAACTCTACTACCCGAGCATTCTTCTTATCGCTAAAACCCGAATCTACACTCAATCTCAGCATCCTCAAAATCCTCACATTGCAATCCTCCAGGCATTTCACCACTATACCACAAGAGAAATAAGGAAAAGAAACTTACCTAAGTCGAAGGAGAACCGAGCGAGGAGAATCGCCTAGAGAGCTCGGCTGCTTGAGCTGAAAGTTTCCGAAGAGAAGAGTATGAGAGGGGGGGTGGCGGCTACAGTGCAATAAACCCAACCCTTATCCTTAAATACGTTACCCAACTTTTGAACATTGTAAATTACTCTAATACCCTTAACAAGTTGTTCAATAACCTTATTTAATTCATTACCTAGTCAAGTGTATTACTTTAATAATAAAAGGCTGGTTCGATAGAACCAGGTGCTACAAATTTAACCAGTTCTTAGCGCGATCTCTTAGTGTAAAGGGAAACAACCTAAGTCTAACAGCGTCATCAAAAACATTATGATATTTAAACGTGTCACAGACCTCAACGAAGCTTGCAATATGATCTTTTGGATCCTCGTTAGGCAGACCACAGAATTGATACTGCTGAATCATTTGTATGATTCCCGGCTTAATTTCAAAATTGTTGCACGTGATCGCAGGTTTTCGAATTGCTGATTGAACCTCGTCCATAGATGGCATGACATAATCGAGCAATGTTCGTCTCCCGACTACGGCCACTTCGATCACCTGTTGTAAATCTGCGTGTTGCTCGTCCGCCATCGTTGTCTGCCTTGTTTCCCTATGATTTCTTCGGTAGGTTCGTTCAATTTCAGGGTCGATAGGTAATAGGTTGGCAGTACCAAATTTTTGCATGCACCTGCAAGAGCAAATACAACGAATTAATTAAACAGTCCAAATTAAAACAAAAATAACTTAATGAAATATTAATAAAAATAATTCCCCGGCAACGGCGCCAAAAACTTGTTGCGAAAAATCGTGATACGCAAGTGTACGTGTCGCACAAGTAATATAGTTTTTAAGTAAGAGTTGAACCCACGAGGAATAGTTTTACTAAAATATTAAATTAAGTTAATTTTAAATTAATTGGACTAAAACACTTTAATTTTTATTAAAAAGATTTGATTTTTATTTGATTTTAAATTAAACAATTAAATAACTAAAGTAATTAAAGTTAACGAATTAGATGGCAGGAAAATAATTAAAGATTTGGTAAATATTAAGAAAGAATCTAGGGATTTTGATTTCACATCCACTTTTCTATTTAATATCCCTAATTTAGTTAATATTTCTTAATCCTACGTGTCGACAGCGATTTTTCTATTTTAATTATTATTCTCTCCCGAGCTATAATAATATTATCCAACTAACAGGTTATCACATCCCGGTCTCAAACTCAAATCAGTTGAATACATTAAGTGTAGAAAATCATAAAACTACATAAAAGTCCTAGCTATCTCTAGTCTAGAATCAGTTCATAGTAAACTCATCAATGCCCAGTTATTTCGCAACTTCCGTCTTTTGAAACAACTCTAAAAATCTTAACTTTGGTGATCAGGCAAAATTAAGCATGAAGAATAGACAAGAATACTCAACACGATATCAGAAAAAAGAAAATAAAAACTAAATTAGAAATATTAAACAGTCGAGTTTCAGTTACATCATAACCCTAGAAAATAAATTTAGTTCATACTAAAATAAGAAAACAACAAGAATAATAAAGAAGTTCATAGTTCAGAAGAGAAAGGGAAAGAAAAACTATGCTGAATTCCAGTTCTCGAAGCTCTCGCTCCGTTCCGGTCTCCGTCTCATTTGCCTCCTTCCTTGTCTCTCGCTAGGGCTGAATGCTTAATTAGGTTAACATATAACCTATTTATCAATTAATTTGAAGCCCAGCCCACAATCATCTTCGACGGCTAAGATTAAAACAATCTTCAACGGTCCAGATTCAAACACCTCAATCAATTAAAATAGCCGATTGATCAACGGTTGAGATTAAAACAATTAAAATAGCCGATCGATCGACAATTGCTCTACTTTTCTTCTAGAATAATTTCACCGCTGTAATTCTCCAATTTTTCTACACACTCACCAAATACATCAGAATTTTCATATACTTTGAGTAAAACTCATCAATTCAAGTATTAAAGAGTACAATAAAGTGTGCAAAATACACACTTGTCAGCGGCTACAGTGCATTAAACCCAAAACCTCTTTCCTTAAATACGTTATCCACTTTTAAATTTTCAATTACTCTTATTCCCTTGTCTAGTCATCCCTTAACCCTACTTTTATTATTGCCATTTAAAGTGTGCAATTAATTTAAAAAGAACAGAGAATTGGTTTGATAGAACCGGGTGTTACAGCAGTAGCATATCAAGTGTTCTTGAAAGTCTCACCAATGAAAGGTGTTATGCGTTTTGGAAAGAAAGGAAAGTTGAGCCCAAGATACATTGGCTCATTTACTATTACTGCAAGAATTGGAGAAGTTGCTTACAAACTAAATCTTAACTTTGGTGATCAGGCAAATTAAGCATGAAGAATAGACAAGAATACTCAACACGATATCAGAAAAAAAAAAAAAAAAAAAAAAAAAAAAAAAAAAAAAAAAAAAAAAAAAAAAAAAAAAAAAAAAAAAAAAAAAAAAAAAAAAAAAAAAAAAAAAAAAAAAAAAAAAAAAAAAAAAAAAAAAAAAAAAAAAAAAAAAAAAAAAAAAAAAAAAAAAAAAAAAAAAAAAAAAAAAAAAAAAAAAAAAAAAAAAAAAAAAAAAAAAAAAAAAAAAAAAAAAAAAAAAAAAAAAAAAAAAAAAAAAAAAAAAAAAAAAAAAAAAAAAAAAAAAAAAAAAAAAAAAAAAAAAAAAAAAAAAAAAAAAAAAAAAAAAAAAAAAAAAAAAAAAAAAAAAAAAAAAAAAAAAAAAAAAAAAAAAAAAAAAAAAAAAAAAAAAAAAAAAAAAAAAAAAAAAAAAAAAAAAAAAAAAAAAAAAAAAAAAAAAAAAAAAAAAAAAAAAAAAAAAAAAAAAAAAAAAAAAAAAAAAAAAAAAAAAAAAAAAAAAAAAAAAAAAAAAAAAAAAAAAAAAAAAAAAAAAAAAAAAAAAAAAAAAAAAAAAAAAAAAAAAAAAAAAAAAAAAAAAAAAAAAAAAAAAAAAAAAAAAAAAAAAAAAAAAAAAAAAAAAAAAAAAAAAAAAAAAAAAAAAAAAAAAAAAAAAAAAAAAAAAAAAAAAAAAAAAAAAAAAAAAAAAAAAAAAAAAAAAAAAAAAAAAAAAAAAAAAAAAAAAAAAAAAAAAAAAAAAAAAAAAAAAAAAAAAAAAAAAAAAAAAAAAAAAAAAAAAAAAAAAAAAAAAAAAAAAAAAAAAAAAAAAAAAAAAAAAAAAAAAAAAAAAAAAAAAAAAAAAAAAAAAAAAAAAAAAAAAAAAAAAAAAAAAAAAAAAAAAAAAAAAAAAAAAAAAAAAAAAAAAAAAAAAAAAAAAAAAAAAAAAAAAAAAAAAAAAAAAAAAAAAAAAAAAAAAAAAAAAAAAAAAAAAAAAAAAAAAAAAAAAAAAAAAAAAAAAAAAAAAAAAAAAAAAAAAAAAAAAAAAAAAAAAAAAAAAAAAAAAAAAAAAAAAAAAAAAAAAAAAAAAAAAAAAAAAAAAAAAAAAAAAAAAAAAAAAAAAAAAAAAAAAAAAAAAAAAAAAAAAAAAAAAAAAAAAAAAAAAAAAAAAAAAAAAAAAAAAAAAAAAAAAAAAAAAAAAAAAAAAAAAAAAAAAAAAAAAAAAAAAAAAAAAAAAAAAAAAAAAAAAAAAAAAAAAAAAAAAAAAAAAAAAAAAAAAAAAAAAAAAAAAAAAAAAAAAAAAAAAAAAAAAAAAAAAAAAAAAAAAAAAAAAAAAAAAAAAAAAAAAAAAAAAAAAAAAAAAAAAAAAAAAAAAAAAAAAAAAAAAAAAAAAAAAAAAAAAAAAAAAAAAAAAAAAAAAAAAAAAAAAAAAAAAAAAAAAAAAAAAAAAAAAAAAAAAAAAAAAAAAAAAAAAAAAAAAAAAAAAAAAAAAAAAAAAAAAAAAAAAAAAAAAAAAAAAAAAAAAAAAAAAAAAAAAAAAAAAAAAAAAAAAAAAAAAAAAAAAAAAAAAAAAAAAAAAAAAAAAAAAAAAAAAAAAAAAAAAAAAAAAAAAAAAAAAAAAAAAAAAAAAAAAAAAAAAAAAAAAAAAAAAAAAAAAAAAAAAAAAAAAAAAAAAAAAAAAAAAAAAAAAAAAAAAAAAAAAAAAAAAAAAAAAAAAAAAAAAAAAAAAAAAAAAAAAAAAAAAAAAAAAAAAAAAAAAAAAAAAAAAAAAAAAAAAAAAAAAAAAAAAAAAAAAAAAAAAAAAAAAAAAAAAAAAAAAAAAAAAAAAAAAAAAAAAAAAAAAAAAAAAAAAAAAAAAAAAAAAAAAAAAAAAAAAAAAAAAAAAAAAAAAAAAAAAAAAAAAAAAAAAAAAAAAAAAAAAAAAAAAAGTATTTCATATATCTATGCTGAGGAAATATGTTTCCGATCCCTCGCATGTTTTACCAATGAGATCTGAAGAAATTGTACTCAACCCTAACTTATCTTACGAAGAGAGACCAATGCAAATTCTGGAGTCAGAAGAAAGAAAGCTACGGAATAAGAATATCTCACTTGTAAGAGTTTTATGGAAGAATCAAAACGTGGAGGAAGCAACCTGGGAAAAAGAAGAAGAAATGAGAAAGATCTATCCTGAACTTTTCTTGTGATTCTTTAAATTTCGAGGACGAAATTTCTTTTTAAGGGAGGTAGATTGTAATGCATCAAAAACGTGCAGTATCAAATTTTGACAAAAGAAGGAAAAACTTCCTTCCATTGGAGATTTTGGAAAAACTCAGCCGATGATTTTTGACAAAATTGGTTGATGGTTTTGACAAGGAATTGAAACCTCGCCTATAAATTCAGACGCTCGAGAAGGGGAATGACACACAGAAAAATCGAGCTTTTACCTCGTTGAAATCCCCACGCCGAAGCTCTCTCGGCCGAAATCCTTTCCGATGAAAAACCTCTCTCTCGGCCGAACTCCTCTCCGGCGAAACCCTCCTCGGCCGAACCTTTCTCTCCCTCGCTCGGCGTTCGGCGCTCCCTCGGCAGACAGCTCTCTCTCTCTCTCTCTCTCTCTCTCTCTCTCTCTCTCTCTCTCTCTCTCTCTCTCTCTCTCTCTCTCTCTCTCTCTCTCTCTCTCTCTCTCTCTCTCTCTCTCTCTCTCTCTCTCTCTCTCTCTCTCTCTCTCTCTCTCTCTCTCTCTCTCTCTCTCTCTCTCTCTCTCTCTCTCTCTCTCTCTCTCTCTCTCTCTCTCTCTCTCTCTCTCTCTCTCTCTCTCTCTCTCTCTCTCTCTCTCTCTCTCTCTCTCTCTCTCTCTCTCTCTCTCTCTCTCTCTCTCTCTCTCTCTCTCTCTCTCTCTCTCTCTCTCTCTCTCTCTCTCTCTCTCTCTCTCTCTCTCTCTCTCTCTCTCTCTCTCTCTCTCTCTCTCTCTCTCTCTCTCTCTCTCTCTCTCTCTCTCTCTCTCTCTCTCTCTCTCTCTCTCTCTCTCTCTCTCTCTCTCTCTCTCTCTCTCTCTCTCTCTCTCTCTCTCTCTCTCTCTCTCTCTCTCTCTCTCTCTCTCTCTCTCTCTCTCTCTCTCTCTCTCTCTCTCTCTCTCTCTCTCTCTCTCTCTCTCTCTCTCTCTCTCTCTCTCTCTCTCTCTCTCTCTCTCTCTCTCTCTCTCTCTCTCTCTCTCTCTCTCTCTCTCTCTCTCTCTCTCTCTCTCTCTCTCTCTCTCTCTCTCTCTCTCTCTCTCTCTCTCTCTCTCTCTCTCTCTCTCTCTCTCTCTCTCTCTCTCTCTCTCTCTCTCTCTCTCTCTCTCTCTCTCTCTCTCTCTCTCTCTCTCTCTCTCTCTCTCTCTCTCTCTCTCTCTCTCTCTCTCTCTCTCTCTCTCTCTCTCTCTCTCTCTCTCTCTCTCTCTCTCTCTCTCTCTCTCTCTCTCTCTCTCTCTCTCTCTCTCTCTCTCTCTCTCTCTCTCTCTCTCTCTCTCTCTCTCTCTCTCTCTCTCTCTCTCTCTCTCTCTCTCTCTCTCTCTCTCTCTCTCTCTCTCTCTCTCTCTCTCTCTCTCTCTCTCTCTCTCTCTCTCTCTCTCTCTCTCTCTCTCTCTCTCTCTCTCTCTCTCTCTCTCTCTCTCTCTCTCTCTCTCTCTCTCTCTCTCTCTCTCTCTCTCTCTCTCTCTCTCTCTCTCTCTCTCTCTCTCTCTCTCTCTCTCTCTCTCTCTCTCTCTCTCTCTCTCTCTCTCTCTCTCTCTCTCTCTCTCTCTCTCTCTCTCTCTCTCTCTCTCTCTCTCTCTCTCTCTCTCTCTCTCTCTCTCTCTCTCTCTCTCTCTCTCTCTCTCTCTCTCTCTCTCTCTCTCTCTCTCTCTCTCTCTCTCTCTCTCTCTTGGAAAGTTGTCTGAAGCGATTTAATTTGATATATCGACCTACGAGTCACTAAATTATTTTAGAAAATCCCGATAACCCTAATTGCTCGGAATTCAGGTAAGTGAAAGTACAAATTTTCCAACGTTTTGGCTACGGCTCTACATCACAATAAATTTATATTATTTTCGTATAATTATTTTATTACACGATTTGATTTTTGAGCACGCATAATTAGGCATTGTTATAGAATAATTTAAAGATAACAAATTGGAGACATGGATTGTGTATGAAAATGATGGAATTGACGGCAATTACGTGATAGCAAAAGCCACATTGAGATGGTGAGCTTGAACATTAAAAGTAAAAGTAAAAGATGACGAAGACATGATGGCTAAGTCTTAAAAGTGGTTCAAGAATGAATTCCAACCAGTATGTAACAGTTAACAGGATTCGGTAAAAGTACATGTTTTGTAACTGCACGTATTCTCACTTACTGAGATTATTTCTCACCGTATTATAAATTGTGATATAGGAAATTTTATCTGAGAAAGAAATGGCTATGATCGAGAATCCTCCAGAGGCAAATGAGTATACAGAGGAGTAAAAGGTTTAAAGAAGAAATTAAAAAGTTGTATGATTAAAGTCTTCAAGAATATTTCACGTTTTATTATCAAAAATTTTGAATAAGTTTTGTTGATTTATTACTTAATAAAGTTTTATGAATTAGTAATTCTGTTTTTATTTCAATGATGACTCATTGTTTAAAGTTTAAACTTCCGTGTATTTAATGTTTATTAATTATTTTAAGAGAATTTCAAAATATTAGGGAATTAGGGTTTTAATGCTCGAATTTAATTTGATACAATGATTTGAGAAAAAATTTTAGGGTTTTGAAATTAGGATTACAAATTGGGGAAATCAAATTGGGGATTTTAAATTCGGGGTGTTACATTGAGAGAGAGAGAGAGAGAGAGAGAGAGAGAGAGAGAGAGAGAGAGAGAGAGAGAGAGAGAGAGAGAGAGAGAGAGAGAGAGAGAGAGAGAGAGAGAGAGAGAGAGAGAGAGAGAGAGAGAGAGAGAGAGAGAGAGAGAGAGAGAGAGAGAGAGAGAGAGAGAGAGAGAGAGAGAGAGAGAGAGAGAGAGAGAGAGAGAGAGAGAGAGAGAGAGAGAGAGAGAGAGAGAGAGAGAGAGAGAGAGAGAGAGAGAGAGAGAGAGAGAGAGAGAGAGAGAGAGAGAGAGAGAGAGAGAGAGAGAGAGAGAGAGAGAGAGAGAGAGAGAGAGAGAGAGAGAGAGAGAGAGAGAGAGAGAGAGAGAGAGAGAGAGAGAGAGAGAGAGAGAGAGAGAGAGAGAGAGAGAGAGAGAGAGAGAGAGAGAGAGAGAGAGAGAGAGAGAGAGAGAGAGAGAGAGAGAGAGAGAGAGAGAGAGAGAGAGAGAGAGAGAGAGAGAGAGAGAGAGAGAGAGAGAGAGAGAGAGAGAGAGAGAGAGAGAGAGAGAGAGAGAGAGAGAGAGAGAGAGAGAGAGAGAGAGAGAGAGAGAGAGAGAGAGAGAGAGAGAGAGAGAGAGAGAGAGAGAGAGAGAGAGAGAGAGAGAGAGAGAGAGAGAGAGAGAGAGAGAGAGAGAGAGAGAGAGAGAGAGAGAGAGAGAGAGAGAGAGAGAGAGAGAGAGAGAGAGAGAGAGAGAGAGAGAGAGAGAGAGAGAGAGAGAGAGAGAGAGAGAGAGAGAGAGAGAGAGAGAGAGAGAGAGAGAGAGAGAGAGAGAGAGAGAGAGAGAGAGAGAGAGAGAGAGAGAGAGAGAGAGAGAGAGAGAGAGAGAGAGAGAGAGAGAGAGAGAGAGAGAGAGAGAGAGAGAGAGAGAGAGAGAGAGAGAGAGAGAGAGAGAGAGAGAGAGAGAGAGAGAGAGAGAGAGAGAGAGAGAGAGAGAGAGAGAGAGAGAGAGAGAGAGAGAGAGAGAGAGAGAGAGAGAGAGAGAGAGAGAGAGAGAGAGAGAGAGAGAGAGAGAGAGAGAGAGAGAGAGAGAGTCGAAGCAAATATGTTCAGTTATTTTTTCCTGTAATTTGAGATTTCTGGAATAGTTTTGCAAATTCTTTCATCGGTTGACTTTACAATGTTTTATACTAATTTTGGTAAGAGTTAAAACAAATTTGAACCCTAAATTATGAGTTTAATTTGAAATAACACTTAAACAAAAAATTTTAACAACTAAAACCTTAAACTATCCAAAATATAATAAATCAAAATCTAGCGGGGGCCGATCACCCTAAGTTCACAATTTACGCCGAGATCGGGGAGCCAATCTAAATTGAACAGTCCTCCGATCTGTCCAGTGCTTACGTGGCACTGAACATATTAAGTTTGAGGGTCGATGTTGGGGGTGGAGACCCCCCCCCGGTTCAACATGCACAGCAGATGATTCGAGAATGGGAGATCACCGCCCTAGATCGGCCCCCCATTTCCTGCCTCTACCATTTCAAGGTTCTCGATAATGGGGGGTCACCGCCCCGGATCATCTCTCTATTGTTAGCCCTAATTTTTTAGTAGAATGAGAACGGGGGTCGCAGCCCCAAAAAGGCCCTCGTTCTCACCCATGCTGGCAAAAAAAACCCTCGAACTTTTATTCTTTCTTGCTCCGGCAAATTTTTTATACATTAGTGACGTCGATAGATTCTGATTCTAGTGAATTTGTTGATTTAGACGAGACAACAACTTGCGATGCCAATATGGACTGATATTCATACTCTATGCTCATATATGGTGATCTTCGGACATTCGATCACCTGGAAGGTAATGAAGAAATAGAGGTGGAATCGACGTCGAAAACTCTAGACGATGAGTTTCGAACGCCGATCGACTCGAAAGATGATGAAGTGAAAAGCATACTGGTAAGGAAGAAATTTCGATGAGATTTTATCCGGGAAAAAAATACAGTTCTTTAAAGGCAATGAGAGAATAAATAATAGAATATGCTTTGAATAATGGTTATGAGATCAAATTCATTAAAAGTGAATCTTGGCGACTGACAGCAGTGTGTGAAGACGGATGTGATTGGCGACTGCATGGTTCTGAAGATGTAAAATGAACTTATGTTTCAAATAAAAAGTTTCAACGGTTGTCATAATTGTTCAAGAAAAATTTAAAATCGACACACTACTATAAAATAAGTGATAAATCATTATTTAGATAGGTTCAAAAGTTAACCTACGTGAGAAATTTCGTCCATTATCGAAACAGTGGGGAAGAATTTAAATGTCAACATTACACCAAGTCTTACCAGAATAGCAATAAGCGAAGCTTGAAAACTTAATGAAATGAAGGGCGACGAAAAATACAAGCTATTGTGGTCGTACGTAGAAGAAATTCGTAGATCAAATCTGGGTAGCATATTGAGCCTACAGACTTACTTGGTGGGCTCTGCCGATAATAAGTGATGTGTATTTGAAAGAATGTATATTTGTATGACTATTTGCAAAGCAAGTTTGTTGCAGTATGGTAGACCTATTATATGTTTGAATGGTTGTCATCTAAAGAGCTATTGTCTCGGCCAATTACTAACAGCCGTCAGCATTGATAGCAACGATGAAATATATCTCGTTGTTGTTGTCAATGTTGAATCAGAGTGTATGGACTCATGGACGTGGTTTTTGAAATTATTAAAAGAATACCTAAATACTGAATCGGGATATGGATGGACATTTGTTTCGGATCGACAAAAGATATAATGCATTTTCGATTGTTCTTTCAAATATTTGGGCGATGTGATAGTTATATTGTTTTATGTTGACTTTGTTGTTCTTTTAAATATCAAGGGTTGTTACCTGCTATGCAGCAAGAATTATCGTCAGCCAAGTACTGCTACTACCTCCCACATATGTACATAAATTTCAAAAACCAATTTCAAGGCAATAAATACAGAAATGCAACGCAGAAAGCGGCCAGGGCAACCACAACTTTTTATTTCGAGAGAAAATGAGGAACTTACATCAGATTAACCCAAATGCCCACGCATATTTTCGAGGCACAAACCCTAAATATTGGGCTAGTCATGCATTTTCTTCGATTCCCAAATGTGAACTGGGATTAAATGATATATGCAAGTCATTTAATGCGGTTCTACTACCTGTTAGGTACAAATCGATTATAACTATATTCGAGATGATCTGAAAGTCCTGGATGACTAGAATGGTGAAAAAATACAAGAAATTGGCCTCGTCAACAGACGTCTTATGTCCCCATATAAGAAAAAATTTGTGAAGCTAGAACGTGCAGCTCGAAATTGGAGTGCTATGTTTGCGGGGAGCTGCATGATTTCAGGTCAGCAACAGCAACGACCAATATGTTGTTGACATGAATACATATATGTGCAACTATTACAGGTGGAAGGTTACTGGAATTTCGTGTGACCATTTCATTCTCTGCATTCATTTCATGATACTAACACCGGAAAATTACGTTCATCAATACTATCACTAGGGAACTTATTT
Organism: Begonia masoniana; assembly: GCA_022432975.1. Taxonomy (NCBI): domain Eukaryota; kingdom Viridiplantae; phylum Streptophyta; class Magnoliopsida; order Cucurbitales; family Begoniaceae; genus Begonia; species Begonia masoniana. The sequence continues at coordinate 38,957,073 of CM039508.1, read as the reverse complement.
GTATATTACTCAAATTCCATTCATCCCCTTAGCGGCCAACACATGTGGACGCCCGTACAAAATATGAAGCAAATTCTTTCGCCCAAAAGAAAACACCAACCTGGTAGGCCGAAGAAGAAAATAGTATGAGATGTCGATGAACCGCCAAGTTCGACAATTACTAGGAAGAACTCAACGATGTCGTGTGGTATAGGGGTGAGCAAAAACCGGACTAGATTGAAGAACTAGATTGGAACCGAATATTTGGTCCGGTTCTGGGTGGTTTTACATTTTAAAAAATTAAAATTCGGTGTTTTTGTAGGAGAACCAAAAAATTCAGTTCGGTTTTTGGGTTTAGTGAGACAAACCCGAAAAAACCGAACCGAATTACTTGCCTAATTCCTCTCTGCGAAATTCGTGGTCTTCGCCTTTAGTCTTCGAAAAATAAAGAGACCAGTAAAGCAGTGGCTAACCGATTATGACTCTGCCGCCGGCGATTGATTTATCGATGCTCCGGTGGTGCTTTCTCGAATCTCTAGCTTCTACTTTAATGTTCACTGTTCTCAAATCCGCTGAACTTCTCCGATCAGATTAGCTTATTTCCTTCTCCTCGACAAGGTTCCCTTCGGTTTCAGGCGATTCAGATTCTAAAACAGGGTTTTCTCCAACATTCCTTGCTTTCTAATACGAGGCGATTGGGCTTTGTTTAGATTATCGCCATCGGGGGGCTTGGAGTGTCTGGTAGCTCATCGGTTGACAAATTACCAATAATCTAAAAAATTTAAGGTTATGAGTTAAAGATAATTTAATCATTTATATTCTCTTAACATTCCCCCTCGCATGTAAGTTAATTTTTTTTATTGATTATTACATTTGAATTTTTTTAATGAGATTAATTTATTAATTTATGACTTTGTCGAGATTCGAACTTGAGACCTCTATCTCTAATACTATGATAAATTATCAACAATTTTAAAAAACTAAGTTTATAAGTTGAGGATAATTTAATCATTTATATTCTCTTAACATCTATCAAACCATATCCCACCTTCGAAGTCAAAACCTCCCTAGCTGCGTTGTTATACTCAGTGCATTTTCATTATGTACATAGACACCGACTTCACCCTATGCTCCCCTTTGCCAATTCAATTTCATCCAACCTCTTCTGCTGCTCTCGTTTGAAAATTTGCTTAAAATGATTGACCAGCTTCTCATTTGTGTGAAATTTTTGCCCGTAGAGCCGACAAAGATCTTTCTTTGAATCCTTTGTTCCCTAATAACTTGGGGTACATAATATTAATTATTCTTTTTTTTTCTACCAATATTGTAAGTATTTGTAATTTAATATTTTAGTTAAATTAAATAATAAGTGACGTGATGATTGAGTTGGCAAAATTTAATAAATAAAAATATAAGGTAAGATAGATATTTTGGAGTGGTTTGATGATCTTGTGTTAGTAATATAAACTAGTAAACAATGTTTTAAATTTTGTATAAAAGAATTTATTTTATGAAAATAACTCTGGAACTGCTTGGGTTGTCCTTTTCGTCAGTATGGATAGTTTTGTTTTCAAACAGATCCATGCAGTTCGTTTTTTTAAATTTCGTTGTGTTGTATGAGTTTTTGATTGAATTTGATGAGAATTGAAATATGAATGTTAATGATTGAAAAAAAAAAGTTCTGTAAAGTGACAACCGATAATGAAAAGAAAAGATTAAATTGTTCAGTTTTTGTGGGATTTTAGGATTGGGTTAAGGGTCGTTACAAGTTAATACGTAATATTAATTAATCTTTTATTTTATACAAGATCTTGGATGGGCTGTAATCGCTGTAAGAGCACCTCCAATGGAGGTGCTATGTTGGTTGCTTGTTAGAGTTGCTCTGACAAGCAACAACAACGATCGTTGCTATCCTCATTGGAGAGCAACGATAGTTGCTCAAGGGTTGCTTTTTTAAGCAACCCTTGAGCCACGCTAAAATAGTTTTTTAAAAGATTTTATTTATTTTTTTTATGTATTTTAATTAGATTAAATATTATATTTTATTTAGATTGTACTATTTTGTTTTATACAAATTGAAGCATGTGGGTCATACACAAAAAAATTGCACCGTTGCTCAACGTCTAAAAATTGAAAAAAATTATTATTTTATATGTTCTCACTTTTTCTATAAATACAAACATTCGTATTAAAATATAAATGTTTATAAAAAATTTTTCTTCAATATTTTGGCTGGTAACCGTGTTTGTGTAATTTTTTATTTGTATTTTAATTATATACAATTAATATTAATTTCGGTTGCTTCCCAAACTATAATATTTACTTCTTTTGTAAATATAAACTATAATATTTGCTTAATTTAATGATATTATGATTATATATATGTAAAAAAAATTAATATAAAATTATTTTATAAGCAACGAATTAGCATTGCTATCGTTGGAGTACAAAATTGTTTGAAGTTGCTTAAGAGATAAGATTGAAGAGAGAGAATATAATTTATTTAAATAATATTATAAATAATATTAAATTATTTGATAGCAACTCCAACGGATTGCTACAGTTGGAGTTGCTTTAATATGGTAAATGTCATTTCATGCCTCTGTTAGATTAGTTCTCCTGAAAAAATGAAGATGAAATATTACAGAGAGTTTTCAACGAAGCAGTTGATGAATATTTCAAAGTCTAAAATACTAGACTTAAAATAAATTACGTATATTGGCTTCCCGTTGTATTAGATGTATTAAGATCCATGAAAAATTAGACAATCGACGAAATTCAAAATTCGAGATATCATGTATAAACACTTAGGGGCAAATTGATATTTGCCAAAGATGAAATTAAAATAATAACAATTAAATTAAATGAAATTTAAAGTATATCTACTAAAAACATTTTCCTTAAAAGAAGAAGAAAAAAAGAAAAAAGGCAAATCTCATCCGGATGATTCCGGAAGGGTCAATTTTATTTGCCGAGTGGTTTTAGGCGACACTCTGCCTCCAAACGAACTTGGGTCAGAAATGGGTTCGAAAAGGCATATGAGCAGAAGCTCCTCGATCAGGCTGCACAGGAGTTGGATGGGAGAAGAAGATCCCTTGTAGAGGTGTTTTGGCCGTCAGTCGCTGCAAAGTTCTGCCTATGGCAGGTAAAGGTCTTCTCTATTCTGTAAGTTCAATTTCAGATAACACTTTTCTCTTATGAAGTGTCTGACTATCATTTCACTCTCTACGAACCCTCGGTTTTTTTTTTTTGTCTCTCTCTCTCCCTTTTCTGAGCTTCTTCATTATCCTCCCCTCCAAGATAAACTATATCAAATAATTTTATTTGTGAATCCTGCGCTTCATTGAGGTTTGTGACCTTAGCCTTTGATCTAATTTTTTCTTCTTTTTTTTTTCCTGGTGAGTAAGATTATTCTCAAAATGACGCCCACGCCATCTTCATTTGCTCGCATTTTCAGCTTATGTCTGCACCTCACACTTTGCAGAGAACCCTTTGGATTCTGGCTGGATCAGTAACTTGGTTCTTCTTTGTAAACTAAATTCTACTATTAATTGTCATTTTATTGTTTGAAGCTGAAGGGTTATTTTACAAGCTTTTATTTAAAAATTGGAATTTTTTTAAATTTAGTCTTGTGTTGTTCGATCAAAGTATTGAGATACCCTTCTAATTGCCAGGAAGGTTTTAAACTGATGGTGATCTTTTACTTACTTTGATTCGAAGTAGTTGCTTCATATAGTTACACTCTATATGTGGACGGAACAATTTTTAATGAAGTGCACCAATAGTTTCTCCATCTGTTTGCTGTTGGAATATTTTTCACGCCGTTTTAATGTTTATTATCAGGAATTATTGCAGGTCGGTCATGTGGATGAAGATGTCATTAATCTTAACTATGCGCCAATTCTGAAATTAAAATATAATTTTGTAAGAAAGTCGTTTTATAATTTTTCCCTGCTGCTGCAAATTTGAATTTCCAACTCCGGATACCATTAACAATTTTTATGTCAAACTGGTTTGTTGCTGGGAAGTAAGGTTATCATTTTGCAGCGCGAATGCAAACCTGGAATCCACGACCGTTTTTCGCAATGGGTGTATTAGTATGTTTAATGACAACCTCGTTTACCCTTTATTTCTGTACATAGTTGAAGCTGGTAATGACTTTAATGTTTTACAGAATCTTACTGTTCTATTTTGTAAAAACTATGTGAATGAGATAGATCTGTCTGCAAATTCCCATCTGTCGTAATGTAACTGGCCATTTTGTCCCTTAAGTTTCCTTTGTTGTTATCTTTTAACTTGCATTTTCAGTTCATAATTCTATTGAAATGGAGCTACTCAGAGGGTTTTACATAATATTTTTCTGCTGATGCAAATGTTCATTCTCTCCGCTTGAGTTTTCTAGTCATTCGTCTGTTGAAATATTTCTTCTCTCTTTACACAAATCTGTTGAAATAGAGCTACTCATAAGGTTTTACCAGATATTTCTCTGCTGATGAAAATGTTCTTTCTCTCTGCTTGAGTTGGCCCTAGTCATTCGTCTGTTAGAGATGTGGTGAGCTTGTTAATGAATGTTTCTCTGTGCAGGGGAGTGCCTTGAGAGAGAAGTTGAGAGGCCACTTGAGTTTTAACCTGCTGTAATGGAAATTTTAATTGTCAACCTACGTGATGCAGCGGAAAATAGAGAGGAAGAAATATAGCTTTAGAGGGTTTGGAGAAGAAGAGAATGGGGGGGAAAGAGTATAGCCAAGAAAGAGGAGAGGAAGCTAGAGAGAAAAGGGGATTGAAAAATAGCAATTCATTGCAACTCAATTCATATTCATCATCAACCATCTTTCAAAGTTACAATGCAATAGTTTAAATAGAATAAAACCTACTTGGAAAATGACAAAGATACTAATGACCCATTAAACAAATAACAGAAAACCATAAAAATACTAAAAACTATAATAATAAATTAACATAATAATGCTAACCTAGAAAAATGAAAAACTTAATACTTTTAATGTAAAACATAAATAAAATCATATTTTGATGTCCTCATCAATTCTCCCGGGGAACGAAAAACTCTCAGTCAAGTTGAAAGACCCATAATACCGCAACTAATCAACCTCCCAACCATAAGTTAAGCAGTTGAACAACCTTCTGTCGACGTCCACAAACTTGTGTGACCGGGGACCTGGATCGAAAATCTTTAGAATTGTCCCATAATTTAGTAAAGAAATATCCTGATGCTCCAATAATGCTAACCTAGAAAAATGAAAAACTTAATACTTTTAATGTAAAACATAAATAAAATCATATTTTGATGTCCTCATCAATTCTCCCGGGGAACGAAAAACTCTCAGTCAAGTTGAAAGACCCATAATACCGCAACTAATTAACCTCCCAACCATAAGTTAAGCAGTTGAACAACCTTCTGTCGACGTCCACAAACTTGTGTGACCGGGGACCTGGATCGAAAATCTTTAGAATTGTCCCATAATTTAGTAAAGAAATATCCTGATGCTCCAATAGGTCTGGATCCAAATGCTGAAGTGTCTCCTTGCAAATCCACATACAATCACTGTTTGGCCGACCCATCCAACATACAAAGAAGTGCTGGATCTCACCTTCGTTGATAAGTACAATCTGCTCATCTAAAATATCCTCAATTTTATCCTCACGTGTTGTGATAAGACATGTTAGAAAAACAGAGTTTGTAGGATCAATAGATGAAGGAAGAAATGGATCAACATATGGTTTAAAATAGCACTTATAAGCTACCAAGTCGTCGACATTAAAATCACGATCAAAATTCCTTGACTGATCAATGTGTTTCCCATCCTCTTGTTTTGCTTCTTTAAAAGCTTTAGTCTTCCAAGCGACCATTTTAAGCATTATAAGCTCTCTTCGTGCAATTCTTCCTCTCCATCTACGTTGGATATATAACACAGTTTTTTGAAGACTTTTAAAATAAGAATATACCATATAGCGGCGGAGATGAGCCTGAATAACTGTTGCAGCCTTCGTGCTTTTTCTGAATCGGAAATTTTTGCGAGCCATCATTGCTCTTAATCCAGTTTGCAAAGTGATTGCAGATGACCGTAGACTTAGGTAAGATTTTCTTACTCGATATTGTCTGAAATTCTTAAAGCTGCTGCTTCCTTTCGCAATTGCTCATCAGTGGACTCCTTAAAAATTTCGGAAAGCCTTTTAAGTTCTTGTTGAATCTCAAGACGCAATTTATCAAATTTATTATCTCTTCCATCTAAGGGTTCTTCAACAAATTCGGTACGTGCATGTGCTAAAGAGGGTGGCGACCTTGAAAATTGCCGAGAGCCATGCTTCTCTTTGAAATGTCTCGGGGCAAACTCCTTGTGCATTAGGTACTTCATTAATTCCCATGTACGAATTTTGCTTTTGCCATCTAATCGTCTTTTTCTCATAAGTTCATCCCACCACAAATTAGCATACCCGCTGAAACTCCAAGTGGCTAGTAAAATTTTTCTTTTCTCTGAATAATCATAACTTTCAAACAACATCTCCATATTTTCTATCCAATCAAAAATATCATAACCATCTAAATGACCACTAAAAATAGCAATGAAATATTAAAAAGTCTTACATTATCAAAGTGGTCCATTGAAGTTCTTTGCAAATTAGTCTCTCACCTTTTGTTACTTTGAACACCGCTCCTTGTCATTAACCGTGATCTGGGCAATAGGTCTAGGCAATGGGTCCAATTAAAATTCCTGACGAGAGATCCAATTATAATTCTGGTAGGAAGCTTTGATCTGGGCAATGTATTCCACCAAAGGTCCGGCCCAATAATAATTAAAATTCAAATGTATTCTGTGCAGCCACGTATCCTATGCAACCACTTCCAAACAGCAAAAATTTCAGAAAGATCAAAGTTTGCAAGGGCAAACAGAGCGAACGAAATTGGAACAGTGAAGACCCAGAACTATAAGCATTAAACTAACAAAGGGGCACAGAAAACTCCCTTTTTGGTTGGCCGAGAACCAACAATGCAGCAAAATAATGAAACAGATAGCTTGGCTAACCGAGGGAATACCAGAGACCCGAAGCTGAGAGGAATCGTCGGACAACAGAGAGAGTTGACGCTGAAGACGAAGGAACAGTGAAGACCCAGAACTACCAGTCGCTGACACAGATCGTAATCCACGAAAATCGGCGATATTCAAGGAGCTCGAGAGAAATCGCCGGACCACAGAGTTGCGGGGTTCGGCGTAGGCGGCTAGAGGCGTCGAAGCTGATGACGGAGGAACGGCGAAGACCCAGAACTACGGCGAGCAGAGTAGTCGCAGTTCTCTGATTCCAGAAACCCGAGAACGGAGCAGCAAATTCAACTCGTCACTGAAACCAGAAGAGAAAGAGAAGAACCAGAGACGAACCACGGCTGTCGCTGAACAGAGACGAACCAGACAACAGAGCGTTCGAACCAGAACCCAACGAGGAACAGAGACGAACCCAACGAGGAACAGAGACGAACCCAACGACAAAACTTTCAACCCAGAACTCAGCGATGAACAGAGACGAACCAACAAAAAAAGATTGGCAGTATGGTGAAACAGAAGGAAAAAGGTTCCCTTAATCAATTGTTTGAGAAAACAATTGTCTCTGGCTTTGCGACAGAGCTGAACGATGAACAAGAACGAACTAGCAACCGGATTTGTTTTCTTCTGAACAGTGCCAGAATCAATTGTTTGAGAAAACAATTGCTTTGAGCTTTGATACCAATTTGATGCAGCGGAAAATAGAGAAGAAGAAATATAACTTTAGAGGGTTAGGAGAAGAAGAGAATAGGGGGGAAAAGAGTATAGTCAAGAAAGAGGAGAGGAAGCTAGAGAGAAAAGGGGATTGGAAAATAGCAATTCATTGCAACTCAATTCATATTCATCATCAACTATCCTTCAAAGTTACAATGCAATAGTTTAAATATAATAAAACCTACTTGGAAAATGACAAAAACACTAATAACCCATTAAACAAATAACAGAAAACCATAAAAATACTAAAAACTATAATAATAAATTAGCATAATAATGCTAACCTAGAAAAATGAAAAGCTTAATACTTTTAATGTAAAACATAAATAAAATCATATTTTGATGTCCTCATCACTACGACTATGAGAATCTCTGACTATGAGGACCTCTCTTGGTATTGTTCCTGATCGTTTCTGTCTACGCCTTATAAAAAATTGTGATTTTAGTTTGTTTTCTGGAATCATGAATATTGGGTCCTCATAATGGGTTTCATGATAGTTGTAGAGACCATGGAAGCAAAAATATTATCGTGGATGTTAGTTAAGGGCTAATTTTACTGATGGATAAGCCTTTCAAAAAGGAAACTAGCTTTTCTGAATTGATTTCACGACCCCAGAAAAGGTGAATTTCTATATAAACTGGTGTAAAACTAGAGTTCGTCTGTAAGGAAGTGTTAATGCTTTGAGGGCTCTACAACTTAGATATGAATTCTACTATGTAATATTGTAATTTATCATAATGATATTGAAAATCTTCTGAAATAAATGCATGTTCGAGAAGCTAAAAGAAGCTTAGAAACGAAATGCATACTCTGAAAAATGATAACTGGCCATCTTAAAATGATTCTATTTGGCTTTCTCCGTGTCTGATTCCATGGCTCTTGGTGCTCAAAACTTATTATTAGTCTATTTTATGGTTATGGTTCCATGGCTCTTGGTGCTCAAAACTTATTATTAGTCTATTTTATGGTTATGGTTTCTGTAACGTTAACGTTTTGTGTTTTTGATTGAAGGGAATTTATACTTTTGGTATATCCAAATACTATTATTGATAGCTTCGTGGCCCCTGCAGTAACATTTTTATGATTAAAATTTATTACAAACTTCCTTTGTTTGCAATTTGTCTGTCTATGGTGTTAAATTTGAAACAACTGAAAACCCAGGCAAACTTCACAACCAGGGCTGATTTTTTGTTGCCTAATTTTGATAGCCTGTCTGTTCAGCAGTTGAATTCATGATCTTGTAAGGACAAACACTCTCGGATAGTCCTAGTTTTGAAGTATGTTGCCTTGCGAAGTTATGCAGAGGGTATGAGGATTGGTTAAAGCTTTGGTCCTTCTCCAGCTCTATCCTTGTGGATGAAGTGTGGTAAAATAGTAAGTTTTTTACGCGCTTGTACTCTATGCTTGTATAAGTTTGACAGAAATTTTACAGTTTACGTGTTATTCACTCGTTGATAGAATTCGTATGACATAATATAAATATTTAAAGTAATAAATCACATGAATCAATGATACATAATTGTCATGTCAAGTTGTAAGATTAAAGTGTAAATGTAACATTACTAGTTATCTCTAGTTTCTAATTCATTTTTTGATTTGAGTGGAAGCATATGCTTAAAAAAATTGGTAGGAGATTTCAAATATGTGAAGTGTTGATAAAATGTGTACATTTATGTGACTTAGATTTAAAACACAAGTGTAGAAAAAGCTCCAATGATGAGTTTACTTTGTATTTTATAAAATGCTTGTATTGTCGTTCCAATTTCTGAAGCTCTTGTGGAATTTGAGAACATCTGAGGAGCTCTAGTTTCCAACTCTATTCTTCTATTTTCTAATCTTTTTCATTTTTTTTAAAATTTATATTTTCTTGTTCTGCTTTGCTTTTGATTTTGTTTTGTTTTGTTTTATTGGTCGATGGTGTGCTTTTGATTGTGTTAATAAAAGGGTTCCTTTTTTAGTTCTTTTGTAAAGTTTCTAGATTAAATAATGTTACGTTTATTTTCTATTCTTACATTTTAATTTTTACATTGTTCTAACGTGATACTCGTCAATTGGTGCAAGTCGGTGATTGATTTTAATTATTTGTAATTTATTGCATTAATTTCTTTAATCAATGAGTTTCACGGCAAAAGTTAAGAATTAAAATGTAAAAATAAAGGTAAGTTTAGTATTAGTCTTCTACATTATGTTTAGTAGAAGTCACATGAATTAAAATTTTAATTTTATTTAAACATTTATATAAGAATAATGTTATAATTGGTTTTAGTTTTGGATCCACAATATTAATTAGATTAATGTGTTTCTAGTTCTTGTAATTTATAGATCATTTTAATTTAATCATTGCCGTTTTAATATTCTTGTTAAAATTCTTGTAAATTCAATTTTTTTTCAAATAGTTTTCATTTTTATTTTCATCATTAAATTAACAAAAAAATAAAAAAAACTTATGGGATAATTTTTTGGTCACACTATTTGCCTATATTTCATAAAATACTTACTTGGAGTTGTAACGACTCTGGTTCTTATATTACAAAACTATCTGCTTTCGAGTTGAATTTAACATGATTTTTTTTATGAAATTAGCTTAAAGTGTGTAGTACTAGATATAGATGAGAATTTTATTTATAAACTATATAGTTTTTACTCTTTCAAGTAGTGTAATTGTGCACTGTTAGTATGATGAGTTATGTCCTTACACTTGAGTCGCTTTTGTCTTTACATGACAAACTATCTTAATTTTTCTTCTTGAGAATTTGATGTTTCTGTCAACCATACTTCTTCTTAGGATTAGTTCTTATGTCATTTATAACGTCCCCAATTCTACAAAATTATTTATTTGGGTTGAAACTCGCAATATTTATTTTTGGAGGTTAGTCCAAAACTCATTGTATTAAGTTGAAAGAAGAAATTTATTTATAAATTATATATTTTCTACTATTGCAAATGGTGTGGGATTGTGCACTCTATTAGTTTGAGTTGAGCTTTCACACTTTTGTCGTCCTTGCCTTAACATGTCGTGCTGTGACATGATAAATTATCTAGACTTATTTAGTTATTTTTCACTTAAATTAAAATTTTCAATTAATTTAGTGTAAAAATAACTTATAAAAAATAGCTCAAATTTTGGTTTCCTCTCATTAAATATTTTAGTTGATATACATAGATGACATATTTTTTATTAAATTTAACAATTAAAAATCATAAGATCAAAATATAATTGAAATGATCATGACTTTAACCAAATTTTTTATTTTTAAAAAGTATTAAATTTACTGTTCAAATCATAACAGTTCTATTTTTTTATTTTATTTTGGAGATACTTGACACTTTCTACTACTTCTTTTGATATAAATTATATATTAAAATATGAGTATTGCTATGTGTACTCTATTAAAAAAACTTGATGAAGTGTCAAGCGATAATTAGTGTAATTAATGTATTAAATTACAAAAAAAATTTTATGGATAATTATCGATTTTAATCCTATTCTATGCACTTTATTTCAATTAGCTTCCTGTACTAAAAACACCGGCAAACTAAACTAGAGATGTTAAATGGGCGGGCTGGCTCGGTCCCCTTAGGCGGGCCGAGCTGAGCCTAAAATTTCGGCTCGCGAGCCTGCTAGGAACCGGGCCAAACGAGCGGGCTAACGAGCCGGCTCGTTAGCCCGGCGAGCCAGCCCGCCCCTCCCCTTCCCAGTTCCCAGTTCCCCCCCAGCCCTGCCTCACCCACGACCCGATCGTCGACGAAGGGAGAAGAGACCGTCGCGTCTCAGCCTTCTCCGGTGAAGACATTCGTCTTCCGTTCACAGATCGCTGAACCTCAGACAGAGTCTCTACCTCGCACTCTTCGCCGATCTGCTTTCTCCGACTGTGAAGAAGAGATAGCCGACAGATCCGAACCTCCGTTTACACTCTGTCGCCGCATGCCCAGCTATCGTTCGTCGTTCTTCAGTCTTCACCCATTGACCCACAAAGAACGCGTTGCCTCGGCGCCTCGCCATCGCCAATCGCCTTCGCTTGTTTTTCTTTCTTCAGACTTTAGAAACATAAGCGATAAGATAAGCCCTAATAATAAAAATGTTTAGTACCATTTATTTTTTTAACATATACTATGATATTTAGTTAAAATTTAGTGCAACAATCATTTTAACTTACAAAAATTTAGTTTTTAAAAAATATTTTTTATTATTAGGGCTTATGTTTCTCGTTAAATTATTTCACAACTAAACATCACTATCAATGAATAGCCAAAAAATAAAAATAAAAATAAGAGACTTTCGACTTGAATTTCAAAATAAACAAACAATCACCGAATAATAAAATTAAAATATTATCTATTTATAAATGGAACTTCAATAACTACTGGTCTAATGGAAAATTATTAGGCATTACCCAAAAAATTAGTGACCCATCACATCTTTTTTCAAGTATTGAAATCGTATAAAAGGGATTTCTAGATTGTACAAAATCACATGTGAATCTATTCTATAATGGCAAATCTTGCTACAAGTTTGCTAAATTTAGTGAATTTTGGAGGAAATAGGGATATAATCTAATGCCTCGAAAAATCGATTTTCTAGACTTTTCTAGAAGACATGCTGGCATTATTGTATTACTATATTATATTTATATTGAAATAAATTTTTTTTACTTTTGTTGTCGAATTTGGTGTGCATTATTTGATTTTGATTGCTGAGATTTGTTTGGGATACAAAAATAATTGTGAGCGAAGTTTTATAACTGTGCATACCACTTGTTCGATGAAATGTCTATGAGAATTTTAAGTTTTAAAAATTGATAATTTTCTTTATATTTTGTGAGTTAGAACTTCTTGTACACAAATTACTGGTGTGTACATAATTTTTTTTTTTTTTGTGTTTAGTATATTTATTTATGTAAGTTCGGCTCGTTAAGCTCAACTCGTTACGCTCGTTGGGCCGGCTAGGCTCGACTCGTTAGGCTCGTGGCTCGCGAGCCGGCTCGGGTTGGAAATTTTTTTGATCAGCTCGTTAGGCTCGGCTCGTTTGGCTCGGCAGGCTCGGTGAGCCGGGACTTTCTCGGCTCGACTCGCTCGTTTAACATCTCTAAACTAAACCCTGTATTTTGATTCTGTTATCAGTTTTGATATTCCATCAACAATTTCGTTAAACTTTCATTTAAAAAATTACAAAACGATATTGGATTTACTTGAAATTTTTACCACATGTTCACCATTTAATGAGAAGATAATGTGAAAATTTTCGTGATTTTTTAACACAGGTACGATTTATTGCAATTTTATTTTAATATTTTATAAAAATATTATAATAAATCATACAAGTTTTAGAAAATCACGAAAATATTTCTATTATCTACCCATGATATGGCGAACATGTGGCAAACTTTTCAAATATATAAAATATCTTTTGGTATTTTTTTAAAATTAATCTCAGTTTCTTTTTACTTTATAAATTAATTTTTAACAAAATACCAAACGATATTGAATGTGACAGCCCGAAACCCGATCGGGGTTCGAGAGCCGTCACACCGGGTCATTTAACGGGAAACGGGCACATATTTTTTTAAAACTTTATACTTTTAAAACCTTAACAGAGAGTATAAACCTTCTCTGGAAGTAAAACTGAAAAACACATTTAAGCTGGGTGTGAATAATGGATAATGAGAATAAGACAAAAAGTGAACAGTGCACCGGTGGATATAATATGTGAACAGTGACCGGTGGATGAAAAATGTGAACAGTGACCGGATGATGAAAAATGTGAACAGTGACCGGATGACGAAAAATGAAGTAATATAAAATAAAAGTAAAATAAATAAACATAAACTGGAAATCATACAGTGGATGACAAGGGTGGATGACAGGGGTGGATGACAGGGGCGAATGACATGGGCGGATGACTGGGGTGGATGAGAACTTTCTCTGGATTTGAAAACTGTGAACTAATTTAAAACTGGAGGATGGTGGAATATGTTGGCGGATGATGTTAATAAGACAAAAGTGAACAGTAACTACAGGTAGACGTTACTGTTCACCGGATGATATAAACTACAGGTAGACGTTACTGTTCATGAATAAGACAAAAGTGAACAGTAACTACAGGTAGATGTTACTGTTCACCGGATGATATAAAACTAAGTAGACGTTACTGTTCATGAATAAGACAAAAGTGAACAGTAACTACAGGTAGACGTTACTGTTCACCGGATGATATAAACTACAGGTAGACGTTACTGTTCATGAATAAGACAAAAGTGAACAGTAACTACAGGTAGACGTACTGTTCATGAATAAGACAAAAGTGAACAGTAACTACAGGTAGACGTTACTGTTCACCGGATGATATAAACTACAGATAGACGTTACTGTTCATGAATAAGACAAGAGTGAACAGTAACTACAGGTAACGTTACTGTTCATGAATAAAACAAAAGTGAACAGTAACTACATGTAGACGTTACTGTTCACCGGATGATATAAACTACAGGTAGACATTATTGTTCATGAATAAGACAAAAGTGAACAGTAACTATAGGTAGACGTTACTGTTCACCGGATGATATAGTTTTAAAGACAAAATTTACAACTTTTATCAGGAAGACATACCAACAGAGAGCAGAAAAACAGAAAACATAAAAATCTCAGATTCTCAAACCAATTTAAAACATGGTTCTCGAACAAAACAGAAGGCATAACATAAACTTAAGAAAGATCACCCTACATGGATAGCTCTAAAACCAGAAACTATCCATGCACAGACTAACAGAAAATATTCCAAACAAATTCCAGAATATTTCAAAACATACGAGCAATTCCAGAATATTTTCAAACATACATTCAACTGTCAAATACAGAGGTTTAAAAACATAAACTCCAAAACCTATACTTTATCAAAATTCCAACAGAATTCCTAACAGAGACTAAACTTTGTTTTAAAATCTCAAAAACTATGCAGAACTTGACATACATACACACCACAGGAAATCAGAATATGTCTGGCTGCCACAACCAACCCCCGCAAGCTCGTTCCTCCAACAGCACCTACACATCGGCCTGAGGCACAAAGTGAACAGTAACTACAGGTAGACGTTACTGTTCATGAATAAGACAAAAGTGAACAGTAACTACAGGTAGACGTTACTGTTCATGAATAAGACAAAAGTGAACAGTAACTACAGGTAGACGTTACTGTTCATGAATAAGACAAAAGTGAACAGTAACTACAGGTAGACGTTACTGTTCATGAATAAGACAAAAGTGAACAGTAACTACAGGTAGACGTTACTGTTCATGAATAAGACAAAAGTGAACAGTAACTACAGGTAGACGTTACTGTTCATGAATAAGACAAAAGTGAACAGTAACTACAGGTAGACGTTACTGTTCATGAATAAGACAAAAGTGAACAGTAACTACAGGTAGACGTTACTGTTCATGAATAAGACAAAAGTGAACAGTAACTACAGGTAGACGTTACTGTTCATGAATAAGACAAAAGTGAACAGTAACTACAGGTAGACGTTACTGTTCATGAATAAGACAAAAGTGAACAGTAACTACAGGTAGACGTTACTGTTCATGAATAAGACAAAAGTGAACAGTAACTACAGGTAGACGTTACTGTTCATGAATAAGACAAAAGTGAACAGTAACTACAGGTAGACGTTACTGTTCATGAATAAGACAAAAGTGAACAGTAACTACAGGTAGACGTTACTGTTCATGAATAAGACAAAAGTGAACAGTAACTACAGGTAGACGTTACTGTTCATGAATAAGACAAAAGTGAACAGTAACTACAGGTAGACGTTACTGTTCATGAATAAGACAAAAGTGAACAGTAACTACAGGTAGACGTTACTGTTCATGAATAAGACAAAAGTGAACAGTAACTACAGGTAGACGTTACTGTTCATGAATAAGACAAAAGTGAACAGTAACTACAGGTAGACGTTACTGTTCATGAATAAGACAAAAGTGAACAGTAACTACAGGTAGACGTTACTGTTCATGAATAAGACAAAAGTGAACAGTAACTACAGGTAGACGTTACTGTTCATGAATAAGTGTATGCTGAACATTTACGGTGCTTGAACACAACAGCGACAGGCGGCATAATACAAAGCAAGACATAAAATAAAACACATTTCACCTAAAACATAAACTACGGTTTAATACCATCAGAAATTCGACAACATAAACCTAGTACCTCCGTATTGTAGGGCCTTAAGGGCCAAACCATATACGTATGAACTACCTGCTTGCTGTAGAGTTGCGAGCCTTGATCGTGTTACCTCTATGAGCCTCAAACCTTGATGTGTTGTCTCTGTGCGCCTCGAACTTTGATCGAAGAAAATGGAAGAAACGGAGGAGAGGAGTTCTGTCGCTTGGAGAAGAAACTAAAAACATAGAGAAGAAGAGAGAATCCAGGGAAGAGAAGATGGGAAAAATGGAGAGGTTTTCACGTAGCAGAGAGAGAAGAAGGCATGAAGGGAGAGAGAAGGCTTGTCTTCTTCAACAAGTTGCCAAATGCCAATCCCCCATTGGTTTACTTCCACCAACTTTAATTGCTTCCTAAATTGCCCCTCTTTGGTTTCCAACTAAATTGTTATTTAGTTCGTTGTTTCGGTTACACCTCAGTTTGGTTTTCCCCACTAGACATCCCACAATTTCGATAAAATATCCACTATATTAATAGTGAAATAATCCCAAATCGATAATTCAAGGGATAATTCCATGGCCAAAAATGCCGGGAGTTACATTGAATTTATTTGAAAACTTTTTCACATGTTCACCCTATCATGAGTAGATAATAGAAAAAGTTTCATGATTTTCTAAAACTCGTATAATTTATTATAATATATTTATAAATTACTAAAATAAAATTACAATAAATTGCACATATGTTAAAAAATCACAAAAATTAATAGATTATCTTCTCATTAAGTAGTGAACATGTGATAAAAATTTCAAGTGAATCTAATATCGTTTGATAATTGTTTAAATGAAAGTTTAACGAAATTGTTGATAGAATGTCAAAACTGATAACAGAATCAAAGTACAATGTTTGGTTTGCCGATTTTTTTAGTACAGGGGGCTAACTAAAATAAAGTGCATAGTACGTGATTAAAATCGATAATTATCTAAGAATTTATTACATTAATTGCACACATTATTGTTTGACACGTCGTCAAGTTTTTTAAGAAATTAATTCTATCATTACTCTTAAAATATATGTTTTTATTTTATTTTTTAGATCGATGTATAGTTAACTATAAGGAATTATTTATTCTCTTTATGGTCAATTTGATAAAAGTACGGTTAGATTTGTTAGATTATTTTTTAATAATCTATTTGTGCCTCATGGAAATTATAGTTACATTGACTTTATATTAAAGTGCTTAATATGATGGTTGTTAAGTATAAAAGAAATAAGGTCAATTGGGTTTGAATTCCCTCTCCTTAACCTTATTAAGATAATATATATTATAATTGAAGAGGTATGAATGAAGAGACATAAGGGAAATGGTAAGTATGGAAGGTTACCTTTGAATGATTGTCTTCTTCTTCATTCTAATTAGAGAATCAAAGTCTATTCAATTAATCAATCTTAATCTCTGTATCATCGAAGAGATAAATCAATGAGAAAGGTTTAAGGAGAAAAAACTGGGATTCCGCAACATAAAAACAAAAACATACTTAAGCCATGGATCAAGGTTAATACAGATTATATATAACTTTAGATTATTGAGAATGGTTGAATTAACAACGTTATAATAAGATTAAAGTATTAAATAGCATTTAATGTTTTATAATTGCTTTCAATTGGTATCAGAGCATGGTTCTATAACGTGTTGTTCACCGTTTGTGTTGATTGGATTACATGAAGTATGTTTTGCATGAAAGTTTGATGGATTATAGTTTTCGGTCGTTGATCGATTATGGTTTTCGGTCATCGGTCGATTATGGTTTCTGGTCATTAAAGTTTCTGGTTGGTTTTCTTAAAAAAAAAAAAAAAATTTATGGATAGTCGATCGATCGGCTGATATAGCCGATCGATTGGCGAAGGCATTGTTTTGACTATTGTTAATTGACCAAAACAGAGAATGTGCCGATCGATCGGCGGTTGTTTTTCGCGAAAACAGATAATGTGCCGATCGATCAGCGGCATTAGCCGATCAATCGGCTGTTGTTGATCACAATGTGCCGATCGATCGGCGGAATTAGCCGATCGATTGACTATTGTTAATTGATGTTTTCTTATGTACGGTGGTTATGGGACGTTACATTTAATTGAATAGTTGATATAAAGAAACTTGTTAGTCGCTAAAGTGGCCTAGTTTGAAAAGATCAATATTGGATTGTGTAACTATCATTCGTTTTGTGTGAAAGGATGCTAATGTAACACCCCGAACCCGCCCCGGCTCGGTGCACTACTTTGCTAAGCAATCCCTCGTTTAAAACGACGTTTAAAATAATTTTCGATAAAATTATTCGACTCGATTCAAGTTTTTCGAACCATCGACAATAGTTGGAAAACGTGTATAAAATACGTGTACAATATGTCGAAAAATATCAGGTCAAAATATGTTAGAAATTAATATTATATATATATTTTTTTAAAACGGATTACACGTGTCGATCGATCGGCGCAGGGCGCCGATCGATCGGCACCCTCTCGGGTGCGCGATTTATTTCGCCTTGCAACAGCCGATCGATCAGCGCTTATGCGCCGATCGGTCGGCGCCCTTCCACCCTGCACCACACCCTTTTTCTTTACTTCAACTTTCCTTCCCACTAACTCACACCAATCCTTCACCCTTTGACACATAACTCTAAAAACATTGACTCTGATACGTCAGGGAAAACGTAAAATCAATTGAAACTCCAATCGTTTATTATACGAAAACCCAAGGAAAAATCGAGCAGCATAACTGCTAAACATTTAAAACCCAAAATCCTGAAAACAAAATATTTATACAATAGTTTCAAAACAATATTTACCAGAATTCCAAACCACTAGCATTTACACATAAAATCCATAAAATCCCAACAAAACTAACTATATACCATCAAAAGACTAATCTTACACCTCTCCCCGAAAATCATGATCGAAGCGCCTCGACAACAGTGTGCCCTGTGTGCCACCGACTACTAGCTAATCCTGGGCTCTATCATCTAGCTCACCTGTGAATAAGTTGTCACCTACACCATAGAACACAAAAAGTAAGCATAATGCTTAGTAAGTAGGGAGGAATATAGATTAAAACAATGCACAATCCACAAAACCGCTAAATGCAGTTTCTACACACTCTGTTGTTTTCATTTCTTTTTCGTTGTATTCATCTTCCACTTTCATGTGAATCAAGTAGGCACACGTCCTAACACAATCCGAGACGGCAATACCAGATCTCCTCAGCATCGATTGTGGAACCCTCAGTGTTCCTTCTAGCACGAACATATCGAGGCGTTCTCACTCACGACGCATTAAGTAAGTTAGCATAGAAATTCTCATAGAATCCCTTTCGGGGTGCTACATACTAGCCACTCGCCCGATAAGGCTATTCTACTCGAAACTCATCTCTCATAGAATCCCTCTCGGGGTGCTACTCGTTAGCCACTCACTCGATAAAGCTATTCTACTCGAAACAAGTTGCATATCCATTAACTTATTGTCTTTCTTTTCACATTTAAAACACAAAGCATGCTAAAACACTTATTTCTGAAGTTGAAAAACAATGATGCATGAAAACAAGATGTCAAACCAAAACAAACAATAACCATCCCTACCATCCTATGGTGTAGGCCCGAAGGCGACGAAAACGTTCCACTACTTACCTGACTGCTCGGTACTCGATTGCTCACTTCGTCCGGTTAACTCACTCGCTCGTCAACCTAACAAATAGGGAAAATCATTTTAGCACTCCACTAATAAATTCTAGAGAGTTTTCTAACCTCAAAACTACAAAACTTTAACAACTTTAAAACCTAAACCTATAACCCGATTTTCCACAAATTTTTAGTGTCCAACTTCAAACAGCCATAACTTATTCGTTTTTCAACGGATTTTGACGTGCCACCCCATTCCGTAAACCTCTACCCATCTACTTTCCATTGAAACACTTAAATTAACCAACCAAATAACTTGGCCAATCCGAAAATGCAAAAACAGAACCGGCCCACTTTGATTTAAAAATCGATTTTTCCCTAACTCACTTTCAATCTTCTATCTCTTCCTAAAAACAACCTAAACTAGCATCATTAAGGGTTTAAACCATCAATTAGGAAGAAACTAGCCAAGAGAAACACAATTTTCGGACTTTTTCCAAACCTTAACCAAATCCCTCCAAAACCACCTCTAAAACATCAAAATCAACACTTACAATCATTATCAACAAACCCATTACATTTTTACTTTAAAACCTTGAAAACTTTTGATGAAATGGAGAAGATGGAGGGCTTCAATGGCTGCCAAGGATCGTGGGAAGAAAGGAGGAAGAAAGCCAAAAAAATGAAATTTTACCACCTAACTTGTGACAGCCCCAAACCCGATCGGGCCGAGGAGCCATCACTCCGGACGTTTAACAGGAAATGAGACTTATTATTATTTTTTTTGACATTTATACTTTTAAAACCCTTAACAGAGAGTATAAACCTTCTCTAAAAATGAAACTGGAAGACAAATTTAAAGCTGGATAACAATTAAAATCGGAATACAGAAAACAGAGGACTCTTATAAATTAATGGTGAAAGAAAACTGGAAAAACAGGAACATTTTAATTTTTGGGCGTAAACCTTCACTGGGAGTGAAGGCTGGAAGACAGCGAATAACGACAGGCGGAAGATATAATTTTAAAGGCAGCGGCGGAAGATGTAAACAGTGGATAAGACAAAAGTGAACAGTAACCGGTGGATGTGAATAAGACAAAAGTGAACAATAACCGGTAGATGTGAATAAACAAAAGAGAACGGTGGATGTGACTTACTATTCACAGGTGGATGTGATTTACTATTCACAAGTGGATATGAATAAGACAAAAGTGAACAGTAACCGGTGGATGTGAATAAACAAAAGAGAACGGTGGATGTGATTTACTATTCACAGGTGGATGTGAATAAAACAGAAGTGAACAGTAACCGGTGGATATGAATAAACAAAAGAGAATGGTGGATGTGATTTACTATTCACAGGTGGATATGAATAAGACAAAAGTGAACAGTAACTGGTGGATGTGAATAAACAAAAGGTGGATGTGATTTACTATTCACAGGTGGATGTGAATAAGACAGAAGTGAACAGTAACCGATGGATGTGAATAAACAAAAGAGAACGATGGATGTGACTTACTATTACACGGTGGATGTGATTTACCTATTCACAGGTGGAGATAAAATAGACAAAACGGTGGATGTGATTTACTATTCACAGGTGGATGTGATTTACTATTCACAGGTGGATGTGATTTACTATTCACAGGTGGATGTGATTTACTATTCACAGGTGGATGTGAATAAACAAAAGAGAACGGTGGATGTGATTTACTATTCACAGGTGGATGTGATTTACTATTCACAGGTGGATGTGATTTACTATTCACAGGTGGATGTGAATAAACAAAAGAGAACGGTGGATGTGATTTACTATTCACAGGTGGATGTGATTTACTATTCACAGGTGGATGTGATTTACTATTCACAGGTGGATGTGATTTACTATTCACAGGTGGATGTGATTTACTATTCACAGGTGGATGTGATTTACTATTCACAGGTGGATGTGATTTACTATTCACAGGTGGATGTGATTTACTATTCACAGGTGGATGTGAATAAACAAAAGAGAACGGTGGATGTGAATAAACAAAAGAGAACGGTGGATGTGAATAAACAAAAGAGAACGGTGGATGTGAATAAACAAAAGAGAACGGTGGATGTGATTTACTATTCACAGGTGGATGTGAATAAACAAAAGAGAACGGTGGATGTGATTTACTATTCACAGGTGGATGTGATTTACTATTCACAGGTGGATGTGATTTACTATTCACAGGTGGATGTGATTTACTATTCACAGGTGGATGTGATTTACTATTCACAGGTGGATGTGATTTACTATTCACAGGTGGATGTGATTTACTATTCACAGGTGGATGTGATTTACTATTCACAGGTGGATGTGATTTACTATTCACAGGTGGATGTGATTTACTATTCACAGGTGGATGTGATTTACTATTCACAGGTGGATGTGATTTACTATTCACAGGTGGATGTGATTTACTATTCACAGGTGGATGTGATTTACTATTCACAGGTGGATGTGATTTACTATTCACAGGTGGATGTGATTTACTATTCACAGGTGGATGTGATTTACTATTCACAGGTGGATGTGAATAAACAAAAGAGAACGGTGGATGTGAATAAACAAAAGAGAACGGTGGATGTGACTTACTATTCACAGGTGGATGTGATTTACTATTCACAGGTGGATGTGATTTACTATTCACAGGTGGATGTGATTTACTATTCACAGGTGGATGTGATTTACTATTCACAGGTGGATGTGATTTACTATTCACAGGTGGATGTGAATAAACAAAAGAGAACGGTGGATGTGAATAAACAAAAGAGAACGGTGGATGTGAATAAACAAAAGAGAACGGTGGATGTGATTTACTATTCACAGGTGGATGTGATTTACTATTCACAGGTGGATGTGATTTACTATTCACAGGTGGATGTGAATAAACAAAAGAGAACGGTGGATGTGACTTACTATTCACAGGTGGATGTGATTTACTATTCACAGGTGGATGTGATTTACTATTCACAGGTGGATGTGATTTACTATTCACAGGTGGATGTGATTTACTATTCACAGGTGGATGTGATTTACTATTCCATGCACACCTTAAAAGAGAAAATATTCCAAACAATTCCAGAATACTTCAGAATATAAATTCAACTGTCAAATACAGAGGTTTTAAATACATCAACAACAGAATATTTCGAAACGACAACTATCAACTGTCAAACAGAGGTTTAAAACTCAAACATCAGAACCTATACATTATAAAATTCCCAACAAAGTTTTTAAACCAAAAACACAGAACCACAACAAAGGTTTAAAAACAAAACAGCAGAATCCCAGTAAAGTTTTACAGACTTGAACATTATTTTAAAAACTTAAACCTCGGGACAGAAATATGTCTGAGTGCAGCAACAAACCCCCATGAGCTCGATCCGCCAACTACATCAAATCATCATCTTGAGGCACAAAGTCATCATCCACGGTTTCAGTACCTACATCAGAGAGCTCACCTATGAGTCTAAAACTCAATAAGAACATATAAATGCAGTGATGCATATGCTATGCATGAACTTTTCAGAATACAGTGATATTACAGAACATTGTTTTTATCTGTCAGAGGGGTATAAGTGGGGCTTATAGGGGAACTGGCAAGTGCACGACAGGCACATAACAGATTTACAGAACAGAAACAGAACAGAACAGACAGAGCTGTACAGAACAGGAGGCCAGTCCCCGTCCCACACTTAACCAATACATTACAGTCAGATTTTATCTTTCTTAACTTCAAAACCGTGAACAGAAAACTTTTGCATGTCTTTTGGGAAAATCGTGTATGCATGAGTATTTACAGTATTTAAACATAAAACGGCAGACAACAGAAATAATACAACAGAACATAATGAGAGACATAGATACTCAGAACTTAACTCTAACTTTCTCTACCCGAAACCACCCGACATAAGAAATACCTAGTATCTCCGTGATGTATGGCCTTAAGGGCCAACCTACGGATATGAACTTACCTGTTGCTGCAGAGTTGATGTTCTTGATCGTCTCGGTAATGCAGAAAACAGAAGAAAACTAAGGAGATCGAAGGTGCTTCGATGGGTGATTTTCGTCTGAAAGAGAGGAAACAGAGAGGAAGGAATGAGTGTGAAGGTTCACGTAGAAGAGAGGAGAATAGGTAGGTTTCTCAGCAAGTTATTGACATTTGGCAACCATCCATTGGCTCCCTCCCACCAACCTTAATTCCTTCCTAATTTACCCTTCCATGCCTCTCTAACTAATGGTTTCATTTACTCATACATTAGTTTGGTTTTTATCTCATTATCCAACTATACACATTTATATGTATCTATATATAATTTCCGTCGATTTGGTTTTCAACAAAACGTTCATTGTATTAATACCAAATTAATCTCACACAATGATTCAAGGAGAAATTACATAAGCAAAAATGCTGGGTGTTACATTCCACCCACCTTAACAGAAATTTTGTCCCAAAATTTGCCTAAGTAAAGAGGTCCGGATATTGGGCCCTGACATCCTCTTGTCTTTCCCACGTGGCTTCTTCCACATCATGATTGCGCCACAAAACTTTCACCAATGAGACTACCTTGTTGCGCAACACCTTGAGTGAAGTATCCAATATCTGTATGAGCCTTTCTTCATTTGTCAGCGTCGGCATGATATCAAAGTCCACATGTTCCACGATCTGTGTTGGATCTCGTACACATTTCCTCAACATCGAAACATGGAAAACATTGTGAACTCCATCCATAGAAGCTGGCAACTGTAGCCTGTAAGCCATGCTCCCCACACGCTTCAAGATGGGAAAAGAGCCAATGAACCGTGGGCTGAGCTTTCCTTTCTTACCGAATCTCATTACGCTCTTGAAATGTGACACTTTCAAGAATACTTCATGGCCCTCAGCGAACTCTAAGTCTCTTCTTCTATGGTCCGCATAACTCTTCTGTCGACTTTGAGCAATTTTTATTCGTTGTTTGATAGCAGCTATCACATCGTACATCTGCTGTAATATCTCATGGCCAATAAGCTTGGTTTCTCCGACCTCATCCCAACACAATAGGGATCTACACTTCCTGCTGTAAAGAGCTTCATAAGGAGCCATGCCAATTGTAGCTTGATAGCTATTGTTATAAGCAAACTCCACGAGTGGCAAATATCTACTCCAAGGAGCATGAAATTCCAGCACGCACGACCTTAGCATATCCTCCAGTATTTGGATTGTTCTCTCAGATTGTCCGTCAGTCTGTGGATGAAATGCCGTGCTGAAATCCAACTTCGTACCCAAAGAGTTCTGCAAACTTTTCCAAAACCTAGAAGTGAATCTGGGATCACGGTCTGAGACGATCGACACAGGAATGCCATGCAGTTTAATAATCTCGCTAATATACAGCTCTGCATACTGATCCATGGAGTACGTCGTCTTCACAGGTAGAAAATGGGCCGACTTCGTCAATCTGTCCACTATGACCCAAATGCTATTATGGCCCTTAGCTGTCCTTGGAAGGCCAACAACAAAGTCCATTGTGATGTTCTCCCATTTCCATTTAGGGATCGGGAGAGGCCGAAGCGTTCCACTTGGTCGTTGATGTTCAGCTTTGACCTGTTGACATATCGTGCAAGACTCCACAAATTTGGCCACTTCATTCTTCATATTCGGCCACCAGAAGTGAAGTTTCAAGTCTTGATACATCTTCGTGCTACCAGGATGCACAGAGAAAGAAGACGAGTGAGCTTTCGACAAGATGTTCTTTCGTAACTCTTCATCTTTCGGAACATATCATCTATCCCTGAACTTCAGAATACCATCTGTAACATCCCTAAAACTGTACCCATTTTTCCGTATGAATTTTTTCATTTTCATTTATACTTAGCGTCTATGCGGAAACCGATTTGAAAACTATTAAGTATAAACATTTAAAACAATTAAATCTATTAAATAAAATTATAATTAAAACTAATTTCAATTAAAACAAAAAGGGAGGGCAGATTCGTCTTTCGGCAGAAAGAGAAAACAGCGCCTGATCGTTGCATATTGCAGCGATCAGTCGCTGCATGTTGCAGCGATCGCAGCGCCCGATCGCTGCATTGTGCAGCGCTCGGTCGCTGCACGCCTCCAGCGCCCTGTCACCACCCTTCTTCTTTCTTCCTTCTCTTCTTTCTTTCACACAATTGCTCTCTGGAATCCGAATTCCAGAGAGCAAACACCCACTTTTGCTTCACCATCCCAGCACACTAAACACTTCAACACATCTCCGATTCCCACTAAATATACGATTCAGACATACTCTAATACGTGATAAAACTTTCTAAAAACAAATAGCGTGGATAGCTCTAAAAACTGAGCATATCCGTATCAACCTAAAAACATAATTAAACATTTCATAATGTTTAATTTAAAACCTTAAACCAAAACATTTTCTATATACAGTTTACCAAAACATTCGAAACGTCTAATGTAAACTTATCACCTATCCAGATCCAAACATCCTATAATGTCTATCAAGTCTACCTTCAGCCCGTAACATCCCAAAACCCTCAAAACACGTACATACTTCCCCCACGGGTCGGTAAAGCATCGACTGCGCAGCCGCCACCGCAAGCCATCCTCCGTCAACCGAGTCATTCCTCAGGTGGAGGGAATCTCTTCCTCACCTGCCTCAATGTCACCTACACCATAAGACACGCTATGAGATAAAAATCTCAGTAAGTTCTACGTAAATGCTAATGTGTGGTCATGCATGCTCAATGCTATGAAAACCGTCCATGTCAGTTCATATATCAGTCCGTGTCAGTCTATGGTTATCGGAAACGCTCGGCAGATAGATAGGGCGCGTCCATAGATTAGACCGCCCACACCATCTGAAGGGAGGAAAACTCGCTCACCACGGAACGCCAGGTCTGAACCTCATCCCCGATAACCCCATGTCATGGTTGTTTACTATGATACTTTACTTGCCTTTACATGCATGTTCTTTTAATGAAATCTATGCGTAAATTCATTTTCATGATGCTTTTAAAACCATGATGCATGAACAGTTCAATACAACATAAAGTAAACAATCAACATATATACCATCAAAGACTATAAAAGCATAACCTATAACCTATAAAACGACTAAACCTAACTACCCATCAAAGCAATTTAAAACAAACAATCCACTGAGATCCTCGACGCGACATCGAATTACGGTGTAGGCCAATCGGCCAGAGTAAGTCACGAGAACTTACCTCGTGTCCGCTGCAGCTCAAGCTCCGTCCACGAGCGTTGTTCGTCTGAGGCAAAACACAACATCGACATTAAAACGAGTTTAAGCTTTTAAACGTCCAAAATTGACAAAACCTTAACTAAATAAATTTCCTAAAGCTCTAATCCAATTCACTGAGCTATATTATCGAGCAATTAACGCTCGGCAATTCAAATTCCAAATTACGAGTTTTTCCCCTAAATCTCAAAATTTCGTAAAATCTAACATTTTTCTTAAATCAATTAGATTAGTCCAATAACGTCCAATACGTCCAATATATACTTAATCACAGTAAACCTATTAATTACGGACCCTAAATCGCGTTTTTAATCGAAACCCTAACGTTAAATCGGTCCAAAAATTGAAAACTAACGCTATAGAATCATACCTAGGATTACGATTGGAGGAGAAATCACAAGGAACAGAGGAGAAACGGAGGAGAACGGAGGTCAGAATCGTCGAATCACCGCGGCTGGCAGAGAGGAATCGCGAAGGAAGCAGGGCTCGGGCGCGAAAATGGCTAAGGAAGAGGAGCTGTGATGTTTTTAATAAAAATTGATTTGCAAAATTACCATTTTGCCCTTAGTACATATTTTATATTCGTTTCGCCCCACGTTTCGTTAATCGACTAGCGATTCGGTTTCTCCATATTTTCTTATTTCACCAATAGGTCCAACTTGTTATTTGAGATTTATTAAAACTGTTCGTTCGCAATTTGGATTTCATTTACTATTTTTACTAAAACGTCATTTATATTTACGATAGAGGTAATTACTCGGAATATAGCGTTATTATTCCGAAAATTCTCATAAATTCCTTAAAATTCCTATTATTCGTTAGGATAGTAATGACGCTTTCTTTTTGTAAAACGGACCTGATTTGACATATTTACCAAAAATGCCACGTTTTATTAAAATATCAATATAACATATTAAATCCAAAACCCGTACAAGCCGGGTATTACACCATCTCCCGAATAGCTGAACTCGGAAGAGGCCATAGGTAACTTGCTCACAATATCAGCCATCTCCTTTGAATTGGTCCTCTGGGCTTCCTTAATTTGGTCCAGGACGGTGGGCCGTAGTATCAAGTCTGCTAGTATGGCCGATAGTCCAGAAACTATCTCCATATCGAACTTCTGTATCTCAGTCCTCAAAGGCATCGACATGGCCGATATAGCTGGTTGCATAGTAGTTGACATCCTGCTCAATGCATCAGCCACTACGTTAGCTTTACCTGGGTGGTATTTAATCTCAACATCATAGTCTTTTACAAATTCTAACCACCTCCTTTGCCTAATGTTTAACTCCTTTTGAGTGAATATATATTTTAAACTCTTGTGATCAGAAAACACCTCACATGATTGTCCGTATAAGTGGTGTCTCCATACTTTCAGCGCAAAAACAACATCCGCTAATTCAAGGTCATGAGTAGGGTAGTTTTGCTCATGGTTTTTCAACTGTCTAGATGCGTATGCTACAACTTTCCCTTCTTGCATTAATACACATCCTAAGCCGACCTTGGACGCATCACAATAAACGCTAAATTTGCCATCTTCAATTGGCAATACAAGCAGAGGAGCAGTGGTTAATTTCAGTTTAAGTGTCTGAAAACTCACCTCACAAGCTTCAGACCACTTGAATTTGATATCTTTCCTTGTCAAGCTGGTCATAGGTTTTGCTATTACTGAAAATCCTTTGATAAACTTTCTGTAATAACCAACTAACCCGATAAAACTCCGTACCTCACTGGCATTTCTCGGTCTCGGCCATTCTTTCACTGCCAGAATCTTGGCTGGATCCACGGACACTCCTTCTGCCGACACCACATGGCCTAAGAAGTTAATCCTGCTCAACCAGAATTCGCACTTCAACAATTTGGCATACAACCGGTGATGTTTCAGAGTCGATAGCACAATTTTCAGGTGCTCCTCGTGTTCGGCCTCACTTCTGGAATAAACCAGGATGTCGTTGATGAAAACGATTACAAATTTATCCAAAAAATCTTGGAATATCCTGTTCATCAAGTCCATGAATGCCGCCGGGGCATTAGTCAATCCGAAAGACATTACCAAAAACTTGTAGTGTCCGTACCGGGTCCTGAAGGCGGTCTTTGGAATATCATCAGCCCTGACCTTCAACTGGTAATAACCGGAGCGCAAATCGATCTTCGAGAATACCCGAGCCCCCTGTAGTTGGTCAAATAAATCATCGATCCTCGCAACGGGTACTTATTCTTGATGGTCAACTTATTCAGCTCCCGGTAATCAATGCACATTCGTAGGGACTCATCCTTCTTCTTAACGAACAAGACGGGAGCACCCCACGGAGAGAAACTAGGGCGCACAAACTCTTGTCCACCAATTTCTTAAGCTGAGTCTTCAACTCCTTCAGCTCTATCGGCGCCATACGGTACGGATTCTTCGATACCGGTTCAGCACCAGGATATACATCTCAAACTCGATTTCACGATCAGGTGGAAATCCCGGTAAGTCATCTAAGAAAACCTCTGAGAAGTCTCGGACTACCGAAATATTTTGAAGTCCCACCTCACTTTGCCTTTGAACATCTACTACGTGGGTAAGTAATCCGATGCATCCTGACCTCATCAGCCGTTGAGCTTTCAGGGAAGATACAACAGGCATACGATGTTTCTTCGGTACTGCTTGATAGGAGAATTCTACCTCATTCGGGCGTTTAAACGACACTAGCCCGGACCTACAGTTGATGGTGGCATGATGTCTAAACAGTCAATCCATCCCCAGAATGACGTCGTACCCTTTCATACCGATGACGATAAGATTGACATACAATTTCTGGTCTCCAACTGACACTATATCACCCCGTAGAACCTGCTCGGAATGCATAAACTCTCCGAACGGTAGCATAATGTTGTAGGGCTGATCTGACGATGTACTACAAAGCTTCTCTCTAACCACGAAGTCCACTGCCACAAACGAATGTGTGGCCCCCGTGTCCCACAAGGTATAAGCAGATGCATCACTTATTAAAATTGTACCTGTAATTGCCGTGTGCTGGGCAGCATCATCATAATCCTCCATCATTGCAAAAACCCTTGGTACCGCAAGGTTTGGTCTCGTGTCTGGCATCGGGCAATCCCGAACATGATGGCCTCCCTTGCCACATCGGAAACACTGACCGGTAATAAGTCTGCATTCTCCCCTATGAATTCTCTGGCATCGTGGGCATACTGGAAGTTGAGGAGACCCCATTGGTCTCTTTCCTTTGTCTTGATAATTGGTGGTCTCATTGGGCCTCTTAATGTCCCTGTTCTGCTGCTGTTGAGGTTGTAAATTTTGACCCTTTTATTGTTGTTGTTGCTGTTGAGGGGCATTTCGAATAATCCCTCTTGATGAATCCCTTTGCCTCAGGGATTTCATTTCCAAGGCTTCTAACTGGTAAGCCTTGGCCACCACTTTCGTATACGGGGCCTCATCAAATCCCCGTATGAGATCCCTCGTAAGAGGTCCAGCTTCAAACTCTGGATAAATTGGTGCACCTTGTTTTCATCAGTGGCCACTAAATGAGGTGCATAGCGGGATAATGATTCAAACTTCTGAACATATTCAGCCACCGATCCATACTGTCGTAGCCGAGAGAACTCAATCAACTTTTCCTTCCTCACACCGCGGTCAAAATACTTTTCGTAAAAGATACTCTTAAATCCCTCCCAGCTCAGTGCCACGGTAGTGGACCGCACAGTATCCCACCAAAATCCAGCACTCTTGGTGAGATGAAATGTGGCACATGTGACATTCTTGCTCTCCTCCACCTCGGCATAGTTAAACATCTGTTCAATATGCTGAACCTATTCTTCAGCATGAATCGGGTCAGTAGATAGTCCATCGAATGCAGGCGGCTGGAGTCGTCTGAATCTATCTCCACTGGTGTCACGCGGAGCATTAGCATGATGGTTATTTCCATTATCTTTTCTGGCCATCAAACGTTCAACCATACGGGACTGTACACCCACCAATTCGGTTTGTCGGTCAATGGCACGAGAGCTTTCGCTTGACTCTTCCTGATGCCCTCTCACCATTTCTAAGAAACCCTATAAACAGAATAACCTAATTTAATAAACAGAACTTTTACGGGAATTTAAACACTTACAGTTTGTGGAGCGATCTCACGTGGCGGGTTGCGCAGACAGACATTTTACAAAATCGATTTTAAAATCTTGTCTCTCTGATACCATAACTGTGACAGCCCCAAACCCGATCGGGCCGAGGAGCCATCACTTCGGACGTTTAATAGGAAACGAGACTTTTTTTTTTTTTTTGACATTTATACTTTTAAAACCCTTAACAGAGAGTATAAACCTTCTCTGGAAGTGAAACTGGAAGACAAATTTAAAGCTGGATAACAATTAAAATCGGAATACAGAAAACAGAGAACTCTTATAAATTAATGGCGAAAGAAAACTGGAAAAACAGGAACATTTTAATTTTTGGGCGTAAACCTTCACTGGGAGTGAAGGCTGGAAGACAGCGAATGACGTCAGGCAGAAGATATAATTTTAAAGGCAGCAGCGGAAGATGTAAACAGTGGATAAGACAAAAGTGAACAGTAACCGGTGGATGTGAATAAGACAAAAGTGAACAGTAACCGGTGGATGTGAATAAACAAAAGAGAACGGTGGATGTCACTTACTATTCACAGGTGGATGTGATTTACTATTCACAGGTGGATATGAATAAGACAAAAGTGAACAGTAACCGGTGGATGTGAATAAACAAAAGAGAACGGTGGATGTGATTTACTATTCATATCAAGACAAAAGTGAACAGTAACCGGTGAATATGAATAAACAAAAGAGAACAGTGGATGTGATTTACTATTCACAGGTGGATGTGAATTACAATTCACAGGTGGATATGAATAAGACAAAAGTGAATAGTAACCGGTGGATGTGAATAAACAAAAGAGAACGGTGGATGTGATTTACTATTCACAGGTGGATGTGAATAAACAAAAGAGAACAGTGGATGTGATTTACTATTCACAGGTGGATGTGAATAAAACAGAAGTGAACAGTAACTGGTGGATGTGAATAAACAAAAGAGAACGGTGGATGTGACTTACTATTCACAGGTGGATGTGATTTACTATTCACATGTGAATATGAATAAGACAAAAGTGAACAGTAACCGGTGGATGTAGAGTTTAAAGACAAAACTGACAACTTTTAACAGGATTACATGGAAACAGAAGACGTGAAAACAGGAGGTATAAAAGCTTCAAGTTTCAGAAAAATGATTCAAAATATGATTTGGGCATATCAGGAAAACACGACAGAAATTTAAGGAAAACAGATTGCATGGATAACTTTAAAATCTGAGATAATCCATGCACACCTTAAAAGAGAAAATATTTCAAACAATTCCAGAATACTTCAGAATATAAATTCAACTGTCAAATACAGAGGTTTTAAATACATCAACAACAGAATATTTCGAAACGACAACTATCAACTGTCAAACAGAGGTTTAAAACTCAAACATCAGAACCTATACATTATAAAATTCCCAACAGAGTTTTTAAACCAAAAACACAGAACCACAACAGAGGTTTAAAAACAAAACAGTAGAATCCCAGTAAAGTTTTACAGACTTGAACATTATTTTAAAAACTTAAACCTCGGGACAGAAATATGTCTCACTGCAGCAACCAACCCCCATGAGCTCGATCTGCCAACTACATCAAATCATCATCTTGAGTCACAAAGTCCTCATCCATGGTTTCAATACCTACATCAGATAGCTCACCTATGAGTCTAAAACTCAATAAGAACATATAAATGCAGTGATGCATATGCTATGCATGAACTTTTCAGAATACAGTGACATTACAGAACATTGTTTTTATCTGTCAGAGGGGTATAAGTGGGGCTTATAGGGGAACTGGCAAGTGCACGACAGGCACATAACAGATTTACAGAACAGAAACAGAACAGAACAGACAGAGCTGTACAGAACAGGAGGCCAGTCCCCGTCCCACACTTAACCAATACATTACAGTCAGATTTTATCTTTCTTAACTTCAAAACCGTGCACAGAAAACTTTTGCATGTCTTTCGGGAAAATCGTGTATGCATGAGTATTTACAGTATTTAAACATAAAACGGCAGATAACAGAAATAATACAACAGAACATAATGAGAGACACAGATACTCAGAACTTAACTCTAACTTTCTCTAACCGAAACCACCCGACATAAGAAATACCTAGTATCTCTGTGATGTATGGCCTTAAGGGCCAACCTACGGATATGAACTTACCTGTTGCTGCAGAGTTGATGTTCTTGATCGTCTCGGTAATGCACGAACCTTATGCAGAAAACAGAAGAAAACTAAGGAGATCGAAGGTGCTTCGATGGGTGATTTTCGTCTGAAAGAGAGGAAACAGAGAGGAAAGGATGAGTGTGAAGGTTCACGTATAAGAGAGGAGAATAGGTAGGTTTCTCAGCAAGTTATTGACATTTGGCAACCATCCATTGGCTCCCTCCCACCAACCTTAATTCCTTCCCAATTTACCCCTCCATGCATCTCTAACTAATGGTTTCATTTACTCATACATTAGTTTGGT
The DNA here is from genome assembly GCA_022432975.1 of Begonia masoniana. NCBI lineage: Eukaryota > Viridiplantae > Streptophyta > Magnoliopsida > Cucurbitales > Begoniaceae > Begonia > Begonia masoniana. Next base: position 38,923,630 of record CM039508.1, on the reverse strand, counting down.
TTTTATCTCATTATCCAACTATACACATTTATATGTATCTATATATAATTTCCGTCGATTTGGTTTCCAACAAAACGTTCATTGTATTAATACCAAATTAATCTCACACAATGATTCAGGGAGAAATTACATAGACAAAAATGTCGGGTGTTACATAACCATTCAAATTTATAAATCAACACATTTCTCACTTTTTGTTTTTACCACTAAGAATTCATTTTTATAAAAAATACCCTCCTTATCCCTTTAGCTTCTCTTCAACGTGAAATGCTTTTCTCAATCACTTTTCATTAACTTTTTCCTTTACTTTTCCTCCCATTGGTTCATGAATCAATTGACTTTTCAAACTTTTTTCTCCTTCCTTTCCTTCACTCCAAATTCCCTTCCAATTGCACTTTGCTCTCAACTTACTAGGAAAACGTTATGATTAACTTTAAACTCTCCTAATCATCTAATCTAAGGCTACGTTTATTAAAGAAAATCTCGGGTGTTACAGCTAATGATTGATTAGACAAAACGTTTGACATTATTGATTACAACATTATAAAGTCATCCAATGATTGACCAATGTTTGTAATTGATAATATGAAAGAAACATGTATGCATATTAGATTGATATGGTTATATTGTAGGATCGAGATTGTCTAAGAGGGGGGTTAATTAGATCTTTTTAAAAGTTAAATTTGTAATCTAGATAATCTCTCTCGTGTTCTTAAAAACATAAAGACTAACAGCAGACAATCAAATAAAGTAGAGAGTAAGAGAGAAATTAACACCAGTAGTTTTTACGTGGTTCGGCTTAACCCAGCCTACATCCACGCTTCAAGGTTCACCCCTTGAAGATCCTTAACCTTCTCTCCTCGAGAATAAACAGATCGGAATTCTGGGCTCCGATCAACTGCCTTTTACAAATCTGGATTGAACTTGACGGGCGTCAATCCACTGCCTTTCTGGTTTTACAAGTTTGAATGAATGAATACAACAGACTACAAACTCTCAAATCAAATTCTCAAGTTTAGGAATCGAGAGATGTAGTTGAGGAATACAGAGTATGATTTATCGCAAGTTAGGGCTCAATAATAAAATTCGCAAAAAAATTTTTCTTCGTGCTCTAACCTTGGCTTAAATACTCTGTCTCTAATCGGCTCTTGACTTCAATGCTCTTTATCCACTAATGGAAACTTTGTTACCGTTGGAGCAGCTTTCGTACAAGTTCAGGTAGCCGTTGCCGTTTGTAGTTGCAAATCGTCGTCGCCATTAATGTTCTGTAGTTAAGGCAGAAAACGACGTCACTGTAGCTTCGTGGCTATTTTGAATTCTGGCGGAAGATCACCGGTTGAAGTCTTTAAAAAGCTATCGGAATGAGTATCTTCAAAATGCCATCGGTAGATGCAACATGATATGTCATCGGCAGATGTAACTTGAAACTTCATCGGCAGATGTAGTCTTTGAATGCTTTGTCGGCAGATGTAGCTTGAGATATCATTGGCAGATGAATCTTGTAACTTCATTGGTAGATGCACTCTTAGAAGGTCATCGGCAGATGCATCTTCAAACGCCATCGGCAGGAGCAGCTTGAACGACTTCCCTTTTTGTCGTTTAGCGATCGGCATGTGTAGCTTTGAACGACTTCCCTTTTTGTTGTTTAGCGATCGGCATGTGTGGCTTTGAACGACTTCCCATTTTGTCGTTTAGCGATCTAGCTTTGAACGACTTCCCATTTTGTCGTTTAGCGATCGGCATGTGTAGCTTTGAACGACTTCCCATTTTGTCGTTTAGCGATCGGCATGTGTAGCTTTGAACGACTTCCCATTTTGTCGTTTAGCGATCGGCATGTGTAGCTTTGAACGACTTCCCATTTTGTCGTTTAGCGATCGGCATGTGTAGCTTTGAACGACTTCCCATTTTGTCGTTTAGCGATCGGCATGTGTAGCTTTGAACGACTTCCCATTTTGTCGTTTAGCGATCGGCATGTGTAGCTTTGAACGACTTCCCATTTTGTCGTTTAGCGATCGGCATGTGTAGCTTTGAACGACTTCCCATTTTGTCGTTTAGCGATCGGCATGTGTAGCTTTGAACGACTTCCCATTTTGTCGTTTAGCGATCGGCATGTGTAGCTTTGAACGACTTCCCATTTTGTCGTTTAGCGATCGGCATGTGTAGCTTTGAACGACTTCCCATTTTGTCGTTTAGCGATCGGCATGTGTAGCTTTGAACGACTTCCCTTTTTGTCGTTTAGCGATCGGCATGTGTAGCTTTGAACGACTTCCCATTTTGTCGTTTAGCGATCGGCATGTGTAGCTTTGAACGACTTCCCATTTTGTCGTTTAGCGATCGGCATGTGTAGCTTTGAACGACTTCCCATTTTGTCGTTTAGCGATCGGCATGTGTAGCTTTGAACGACTTCCCATTTTGTCGTTTAGCGATCGGCATGTGTAGCTTTGAACGACTTCCCATTTTGTCGTTTAGCGATCGGCATGTGTAGCTTTGAACGACTTCCCATTTTGTCGTTTAGCGATCGGCATGTGTAGCTTTGAACGACTTCCCATTTTGTCGTTTAGCGATCGGCATGTGTAGCTTTGAACGACTTCCCATTTTGTCGTTTAGCGATCGGCATGTGTAGCTTTGAACGACTTCCCTTTTTGTTGTTTAGCGATCGGCATGTGTGGCTTTGAACGACTTCCCATTTTGTCGTTTAGCGATCGGTATGTGCATGCCATCTGTATGTGTTTCTTCAAGTGCCATCGGCAGATGCAACAGATAAACCCTCTGTTTTACTATTCAGCCCTGAACACTAAATTCGATTCATTAGACAACTAAAATACCATTTTCAAGGGTATTTTCAACAGATTAATCTAAAATATATTTCATTATTCTCATTCAATAAACATAATCAAATTACAATATTAGCCATATAAATACATAATCAAAAACATATTTAGACTTAAACGTTATTTAAGTCAACATATATATCCAAAGATGTTGAACATGTTGATTTGAATATGTTTATGTGTTTATTAAAATATATATCTTGATAGCATCGTTAATAGCTGAGGTTGTTTATTAAATTTTGCCCAAAGGTGATTTAAGAAATGAATTACTGTTTGTTTGAATCTATTCGTGTTTACTCAAAGCATTAAAGTATGAGCATGTATGTTTTGCAGCATTTATGAATGTGTTACCTTCTGGCAACAACTTGGTTAAGTTCAACGGCTTAAATTATACTGATTGGTCTGAACAAATCCAATTTCAATTGGGTGTAATGGGTTTGGAAGCAGCATTAATTTGTGAAAAGCCAGCAGCCATTAATGAGACCAGTACGGAAGCTGACAAATCTGTTGTTGAGATTTGGGAGCGGTCTAACCGGCTGTGTATGAGCTTGATGAAGTTGACGATAGCTGAAAATGTTAAGCCATCGATGCCAAAGACTGACAACGCTAAAGAATTCATGTTGAGGATTAAGGAATACTCTCAATCAGACATTACAGATAAGTCCGTTGTTGGAAATCTCTGAGTGAGTTGACGACCAAGAAGTTTGATTGGTCGCAACCCATTCATGATCACGCGACATGTATGGCGAATCTAGCTGCCAAGCTGAAGTCATTGGGGATGGATGTAAATGAATCATTCTTGGTTCAATTTATCATCAATTCTCTTCCTCTTGAATTTGGTCAGTTCCAGGTGAATTATAACACCATAAAAGAGAAATTGAACTTTCAAGAATTAAAGGCCATGTTAATTCAAGAAGAAGAGAGGTTGAAGAAAATAAAAGATCAATCCATTAACTTGACATTTCAGCATGAAGGAAATGGTAGTAAGAAAGGATCAAGTAAGAAGAACCAGAAGAAGGGAAAAACCCCATTAAATGTAAATGAGGGGCATATCCGAAAGGAGCTTCAATGCTACTTCTGCAACAAGATTGGGCACTTAAAGAAAGAATGACCGAAAAGGAAAATCTGGTTCGAAAAGAAAGATACATTATTTGTTTCAGTATGTTTTGAATCAAATATCATGGAAGTACCTAATAATACTTGGTGGTTAGATTCTGGTGCTACTACTCATGTGTCTAATGTTACGCAGGGATTTCTTTCGATCCAACCTATAAACGGAACTGAAAAGTTCTTGTATATGGAAAACAGAATGAAGGCTTGCATTGAAGGGATTGGGACGTATAGATTGATCCTGGACACTAGTTGTCATTTGAATCTTGAAGAGTGTCTCTATGTTCCTGAATGTGCTAGGAATTTAGTTTATGTTTCTAAGTTGGATTGCAAAGGTTTTAATTTTGAGATTGAGGACGGTTTATTTGTATTGTACAAGCAAAAATACTATTATGGTTCTGTTATTTTATTGGATGGTTTGTATCGATTCAATCTCAATATTAAATTTATAGAATCTCTGTTTCATGTTGACAATGATGTTGGTATTAAACGTAGTGCACTTAATGAAAATTCGGCTTTGTTGTGGCATCAAAGATTAGGTCATATATCTAAAGAAAGGATAATGAGGTTAATGAAATGTGATATTTTACCTCAATTAGATTTTAATGACTGGGATGTGTGTATAGATTGTATCAAAGGTAAACAAACTACACACATATCTAAAATTAAGGGCACAATAAGTAATGGACTGTTAGAATTGATACACACTGACATATGTTGTCCTATTCGATGCTCCGTCTTGGAACGGCGAAAGGTATTTCATCACATTTATTGATGATTACTCACGTTATGGTTATTTGTATTTACTGCATGAAAAGTCTCAATCTGTGAACGTTTTAGAAATGTTCATAAATGAGGTGGAAATGCAGTTAGATAGAAAAGTAAAGGTTGTGAGGTCTGATAGAGGTGGTGAATATTACGAAAAATTCGATGAAAGTGGACAATGTAAAGGTCTATTTGCAAGGTTTCTCGAAAGTCGAGGCATTTGTGCACAGTATACAATGCCTGGTACGCCACAACAAAATGGTGTAGCTGAAAGGCGGAATCGTACTCTAATGGAAATGGTTAGGAGTATGGTAAATAAAAGTATTATATCTTTATCGTTGTGGATGCACAGTTTAAAGACTGCTGCATATCTGTTGAATAGGGTTCCTAGTAAGGCAATTTCTAAGACTCCTTATAAACTGTGGACGGGAAGGAAACCTAGTTTAAGTTATCTCCATGTTTGGGGTTGTTCAGCAGAAGTAAGGATATACAATCCACATGAAAAGAAGCTCGATGCAAGAACCATTAGTGGTTATTTCATCGGCTATCCAGAAAAGTCAAAAGGGTACATATTTTATTGTCCTGATCATAGTACGAGGATAGTAGAGTCTGTAAATACTCGATTCATTGAGAATGGCCGGATCAGTAGGAGTGATAAATCACGAAAGGTGAATATTCACGAGAATCGGGTGGAGGAAACTACACCTGAAGATTCTCATCAAGTCATTGTTCCTCTTGTTGTGTCACAGTCTAACAACATACTGGAACAATTAGTGAATATTCAAGCCACTGAAAGTGAGCAAGAAAATGATGAGCATAATGATAGTGCACAAGTCACTAGTGAACAATCACAAGAATTGCGAAGGTCAGTAAAGACAAAAAGATCTGCAATTCCTAATGATTATATGATTTATTCACTTGAAGATGAATGTGACTTGAGCAATGATAAGGATCCAGACACATTCACAAAAGCCATGAAATGTTCAATTTCTGAAAAGTGGTTGAATGCCATGAAAGAAGAGTTGAAATCGATGGATGACAATATAGTCTGGGAACTTGTCGAGTTACCTGAAGGGTTTAAACGAATCGGTAGTAAATGGGTTTACAAAACCAAATGTGATTCAAAAGGTAACATCGAAAGATATACGGCTAGACTTGTCGCTAAAGGTTACACTCAGAAAGATGGTATTGACTATAAGGAAACCTTCTCTCCAGTTTCTAAGAAGGATTCCTTAAGAATTGTTATAGCTTTGGTAGCTCATTATAACTTAGAGCTTCACCAAATGGATGTAAAAACCGCTTTTCTGAATGGAGACTTAGAGGAAGAAGTGTATATGGATCAACCTGAAAAATTTTCTCTTACGGGGAATGAAAGGTTAGTGTGTAAATTGAAGAAGTCAATATATGGACTAAAACAAGCTTCTAGACAATGGTATATTAAGTTTAATGATATCATTACGTCATACGGGTTTATAGAGAACACTGTTGATCGGTGTATTTATATGAATGTCAGTGGGAGCAAGTTTAGTAGATTAGTCCTATATGTTGATGACATTCTTCTAGTTTCTAACAATAAAAAAATGTTACATGATGTAAAAAAGTTTCTCTAGAAATTTTGAAATGAAAGATATGGGTGAGACATCCTATGTAATTGGAATATAAATATTCCATGATAGACAACAAGGATTACTAGGATTGTCTCAGAAAGGATATATCGATAAAATTTTAGAGAGATTCAAAATAAAAAAATGTTCTGCTAGTGTAGTTCCAATTCAGAATGGGGACAAATTCAGTCAAATGCAATGTCCGAAAAGTGATTTGGAAAGAAAGGAAATGGAATCTATTCCATATGCATTAGCTGTTGCGAGCTTAATGTATGCTCAAACAGGTACTCGACCCGACATACGTTTTGCAGTAGGGATGGTAGGTCGATATCAAAGTAATCCAAGAATGGATCACTGGAAAGCTGCAAAGAAAGTACTTAGGTACTTGCAAGGGACAAAGGACTACATGCTCATGTATAGAAAGTCCAATAAACTTAAGGTTATTGGATACTCAAATTTAGACTATGCTGGATGTGTAGATTCGAGGAAATCTACATTTGGTTACGTGTTCCTATTAGCTGGAGGAGCCGTATCATGGAAAAGTGGAAAACAATCTTCGATCGCTACTTCTACTATGGAGGCAGAATTTGTGGCATGCTTTGAGGCCACCATTCATGCATTGTGGTTACTGAACTTGACCTTGGGTCTAAGTATAGTCGAAAGTATAGATAGACCGCTAAGGATTTATTGTGACAATTCCGCAGCTGTATTCTTCTCAAAGAATGACAAATACTCGAAAGGGGCAAAACATATGGAATTGAAGTATTTGTCAGTCAAGGAAGAGATACAAAAACAAAATGTGTGTAGTGAGCACATAAGTACAAGTTTAATGATAGCAGATCCATTAACTAAAGGATTATCACCGAAAACTTTTAAAGAACATGTTGAAAGGATGGGTTTAAGTGATAGATCCTTGTTGATGTGATTGTAATAGTGTAACTTGTATTATGTGAACATCTTTGAATTCATTATGGACATGTTTTTGTATGTGTCATGTTATTTGTATTATAGTGTGCACATTATGGTTATTTGCAAATGACATGTGATACTTTATGAAATGTAAAGTGAAAGGTTAAAGTGTTTCCTCAATTAAAGTTATAATGATTTGAGAAATATGTGATACATGGAAAGAATCATGTTGCCAAATAACTTGTGTCTGCCATGATTCAATTTCTCAATCCGTTATGAAAGGTGACTTGGTTAATTCACATTATGGTACACTATTAAATTGTGGATTACATGTTGTGATGTAGTTTTAATCCAAATCGGATTAAATGAAAGGAGCTGAGATCTCGTAACATGAGCCAAGTGAGAGATTGTTAGATTATTTTTTAATAATTTATTTATGGCTCATGTAAATTATAGTTACATTGACTTTATATTAAAGTACTTAATATGATGGTTGTTAAGTATAAAAGAAATAAGGTCAATTGGGTTTGAATTCCCTCTCCTTATCCTTATTAAGATAATATACATTATAGTTGAAGATGTATGATTGAAGATGTATGAATGAACAGACATAAGGGAAATGGTAAGTACGGAGGGTTACCTTTGAATGGTTGTCTTCTTCTTCATTCTAATTAGAGAATCAAAGTCTATTCAATTAATCAATCTTAATCTCTGTATCATCGAAGAGATAAATCTATGAGAAAGGTTTAAGGAGAAAAAACTGGGATTCCGCAACATAAAAGCAAAAACATACTTAAGCAATGGATCAAGGTTAATACAGATTATATATAACTTTAGATTATTGAGAATGGTTGAATTAACAACGTTATAATGAGATTAAAGTATTGAATAGCATTTAATGTTTTATAATTGCTTTCAAGATTTACCTTCTAATTCTATATTTTAATCTTAATTCTTTAGGTAGTAATACTTACATGTCACTCATTGATTAGTGTAGTATTAAGATAAATTACATACTTAAAATAAGACATTAATTTTACCAATTAATGATCATTACATCACAAAGAGTACGTTGAGATGATACCATTAGAGGGTAAATCAAGAATTCTTCATATATTTGAAAAATGAATTACTATTCCCACACATCCAAAATACATTACGATTTATAATAAAATAAAACGTAATTTGGACTACAAATTTAGGCGTATAAGATAGTTGATATTATGATTTTTTTTTTTTTATCTAATAAACTTTAAATTTTTGACTTGTGTAAAATTATAATTGAGCAGACTATCACATGTCAAAATTAATGTCCCAAAGATAAAAAAAATAAAAATAAGACATGAGTTGCATGAATTTTCTAAGTTAGAGGTATAAATTACACTTAACCTAAAATAAATTAACTATGCATTAATGCAACACTTATACACATGATGCTTTGTCAAAGATGTTAAAATGAAATTAAAAAAAAAAATACAATTTGAAGTATTATTTCATTATCCATAAAAATTAAAATTTGAATAATATTCAAAGCAAATAAATACTACCATGTTATCATGATTTTTCTAGCTTTTTTTTCATGTCTCGATATGATCTTGATGTATAAAAAGTGAAAAATTGCGATAACTAGTGAAAAGATTTGAAACTATATAATATAATTGTGTTACAACATAATGGGACATGATTAGTATAATTGTCCTCATCTTATATCGGTCCGGTTTGGTTCGACATCAGGGATGGGTTTTGAGACATTTTCCTTCTCAAACCCGGTTGGATCTGAAGAAGATTTTCCTACCCGAACTGGATTAATGAAACGACGTCACTTTGGAATATGCTCAGCTGTATAAAAGCGAATTCACATCAGCAAATTATACCGTTACTTGTTTCTCAAGTTCTGTCTCTGAACATTTTTTTCTGCTGCTCGGACGGTGCAAGGGTTAGCTACAATGGCAGCCTCGGCTATGGTTCTGGACCCGAAACCTCTGGTCGAGCCACCGGCTTCATTTCCCTCGGTTCGATCTGACGTTCAGAGCTTGATTGACCAGTCCTCCGATGAAGACGACCTCTACAGCCGCTTGAAATCGCTGCAAAGGCAGTTGGAGTTCATTGATATTCAGGAAGAGTACGTCAAGGATGAACAGAAGAATTTGAAGCGGGAGCTATTGCGTGCACAGGAGGAGGTCAAGAGGATTCAATCTGTGCCCTTGGTAATTGGGCAATTCATGGAAATGGTTGATCAAAATAATGGTATTATTGGATCCACTACAGGCTCCAATTACTATGTCAGAATTCTTAGCACTATTAATCGCGAGCTTCTCAAGCCCTCAGCTTCTGTTGCCTTGCATCGTCACTCTAATGCCCTCGTTGATGTTTTGCCACCGGAGGCCGACTCTAGTATATCGCTTCTCAGCCAGTCCGAGAAACCTGATGTCACTTATAATGTAAATCCCCTTCGTCCACTGCTCTTAATTTTAATATTTTCTTTCATAAATTTATTTATAGGTTAATGTCAAATTTTCATGCTTTCGTTTTTGTTCTGGCCTTTTAGTTTCCTTACTTTCTTACAACAGAGCATGAGAAATTGGGGTTGTTATTGATTGTTTCTGTGTTCTGAACTGTCGCACTTACTATGATGAAGAATTCATGAATATGGATGTTCCTCGGATGACCGATAGTAATACCGGAACTCATGATGCTTTAACAAAAATGTGAGATTTTGTCACCTTATGTCCTCTACTTTTTACCAGTAGGAGAAATTGGGTAAACATCAAAATCTGAAGTACTAGTTGGATGAAAATATCGATGCACGTGATTTGGTTAATCTTTGTGTTGCACATCTTTTATCGCAATGGCATAGCATAAACAGCAATTGCAGTTTCAGAGGTCAACAACTGATAAGTTATTTCTGAACTCGATCACTTATTATGGTAGAAATTTCAGTGGAGGCTTGGTCTCTTCAAAGAATTAGTTTGAAAAGTGTTCTATGCAAAATTTCAGCTACTACCTTGTGTTGGTTTAAAATTGGAAGGATATGTTTTTGCATGAAAAAACTTTTGAAGCACACGTGAAAGGTATGTTGTTACTGCATAACGGAGGATAAAAGTAAAAGCAATGAGAGGGAAGCTAGGAATTGCAAAAGAAAGGACTGGAGGGGGGGGGGGGGGGCGGAATTTGGACTTTTTTAAAATTAATTTTATACTCCTTCAATTGAATCAGATTCTGTTCTTGCTGATATTGTAAACTATTTGAGCTACTATGTATTAATATAGAAAGCAAATTATTCTCAAGAGCTCTCCTTGTGTGTTTTGGGAGAGGGGAGTAGAAAATAACTAGAGTTATTGAGCATCAAGTGACTTTCTTTTCTCGGTTTCTATCAATCAGGATATCGGTGGATGCGACATTCAAAAGCAAGAGATACGCGAAGCAGTAGAGCTGCCACTAACTCACCATGAGTTATACAAACAAATTGGTATTGACCCTCCTCGTGGTGTTTTGCTTTATGGTCCTCCTGGGACGGGGAAAACTATGCTTGCAAAAGCTGTTGCAAATCATACCACAGCAGCCTTCATAAGAGTTGTTGGCTCTGAATTTGTTCAGAAATACTTGGGAGAGGTTGGGCTTTAACTTTTTTTTCCCATTAGTAAAACATTTTGGTCATCATACCTACCTTTTTTTATCAGGTTATCAACTTTATTGATTTGTGTCAGTGATGTAGAATTAGCTGAGTGTTCTAATATAACTGTGCTATAAATTATATTTCACGGACATTGGCATGTCTGTCTGTCTCCATGCTTCTGTTTCTGCCTTTTATGTTAATAATAGTATTTCAATTCATATAGGGTCCACGTATGGTCCGTGATGTTTTCCGGCTGGCCAAAGAAAACGCTCCTGCTATTATTTTCATCGATGAGGTTGATGCTATTGCTACAGCTAGATTTGATGCGCAAACAGGGGCAGATAGAGAAGTTCAGCGTATCCTCATGGAACTTCTAAATCAGGTATGCATGATATTAAACGTGAAATATTATGCAACAGACCTAGGGGCGATTAACTTAATCCTTTATTTGGTGTGGTTGATTCTTACTGAATACAAAATGTTAATGGCTTTGGTTTTGAGAAAAAATGTATTTAAATTACAGGTGCTCTATTTCTGATGTTTCTCATCCATTTGTTATGATGTAAATTGGCAGATGGATGGGTTTGACCAGACGGTGAATGTCAAAGTCATAATGGCAACAAACAGGGCAGACACTTTGGACCCTGCACTTCTTCGTCCTGGAAGGCTTGATAGAAAAATCGAATTCCCATTACCAGATAGAAGGCAAAAGAGACTGGTGTTTCAAGTAAGCAATGATATTCTTTATAACTTCCATACCTTATCAATTATATCTGATGGGCAACAAGGTTAAATAACGGTAAGTATAAACTGATCTTCCTTCAACGATCAACGCAAACAACATAAGTAACACCGAACAATCAACATGACAGCATAAAACTAACACCAATCTGACCACAGAACACAAATAAGGAAAACACCACAGGTTCGGTAATTGCGGCCCGGAAAATAACCACAGATACACTCGGAAGACTACAACTAAACCTCTACTAATTAATTATCCATCAAGATACTCAAAATCCTCCTTTCCTTCCACAATCTGCTCTTCCTTTTATCTCTTTCCCGGCACCTTTCTGAATGCTGCTCCACTACCCAGCCTAACCAACTGCCAGGTCAGCGTTATCAAAATCCAAAACTACCTTCTTCATCAAACTGTTTTACCTCTCCAATTATAAATCAGTCCATAACCTTCCTCTCCTTCCAACCAGATGCGATATTATCTTATCTATTTTTGATTTGAGAAGCTTATGAAGTCTTTATTTCATGTTTTATTACTTGGGCCCTTTTCTAAGTATTAAGCCATCTGACAGATAGTCAGCTTAATAAATAAAATCGGTGAGAATTTTTCACATCGATACATTACTTATGAGTCTATGGCTTGTGCTTCATGTATTCACATCTTATGCAGGTTTTATTTTTCTATGGACTGGTTCTCATAACTGGTTATAGTTTGCATGCATTCATTACAAAAATAATAAAAATACAACAAACAGAGAAACAAACAATTAATAGTTAAAGTGGCTAACTGTGTTCATTTGTTTATAGGTTTGCACTGCAAAAATGAACCTAGGCGATGAGGTGGATCTAGAAGATTATGTTTCTCGCCCTGATAAAATCAGCGCTGCTGAGGTTAGTTTGTTTGGAATCTTATGAAGTCTAATTTCTCATTCAATTGAACTTTATCTAAGTACTTGCAGGAAACGCACACTAACACGATAGTGGGACATGACACTACTACATCAACACATAAAAAAATGCACTTCTCAAAAATATTGAGTACTAAGGGGGCATAGGGACGTGAAATAAAGTTATATACGTATATCATATAGTGTCTGCGGGTGTGTGACAGTTTGTGTGCATAAGTTCTATGGATTATTAGAATGATTTTTTGTATAATAATTTCAACTTTTAGTTTAAATAGTAGTATTGTAAAATAATAACTCCATTAGCATAATTTATTCAACTCATTATAGGGTATTATAAAATATTAAGAAAATAAAATAAACAGTAGAAAGTGGAAAAGAGAAAATTCGGAGATTAAGACAGCAACTTAAAATACCATTTGAAGAAGAAAAAGAAACAACATCACAAGCAAGCACGAAGGAAAGACCCAAGAAGATAAGTAGTGAGACATATACCCACGAAGAGTGAGGGAGATAGACCCAAGAGAGGAAGACCTCACACCTAGGAGGAAGAAATGGATTAAGAGATTCATTCTGATGAGGAGCAATAATTGGAAGTGAAAAGACTCGTGTAGAAAGGACCATCGACCATCGGAGCAAAACTCTTGGAGGAGGAATACGATGCAGAAAGAGGCAAAAGTTTTGAGCTGTGTAGCTTAAAAAAAAAAGTAAAAAAGAGATGGACATTTTGGGTTCATGTTTGACAGGTGGACAGACTCTATTGGTTGTGCCATGTCCTTGCCATTAAACTTTCATCATATCGCAGACCCATGATTTTAGTATGATACAAATTGGATTTGATATTCTGTTTGAACTCCGCCCTTCTTTATGTTGCTTGCAGATTGCAGCTATCTGTCAAGAAGCTGGGATGCATGCAGTTAGGAAGAACAGGTATGTCATACTCCCAAAGGATTTCGAAAAGGGTTACCGGACCAACGTAAAAAAGCCGGATACCGACTTTGAATTCTACAAATGACAACAATGCATTGAGACTACATCAGGGATCCGATGTATTTTCACTTCCTCTTTTACAAGAATTGACAAGTTTTTTTTCTTTTTCTTTTATTTTATTGACATTTACCAGCATGGTCTGTAGATTTAAAATTCAATTGCCTCCAACATTTTGTGCCATGTGATTGGATTTTAAACACTAGGATACTTGCTAACTTATCTTCTTGATACTTGATTGGATCGATTAGAAGTAGATGTATTGAGCTATTGGATGCGAAGGCTGGCTGACATATAGTTTCTTGGAGCCCATGTGGTATTGTGCAATAGAGCTATCAATGTGTGTCCCCCATCCATAGAAGCTCGTGTTCTGATGAATAGCATCAAGTATATCATGATGTTTGAAATGGTATAATTTTGACTCTAGAACGAAAGTGCGGTAATTATTTTGTACAAGAATCCATCGTCAATCTGTTTGAAATCATTAAAAATTGGATCGATTATGAAACTTTAATTGTATGCTTCTACACCTCTTTTAGTCTATTGTCATTTCATGTGTTCTTCTTCCAGGCCGGGTTTACCTAAAACAAGGTAAAGGCATATGTTACGCACTTTCGTGACATATTAATGGATTCTTTTGCGTTGGATGGTTAAAAGTTATATAAAATTTAAAACTATATACGAATTAGAAAGTTGTTAAAGCAATGAAGATTTAGTTGCTGCGAGGATGAAAATCATTTGCAGAGCCAAGCAAATAGCAATTGTCATCTAGTTGTTCCATAGTTGTTGTAGCCTGCCTGTCTAGAAGATATGCTACTTTTCTTTCCATTGTAAGGTATGACCTAGACTATGATAATTGCAACTTTTAAATAAAGTTGGAGAAAAATTTTCAGTAGTAACAACATATAATTATTATTGGCAATTATTGTAATAAATGACAAATAAAATCTTATTTTTACTATAAAAGGGTGAGAAATATATTTTTCAAATAAAAAAAATGTGATTATGGTAAGACCAACAGATTTTAACATTTGGAAAATAGCATCACAGGACATTATGCAATATTTGTTATATTATTATTAGGTGTATGAAAATAAAAATACCAAAAATGGTTGATGAAGGTGGCAAAACAAATTTCTCCTCTTTAATCCATCCTTATTCATGGAGGACGTAAAAGTAATTATCCTGAAGTATAATTTGATATATAATTGGCAAACTATTTTTTTTTTAGTAAATGGGGTAATTGAGTTTTGAGCTTGTCTAATCAAATATTTAACAAAAGCAAAAGTCTTTACTCTTGACACGCTAACAATACGGGGTTGGTCGCGAGAGAAAATTGATTCGGGTAAATATATACCACAAAATACCAATCATCAAATTTTTTTATATCATTTCAAAACAGACTCAACAAGTTATAAGTAAGCAGACCAAGTCTTCTTCGTTTTTTTTAAAAAAAACAGTTCCAATGAAAAATTAGAGTCCTCCGACACAAAACTAGGGCTCGACAAGAATACCCCAATGGAAAGAGCACGTGATGTTATGTGTAAAGGAGAATATTGACTGTCCACTCATAGATCGTGACATCACCACTAATGAAGAAGAGACTCCTGTATTTAAAGCGGCGTAAGATTGGAATGATGAACAAAATTTGAAATCAGCAACAATAATGTAATACTTTCATTTATCTTATTATTATATTACCATGTACTGATATTAAATTAGCTGTTACATTACATGATACAAAGAATACGTAAAGAATCTATAACATCGTGTATAATCAACAGAGAAATGAAAAAATTTAATCTTATGTTAAGTAGAAATGTGTTGGAAAAATAAGAGATTTTAATTTTGAATAAAAATGTGTTGGAAATATAAGAAATGGTTTATAAATAATTTTAATTTTAATTTGATCACGAAGAATAATAGAAAGATTAAAATAATATCAATCAATATAATCATTGTAAATGAATAATAATATGTTTACTCTCAAATTGTATATTCAAATTCTTATTTCTAACGTGTCAATTATTGATTCGTGCAATTAAATTTTATTTTAGTTGTTTGTGTTTTATCGTATCAAGTGCACCAATAAATGTTTGATGCGTATAAAATTAAAAAGTAAACCTAACATTACTTTTTACAAATACATTTGATTTTACTGGTGAGAGCATATTATCAAATTCCATTTCACAGTACGGGTTTATATATTATCGTCGAACGTCGTATTATGTTGCATCTTTTTATCTGCTACTTCTAATTTCTTTAATCGCGTTAATGCCTCAAATGTTTTTTTATATTGTACAGAACTTTAGCACACACATACATGCTATTCACTCTTTGCATATTTTATACACTCTCTGTGACCATGTATGTATGTAACGAATCAATTAATACGTTGCAAACACTTACTTTGTAGATTGGAAAAAATGATAAAAGAATTAATATAATTTCATGTTTGATAAGTATACTAATTATCAATGTACTAACTACAAAATTTCTGAGTTTTATTTTGATTTTACAAATCCATCGTAGAGCAAAACTCAACACAAATGTTATTATAAGTGACACATGTTCGAAATATTATACTGTAAATAATTTTAATCTTTCGAACATATTACTCTAGGAGGAAGTGAATGATAGTTTACTTCGTGATTTCATCGAAAAGTCACATCACCGCGTGTTGTCTATTATTTAATTAAATTTTTTATTATAACTTTTATATTTATCTTTATAATTTTTTTAAACAAATAACTAATTGAACTTATAAAATTCAAAAATCAAGTTCTCGTTGTTAGAGTTATTATCAAAGAAACCACGTTTTTATTACGTTATCTTATTTTCTAGACAATTAGAAGATCATGTGATAACCGACCCGTGATGACAACTATAATAATAGAGACTTTGTTGTTAATATGTATAAGTTCAAGGAGCTGTCTGATTAAACAATGAATAATGATTTATTTGTTTTTATCAGGAGGTGGAGGGGCTAATATGCAAAAAGTAAATTAATGGTTTTTAGATTAGAAATTCAGGAGAGGGAAGCTTTGTATATCAGCAGCTTCATTGAAATGCTAACTTGCTACAGTCCGAACAATTTGAAATAAGATGCGAATTCATGGCGGCGAAGCAGTTTTATTTAAATGCTACACCCATACATGGAGGAACTCTTTAAGGGAATTTTGAAGAACGTATCTCTACTTCTACTGGCTTTGCTCTGCTGCAACTGCTCCTCATATACACATATTCTTGCCTCAGGTTTGGCAATTGTTCCCCATTTGTTCCTAATTCATGTTTGCGTTTGCGGTAATGCGCTCACTTGCTAGTCTAATCTACGTTTTTTCTTTCGTTTTTTTTTCTTTATATTGAAATTGAACGGGTATTTGCTGAAATCCGCAGCTTAGGCCTGAATCTGGGTTTCTCTTCCCTTTATACGGTTTCGCAAGCCCATCAAAAGCGGGGATCAATTTTACTACTCGGTATGGTCGTTATGGCCTTTCATTTAGTATCGATTTTCTCTTTTTTCGGTGAAATTTTGCCTCTCTTGTCGAGTTAAAATCGAAGGAAATTCTAGAGAAACGTTGGACGCGTAATAGGTTACTTTTTTTCTGTTTTCCGGTACTAGAAGGAAGCACAAGGTCTTTTCTGGTTAGACTTCGTTTTCCGTGTTATGATTTCAATTACTAAGCAATAATATAGAAGGAAAATTTTGGATGTCACTTCACATTTCACATTTCACATTTCACATTTCACATTTCACATTGCACATTTCACATTTCACATTTCACATTTCACATTTCACATTTCACATTTCACATTTCACATTTCACATTTCACATTTCACATTTCACATTTCACATTTCACATTTCACATTTCACATTTCACATTTCACATTTCACATTTCACATTTCACATTTCACATTTCACATTTCACATTTCACATTTCACATTTCACATTTCACATTTCACATTTCACATTTCACATTTCACATTTCACATTTCACATTTCACATTTCACATTTCACATTTCACATTTCACATTTCACATTTCACATTTCACATTTCACATTTCACATTTCACATTTCACATTTCACATTTCACATTTCACATTTCACATTTCACATTTCACATTTCACATTTCACATTTCACATTTCACATTTCACATTTCACATTTCACATTTCACATTTCACATTTCACATTTCACATTTCACATTTCACATTTCACATTTCACATTTCACATTTCACATTTCACATTTCACATTTCACATTTCACATTTCACATTTCACATTTCACATTTCACATTTCACATTTCACATTTCACATTTCACATTTCACATTTCACATTTCACATTTCACATTTCACATTTCACATTTCACATTTCACATTTCACATTTCACATTTCACATTTCACATTTCACATTTCACATTTCACATTTCACATTTCACATTTCACATTTCACATTTCACATTTCACATTTCACATTTCACATTTCACATTTCACATTTCACATTTCACATTTCACATTTCACATTTCACATTTCACATTTCACATTTCACATTTCACATTTCACATTTCACATTTCACATTTCACATTTCACATTTCACATTTCACATTTCACATTTCACATTTCACATTTCACATTTCACATTTCACATTTCACATTTCACATTTCACATTTCACATTTCACATTTCACATTTCACATTTCACATTTCACATTTCACATTTCACATTTCACATTTCACATTTCACATTTCACATTTCACATTTCACATTTCACATTTCACATTTCACATTTCACATTTCAC
The DNA here is from genome assembly GCA_022432975.1 of Begonia masoniana. Lineage (NCBI taxonomy): Eukaryota > Viridiplantae > Streptophyta > Magnoliopsida > Cucurbitales > Begoniaceae > Begonia > Begonia masoniana. The sequence continues at coordinate 38,905,351 of CM039508.1, read as the reverse complement.
ATTTCACATTTCACATTTCACATTTCACATTTCACATTTCACATTTCACATTGCACATTTCACATTTCACATTTCACATTTCACATTGCACATTTCACATTTCACATTTCACATTTCACATTTCACATTTCACATTTCACATTTCACATTTCACATTTCACATTTCACATTTCACATTTCACATTTCACATTTCACATTTCACATTTCACATTTCACATTTCACATTTCACATTTCACATTTCACATTTCACATTTCACATTTCACATTTCACATTTCACATTTCACATTTCACATTTCACATTTCACATTTCACATTTCACATTTCACATTTCACATTTCACATTTCACATTTCACATTTCACATTTCACATTTCACATTTCACATTTCACATTTCACATTTCACATTTCACATTTCACATTTCACATTTCACATTTCACATTTCACATTTCACATTTCACATTTCACATTTCACATTTCACATTTCACATTTCACATTTCACATTTCACATTTCACATTTCACATTTCACATTTCACATTTCACATTTCACATTTCACATTTCACATTTCACATTTCACATTTCACATTTCACATTTCACATTTCACATTTCACATTTCACATTTCACATTTCACATTTCACATTGCACATTTCACATTTCACATTTCACATTTCACATTTCACATTTCACATTTCACATTTCACATTTCACATTTCACATTTCACATTTCACATTTCACATTTCACATTTCACATTTCACATTTCACATTTCACATTTCACATTTCACATTTCACATTTCACATTTCACATTTCACATTTCACATTTCACATTTCACATTTCACATTTCACATTTCACATTTCACATTTCACATTTCACATTTCACATTTCACATTTCACATTTCACATTTCACATTTCACATTTCACATTTCACATTTCACATTTCACATTTCACATTTCACATTTCACATTTCACATTTCACATTTCACATTTCACATTTCACATTTCACATTTCACATTTCACATTTCACATTTCACATTTCACATTTCACATTTCACATTTCACATTTCACATTTCACATTTCACATTTCACATTTCACATTTCACATTTCACATTTCACATTTCACATTTCACATTTCACATTTCACATTTCACATTTCACATTTCACATTTCACATTTCACATTTCACATTTCACATTTCACATTTCACATTTCACATTTCACATTTCACATTTCACATTTCACATTTCACATTTCACATTTCACATTTCACATTTCACATTTCACATTTCACATTTCACATTTCACATTTCACATTTCACATTTCACATTTCACATTTCACATTTCACATTTCACATTTCACATTTCACATTTCACATTTCACATTTCACATTTCACATTTCACATTTCACATTTCACATTTCACATTTCACATTTCACATTTCACATTTCACATTTCACATTTCACATTTCACATTTCACATTTCACATTTCACATTTCACATTTCACATTTCACATTTCACATTTCACATTTCACATTTCACATTTCACATTTCACATTTCACATTTCACATTTCACATTTCACATTTCACATTTCACATTTCACATTTCACATTTCACATTTCACATTTCACATTTCACATTTCACATTTCACATTTCACATTTCACATTTCACATTTCACATTTCACATTTCACATTTCACATTTCACATTTCACATTTCACATTTCACATTTCACATTTCACATTTCACATTTCACATTTCACATTTCACATTTCACATTTCACATTTCACATTTCACATTTCACATTTCACATTTCACATTTCACATTTCACATTTCACATTTCACATTTCACATTTCACATTTCACATTTCACATTTCACATTTCACATTTCACTGTTATAACTATCTGTCATTTGCATTTAATGATTATATACAGTTTTCGATTCGTGTTTCTCCACTGAAGTCTTGCCTGATGACATGTATCAAATATATCTCCATGAAGTTATAAACGAGCTACATGAAGAATTTTCTGATTCATCCTTCCTTGCATTTAATTTTCGTGAGGGCGAGAAAAAAAGTCAATTTGCCAAAATTCTGTGTGAATATGATGTTACCGTTCTGGATTATCCTCGACAATATGAGGGTTGTCCTCTTCTCCCACTATCTTTAATACAACATTTTCTCCGTGTTTGTGAGAATTGGCTCTTGCTTAGAAACCAACAAAACATTGTTCTTCTCCATTGCGAGAGGGGTGGTTGGCCACTCTTAGCTTTCCTTTTGGCCAGCCTTTTGATTTTCAGAAAATTGCATAGTGGTGAGCGGAAGACTCTTGATATTGTGCACAGAGAAGCACCTAAAGGATTTTTACAGCTCTTGTCACCTCTCAATCCATTTCCATCGCAATTGCGATACCTACAATATGTTGCAAGAAGAAACATATCTTTGGAATGGCCGCCTCCAGAACGAGCTCTTTCTTTAGATTGCATAATACTTCGTGCTATACCAAGCTTTGATTCTCAGAATGGCTGCCGACCTATTATTCGAATTTTCGGCAGGAATAATCTTAGCAAGGGTGGTCTTTCCACCCAAATGCTTTTTTCCATGCCCAAGAAGAAAAAAACTCTACGACACTACTGTCAGGTGATGTTCTCAATGGACCATAATTTTAGTTTGCTTTTACAGAACAAGGTTCTACTGTCCGAATTGAGGTCCTGTTTTTATATGTCGTGGTATTAATGTATATATTTCTTCTTGCAGGCAGACTCCGACGTAATCAAAATAGATGTCCAGTGTCTGGTTCAAGGAGATGTGGTCTTGGAATGTGTGCATTTAGAATTGGAACCTGAAAGGGAAGTGATGATGTTTCGTATAATGTTTAACACAGCATTTATTCGATCAAACATACTAATGCTGAATTGTGAGAACTTGGATATTCTTTGGGGTTCTAAAGAAAGATATCCAAAAGGATTTCGAGCTGAGGTTAGTGCACAGTAAGCATGGGTTGGTTTAATCAATGTGATCTTGTATTTAATATTTTAGCCTTTCAATTGTTCTTATTGACTAGTAATCCATTTAAAATTTGCTTTTCAATACCCATCATTTAAGATTTATCCATACTAAAAATTTTTGTTTGGACGACTTTTCTTTTCCAGGAGATTTTTACATTGATCTAAATTTCAGAAATGACCAAATTTAGGTACTATTTGGAGAGGTTGAAAGCATCTCCCCTGCTAGGGCTCCTACTACAATTTTAAATGCCGAGGAGAAAGGTGGTCTACCAATTGAAGCTTTTTCCAGGGTTCAAGAACTTTTCAGTAATGTTGAGTGGGTGGATAATTGTGATGATGCGGCATTGTGGGTACTCAAACAACTCTCTGCCCTTGGAGATGTGAAAGAACTGTCAAGATTCCAAAGCAAAACAAGTTCACATTCATCACCTGTTGACTCAGAGGAAGAAAACTATACGTCAAGTGCAAATGAGAGTTCAGAGGAAGTATTTGATGCTATTCTCAATCCCTTACTGGATTCAAAATTAATAGTCGCAGATGCAATAGAAACATACTCGTTATCTTCTCAGAATTGTAGTCCTTACGAAGTGAAACTTGATTTGGTGCATTTTGATGAACAAACATCATCCACAGATGAAGAATTGCCACATTGTTTATCTTCTCCATCACTATCTCCACTACCTCTACTCCACCTACAGAATTTCCATCAGATCCTCCTCTTTCATCTCTTCCTCCAGTTGCTATTACTTGTTTAGGCCCTCCTCCTCCTATACCATCACCTCCACCACCACCTCTTTTACCTACAATATGGGAAATTTCTCATAAATCTGATAATCTTACTAGTAATGTTGATTCTACATCACCTAAAAATTCTATTCCTACACCTCTTGAGGCACCAAATTTGGATACTTTTATTCCACCCACCGTTTCTAGAGTAGTACCACCACCTCCTTTACCTCCTAACTTATCAAGTTCAATTTCTTCGACCTCCCTTGTTGCTGCAGAATTACCTACTCCTACTGTCACTCTTTTTGTTTCTTCAGACAATCCATTCTTTTCCAAACAACCTCCAACGTTGCAAGGTGGTACTACACCAACTATGCCCTTTCCAATAGAACAACCTCCTCAAGCTCCCCCTCCATCTTCGGTGATAAGATTTGCTGGGACACCAACTTTAGCTCATACACAACCAAATACTCTAGACCATCCTCCTCCACCTCCACCTCCACCTCCACTACCAAAACACTTTCCAAATAGTGGTGTAGGGCCAACTATCCCTTGTTCACCTCCAAAAGGTCCTAGTCCTCCCCCTCCCCCTCCACTGCCGAATGGAGCCAATAAACTTGCTCCTATTTGAAAAGCCTCCTATTGCTCCTCCTCCTCCACCACCATTGTTGAGCGGTATTGCTAAACCAATTGCACCTCGAATGCCTCCTACTGCTCCTCCTCATCCACCATTATGGAATGCTATTGATAAACCAATTGCACCTCCAAAGCCTCCTACAGTCCCACCTCCTCCCCCCCTTATTTCAAGTACTCAAGGTAAGCTAGCTCCACCTCCACCGCCATTACCACCAAAGTCTCTTGGTGCTCCCGTTCCCCTACCATTGCCAAAAGGTGGTGCTACACCTCCTCCACCTCCTCCTCCGCCAAAGCCATCTACCACCCCCCCATTATTAAGCAATGGTGCTCCACCTCCTCCTCCTGTAGAGAAGGGCATGAGTGTGCGTCCACCTCCCCCTCCATCTGTTGGAAGAGGACGGATTTCTTCAGGACCAAACATCCAAGGAAAAAGGTCGAGTTACTAGTGCCACTATTAATGCTCCCAAGAGAACTTCATTAAAGCCACTGCACTGGGTGAAAGTTACCAGGGCAATGCAAGGGAGCTTATGGGCTGATTCACAAAAGCAGGAAAGTCACTCGAGGTGCATATTCAAATTATATGTTTAGATTCTGATTAAAATATTACATCAAGATTTTATGGTCCTTGTAATATTTCAGCTATTTGTTAATTGCATGCTTGCACGTTTGATTTTATGTTGAGATCATTCAGTTCATGTTAATATTTTATTTCTGCACCATTGTTGAGGACTATATTGTGAAACGAGGAGTTGCTTTTGTTCCAAATATTTCTCTTAGTCTGAAGAAGACAAAGTGATGTCAACTCCTTAGGTTTGGACTAACTGATTGTTGTTATCTTTTTTTTCTTTCCTTTTTTTCTTCTCTTAATGTGTTTGATTGTACTTCTCCCAAATTTTCATTCTCATCAATGTTTGGCCGCCTCTTATATTGTCTACTTTATTATTTTAGGGCGCCCGAAATTGACATCACAGAACTTGAAAGTCTCTTCTCCGCAACCTCTGTTTCAGATGGAAATGGTGCTAAAAGTGGAGGTCGGACGTGGTTCTAACATAAACAAACCTGAGAAAGTACAACTGGTAAGCCATGCATACTTCCTGTACTTTTTAGTGTGTAGATTTCATTTTTGGATTATGAATTATACATAGAAAGACGAATAAAAGAGTTTGGGGAAGTTGGCAGAATCCTTAGCCTATATATTCTTGTTGAAGGAACAGAGATATCTAAACGTTAAATGGTTTTCAAGTAATCTGAATTTTGAAATGGTCCTGAATCAGGACACGGTACAATTTTTTATACGTACCATTGAATTTTTTTTTTTCTCCCTCTCTCATTAACCTGGTGGTTTTGGTCTTGTTAGTTGTAATCGATTAATCTTCATTTGGATACACGAAACAGAAATGAATAAAAGAAGGTGGCTGGTGGTGTCATTACTTTGGCATGAGTTAGTCGTTGTTGCTGATTCCGTCATCATTTATTTATTCACAGCTTGTTACCAACACTCGTACTTATATTCTAGATTATACAAAAAATATGTTAATAAACACTTGAAATTTTTTATCTGATCTCTTTGGATGTGTAAAGAGTTGATATATGTCCTTTGTTAAAAGACATTATCTTTTCTTCTATGGTAGAGTTGGAAAGGTATTTTTGTGACTATTGGTTCTATGCACTTAGTTTTGTTTTTATGATACGAAACTTTTCTAATTGAAAAGATTCAGCTTTTGCTTGATTCTGGAGGAACTCTAATCGTCTTTTTTGTTATTTTTTCTTTCTAATACTATTTTGTTTCTTATAAAAAATATACATTCTTTCAGGTTGACTTAAGAAGAGCATATAATTGTGAAATAATGCTGTCAAAAATAAAAATACCCTTGTCAGAGATGATTGTAAGTTCATCTCTTTCCACACACTCATTCGTAGACCAAATTATAATTATTTAGTTTTGATATTATCTAATTTGTTCCTTTCTTAATTTACTATTGTTCAGTAAACTTGTGTGTAGCTTTATAAGAGTTGTTAATAATATCAGGTTTATCTGCCACACGAGATGTCAGTGTACATTTTTTTGTAGTAATATTTGTACTTTTACTGCATCATGGGTAATAGGTCAATAAACTACCAATTTATTCATGAAAAGGAAAATACTTTAGTCAAAATGATTTGGGATGAATTTCCTATTTTTACTCATAATTTTGGTAAATATGCAAATTCTAAATAGATTTACAAGGAATTGAAGCTGTTAACTAAGGCGATAGTAAAAGATAACGAAATGGGTACATTCTAGAAGTACCCATTTTGAAATTGGAAAAATTTAATCTTTAACAAGAAATAATTACAATTGTCTTCCTTAATTTAAGTTGTGCAAAAATCGTCAATATCTGTGCTCTGCCTTTCAATTTAGTTAAAAAAATGTCTTCCTTTTTAAGTTTGGTTGGATTTATGAATTTCTCTTTGTAGTCAGTTAGGAAGAATTGACCAAACATGAAATTATACATGAAAATGAACAGTGGTTAACACCGTACAGTTGTAGTAAGAAACAAATGAAGTTCGAAAAATAGCATAAGGAGCGATAAATATTCATGAGAGAGAGGTTTGAAGAGTTTCTAATTTATAATTTTTAAAGTACCTTTGTTCAAACATAAATGATGGATGCCTTTATCTTAACCGAAACTACTTTTGTCCCTCTTTAGTTTTTTTTTTTTTTGCAAACTGGGTATGAGTTGTAGATATTTGAAATGATTTTTATTGGATTCATTTATGAGTGGCTCTTGTGATGCTGAAGTTGTAGTTTTAGTTATTACTAATTTTTTAAAATTTTAAGTCGTAAATCTGTTAAATGGTTTGTCAGAATTCTGTTCTTGCATTGGATTCTTCTGCTCTTGACATTGACCAGGTTGAGAATCTCATCAAATTTTGTCCTACCCGAGAAGAGATGGAAACACTGAAGGTTTTGTATCTGTCTCTAGCTTCCTCTATAGTTAACTAAAATGATTGCATAAATTTGTGTAATATCCTTTCTAAATAAAATCTTTTTATTTTTAGGTTAATAAACGCTTTAAGAATAGAGGGTTTAGGGAAATCATATTTTCTCTTCATCTAAGGTGTTTGTTTATTGTTATTGTTTCTTTTTTCTCAAATATCTTTTGGAAATGTTGAAGGGTACTAAGTCTAAGCGAGCTAAAGAAGAAAAATGAAAATGGTTGATTTCGACATAGGAGCATTGAGCCAAGATGAAGAATTTCATTTTTCTTTTATTCTTATTACAAAAAAGAAGTCAGTGATATCATAGAACAACAACAACATAGCGTAGAAGATCAAACACAAGATATTTTAGCGTAGAAGATTAAACACAGGATATTTTACAACTAGAATCAAGTGAAATGAAATTTTACAAGATTTTATTTCATAGATTAAAATCTTACTTTTCAAATGAAAACTCGAGTGAAAAACATTAGGAGAGTGTTCAAGAGTATTGAGCCAAGATGAAGAATTTCATTTTCTTTTAATCTTATTACAAAAAAGAAATTAGTGATATCATATAACAACAACAACGAAGCGTAGAAAATCAAACACATAAGGATTTTTTACGAATAGAATTAAGTGAAATGATGTACTACAAGATTTTATCTAAAAAATAGATATAGAAGTGTTTACATTAAATCTTACTTTTCAAATGAAAACTGGAGGGAAAAACATTAGGAGAGTGTTTGGTATACTTGGGAGAAAGATTAAGCATGCATATACAAAATAAAGAAATCATAAGATTAGCCTTTTATAGGAAACTGAATTAAATTTTGGAATATTGTCAGATACTTTTTTTTTATATTTCTTTTCAATTTGAAAGTAACAACTACTTGATTGATAGCTATCTCCTTTGTTGGCGAAATAACTTTTTTATAATCTCTTTCATCAATACAAATTATATTTGTTATAGAAAGAGGAATTTTAAGAGACTCTATTTTATAGAAACTTACAGTAACTTTAAATATTGAAGATTATTGTAATTGTGTACCTTTATAATTATGCACAAAATTTGACTATGACTAATAAAAAGGAAATTTGGTTTTCCATTAAATAACAAATGAGATTATCAATCAATGACATCTTTGTAGGTAAAAATTGGTATTAGTCAACAACCTACCTTAACACTAGATAACTTGAAATCTCTTTATAGAGACCTTTTGTTATGATCATAAACCTTGGATCACATTTTCCAATATTATTATTGGGATTTAATCCATCAATCTCCTACATCTATTGTTTGTGTGCTCTGCATGTATGAAGACTCAAAATTTGTGTCCGCATTTGAAAAGGTGTTCTCTACTCTTAGAGAAGACAATTAAATGTGGCATCTTATATTCTTGAACTTTGTAGCTTTATTTAGTTGCTAATCATTACAATGATTAGGTGACAAAAATTTTATGTCCCTTCAGGATTTCTAGAATTTATTATTATTATTATTGCTATTTTATAGCATTAACGATCTTTAGTTTTTCCAATAATTATAACTTCACATTATGCACGTATGAATGATTTAACAAATAAGTTTGTATAGTGTTGAACTGTAGGGAGTTTCTTAAAGGAGCATGCTTGAGTTGACGTACATCAATTTTTCAAGCTGACAATTTAATTTTTCAGAATTATGCAGATGATAAGGAGATGCTCGGCAAATGTGAACAAGTACTTCCTTTATCTGAGATTGGGAACAGTCAGTAATATATAACTTGAACTTTTAATAATGTTAGATGCTGTATATATTTTAGTTTTTTATGGAGCTGATGAAGGTTCCGCGGGTAGAGTCCAAGTTACGAGTATTTGCTTTCAAAATCACTTTTTCTAGTCAGGTACTTTATTTTTAGTTTTTTTTCCCTATTTTTTAAAACTTATGTTGTCAGTCAATAGTTTGTGACTGTATTTCTCTCTCTATCTTTTTTTTTTCTGTTACAGGTGACGGATTTAAGACATAATTTAAACACAATTAATGATGTTGCTAGACAGGTACTCTAGATATCAAGTGTTTTAAATTGATTTTGGTGATAAAAGGTGTAGAATCCTGTATAATACAAACGTACAGGTAAAAGGCTCTGCAAAGTTGTGTCAGATTATGCAAACAATTCTAACTCTTGGAAATGCCTTGAATCAGGGAACTGCAAGAGGTATTTGTTTTTTTTGTCTTTTCAATTTTCAAATGATTTGTCTATTTTGGAACATGCGAAAGACATTGTTTGTAATATATAAAGCTAGAGGAAACCTGTTTTGGTTTGTCAAATTATAAGTACAAGATTAACTGATTGAGTTCTTCACAGGAAGAATCCAGAAATGTAGTATTCATTCAGATGAAGAAAATTATTACCTACTTTTCTTTCATACATAATTTATACTTTCCTCACTAACAAAAAAATTGTTACAATATTCATCATCTTGCCAATCATTACGAAGGTGTGGATTTCACAACTCCATACTACCATGAGGACACTAACAATTCAAACATGCGCACAAACATATAAGAAAAGGATTAACTAGAAAAGATAACTAAGCCATGCGCAGTATTTCTAAGTTTTGCACACGCACATTGATGCGCACCCTCACCCACGCACACCCACGGATGAAATGATTAGCTAATTTCTTTGTCACAAAATCCTCTTCGTAAATCTAGATTATCAATTGATGAACAAAGAAAACTTAAGTTGTGAAGTTGTCTCCTAGAGATTGAAGGTGGCTCGTATTAGTAAACAATAATGCTCCATATCGTTAGAATCGATTTATTTAATATGTTTGATAGGCATATACATCTTTATGCTAATGAAAGATAATCTAATATTTTTTTTGAAAACATCCTCTCCGGAAACACAGTCATAGATATATAAATTAAGGAAAAAAGCAAGCTTAAGTTATTAAGTTGTCTCAGCAGGTGATCAGCTATGCCTTGTATTCATAAAAAAAAAAAAAATATCTCAATAGTATTAAGAATTTACTTCTTTATCCTGTCTACTTCAACATTATTTTGTTATCTTTGATATTTCTTTTCCGCATCTTGCAGGCTCTGCCATAGGATTTAAATTGGACAGCCTTCTTAAATTGTCTGATACTCGAGCAAGAAACAACAAAATGACTTTGATGCATTATTTGTGCAAGGTGGGTGTTGGAGGTACTTTCATAGGATTCCATAATTTTGTTTTCTTAGAAAGTAATGTCTCATATCATAGATTAATGACCTGTTATTATTTTACATAATGAATAGGTGTTTTACATAATTGTTTTTTTTTTTAACTTCCAGGTCCAGATTATTGTTGTTTTTCTCTATCAAGAAAGTTATGTTCTTTTTTGGAAGAAATGAGTTTCAGCCACATTTCGGGTTGATTGACACCCTGGGGAGAAGGGGGGAATATTTGATTTCTTTTAGAAAAGTGGATTCCTATGACAAAACACTGTAGGACGCATCTTTTTTTTTTTTTTTAATGTCCAATTGAAAAAGATTTGCAATATCTTAACGTGTAAATACTCTTTTCTAAGGGGGGGTTATTTTCCTGTTCTTTTTCAAAGTCAATACCAACTTTTGTTTCTAGAAAAATGAAAAGGAATGTGTTTTTGAATCTCTTACTAGGTAAAACTTTGGTGTTGATGAAGCAAAATGAAGAATTTGGGAAGAAGCCTTTACCTTTAGTTATGGAATGGGGGTCTTTGCCAATAGAGAAGATATAAAAGTTTCAAAAATATGATGGACAATCAACAATTCATCAATTTGGTTTGATGATTTATGGTGTCTTGGGATGAGGGGCCAAGTTGACATACATGGTTGTTGAATTCTTTGCTGAGTCCTTTTATATGGAGCTTGTTAGGAAAAACTCTCATTCTATGTTGTGGAAGAAGGTTGGGAATCTAAAGTCCCTCATAGTGCGGTCTTCTTTACTTGATCAGCTTGTTGAGGGGCTTTCTTACATTGGATAGTCTCAAAAAGAGGTTAAAAGGATTCTAATTACACCCATTTGCGTTTGAGGAGGAACATACTAGTCATTATCTCCTGTAGCCTACTCTCTTTGGAGTTAGAGTGTGTCGGCTAAGAACCAATGAATATTGTGAATGAACTCCTTCATAGTGCAGTCTTCTTAACTAGGGCAGTTGTTTGAGCGGCTTTCTTATTTTCAAATAATCTAAAAGAAAGAGGTTAGAAATGTTTTGATATTGTGCTGTGTTTGATTGAGGAGGAAGGTACCGATCATCTTCTTTACATTGTCAATAGACTACGTTCTTTGGAGGTGTCTGTTCTGATGGGGAAGGTCAAATTGAGTGATGTCAAGGATGGTGACAACGTTTATTTTGGAGAGGGGGAGAGTCGGATGTGAAGCTAAGAAGGAATTGGGCGAGTTGCTTCCTCAATTTGGCTTTGGTGTATCTAGAATAGACATAGAAGGGTTAGTTTTTGTGGAAAAAAATTGGATTTCCTGGGAATATATTTATTTTGAGAAGTACTTTGTTGTGTCGGAGAAGAGCTTAAGTTACACAAAATTTTAGTTTTATAGTTGTGGTATAAGCTCTGTTTTAGCTTACTCTACTGTACATAGCCTTTTTGTACTGCTTATCTTTTATCACCGATAAAAGAAAAATATAGAATATTCTTAGAACTACTCATAAGCTCCTGTAGTGTTGAGGGTTGTGGAGTATGCTATTGGTTGATCGATAGGGATAATCTAGCTTAGGGTTAATTTTTACCTATGACAAGTTGTGTTAATATTGTAAACCATTTTGTTCAAGAGAAAATTTATCTTCAAAGTGTTTATTATCTCAAGAAGCTGTTATACTTTATCTTACAAGGTTGGGGAACAACCATTTAGGACTACTCTTAAAATTACAGCCTATAGAAATCCTTCTTACGAAGCTTCTGCAAGTGAATGGATTCAAGGAGATGATCATCTAATTGCTCCGTCTTCATGTTAGAGTTCTAGCAACAAAAGAAATGAAAGGAAGAAATTAGAAAAACAATGTGCCTTTAAAAATTCTAATAATTCTTCTGGACTCAAATATTAATAAGTTCTTTAGGTGTGGAGAACATGGGACATTTAATTTTTGCTTGTTCTCAAAGGAACTTGAACTTATTTAATGATGGAAAAAAATTCTGATGTAGAAATGGAAGAAGAATCTGAATTTGTGGACAATGATGAGCCTATTTTTTTAGATGGAGACGAGGGTGAGAGGGTCTCGTTTATTACCCATTGATTATTGTTAATTCTGCATCAAGACTCTCGTTCTTAAAGACAGCATTTTCTGTACAAGTTAGAATCACAATGATGATAATTAAATGTGAATACTGATGAATGGAGTTGTTATCTTAATTGATTAGGGTTTTTCAAGTCTTTGACATTGTTGCTAGGGTTGTGATAAATTTTAGGATTCTTGTTCTAGTTCATTTATCGTTTATTGTCGTAATGGAGTTTTATACTCATCAGAGAACTTTTTAAAAAAATGTTATGTTTGCTAAGTCTCCAATGGACAATTACGAACGACATCCTAAACTCATAGTAGTGTTTTATTGTTGTTGTAAGAGTCTTTTTAACATTAAAATTATGTATAATGTTATTAAAAAGCTCTCCCATGTGCAAAGCATATTGATGCCCCCCTGAAGGCACCTCACTGAAAGCATCTCAAGGATGCTGGAATGAGGTGTCTTCACCCAGATGTACTACAATGGCTGAATGTGAAGAAAAGGACAATTTAAGAAGAAAATAGCCCTTCTTGTGCCAAATAATTGTATTTTGTGGGATACTCTGAGATTCGTAATTGCAAAAAGGGTATAAACTTCTAATGTCGTTTTAGTTCTTATAATTGGATGGACATATCAAAGACTTAAAATGTAATCTTGTCTTTTTTTTGTGGGTATCGTTTTTCTTTTCCCTTTACGATGGATGTTTCGCATCTTAATGCAATATGTTTCGTTGGAAAAAGGGAAAAGAGCTTTTCTTTGGTGAAGAATTGTGGTTTTTGTCCATGAAAGATATTCATACTCAACTTTTCCTCTAGGCCTGTTCTTTCTCGTACACTGTTGCTTAAGTTGGCTCTTCCTATCTTTTTCTTGTTACTGTTTTCCTTCTTCTTTAATGACCTCTCTGTGGGTTCTCTTTTTGTTGACACCTTTTTCTTCTGCATGGATTTCATATATTAGTTTTGGATCTCACGTGACACTTGATCAATTGATTTTGACTTCATTTAGCTCCTTGCGGAGAAAATGCCAGAGTTACTAGACTTTGATAAGGATCTTCTTCATCTTGAAGCTGCCTCTAAGGTATGATTGCTTGTTGTTAAGTTTGCCATATATTCATGCATCTGTTCTATGATTGCATGTTCGAATACTGATGTAAAAAATGACTAGATTCAATTGAAAGCTTTGGCCGAAGAAATGCAAGCTGTGAGTAAAGGACTTGAAAAGGTTGAGCAAGAACTTGCTGCTTCAGAAAATGATGGTGCTATTTCTTTTGGTTTCCAAAAGGTTTGTAGCATTAAGTTTATTTGAATACAATCTCTTGTTTTCTTTCGCTATGATTTCTTAAGCTTAGTCCATCTCTATGGTTTCTTTTTAACTGTTCCAAACATGTGAATCTTACAAAATGAAAATATAGTTTGTTATTACAATATGCCAATAGTTTAAGCTAATTGTCATCCTAATATTATTATGCTTGATAAAGAGGGTATGAGTAAAATAAGAACACTTTGACTTGAAAATGTGATCTTGAAATGCTAGTATTGTAAAGTGCGAATAAGGTGTATTAGCAAATGCAAAAAAATATCTGGCAATAGTTGTAGTATTGTATAATAAACTAGTATTGGATTTAATGGTCTTATTTTGTTGCAAATTATTAGAGACTCATGCACGCTGGATCATTATACATGTGAAACTAAGAGATATATGAATCATTATATGGTTGCTAGTTTGATCTTCGGCTTTACAAAAAAGGCAACAATGAAGAAATAATGCTCTAAATGACAATTTTCTTTTTGTTTTTCAGATAAGAAATCATTTGCTTTAAGAAGAATAAATTACAAGATAAGAAGGGAAGAATCCCTTCTAAGAAGAATCACATGGAAACACTCGAGAGCACAACAATTTCTCTCCAATTGAGGAGAACCAAATTAAATGAAAATAAAATTTAGAAGTATAAACCCATTTAATGATAAAATTCTTGATAGTATAAAATTGTACGCCCTAGATTTCCATCCAAATCCGACTAAACATAGTTAACAACATAAAAGAGGCAATTGAGATTGATTGGTAGAACATTTTTTTTTCCTTTGAGGTTATTGTAAACCCAACCTAGCTCATTTCTAACGGGGAGTCCATTTGAGGGATCCAATGCAATACTTATTCCTAAGTTACTTCTTTCTTCCCTGCAAATTACTCATTAGTGAGCTCTGAGAATTGAGTTTGCATCACAAATTTTAATGATTCTGAACTTATTATATGCATCAGGTGCTTAAAGATTTTCTCGATACTGCCGAAGCGGAAGTAAGGTTGCTTATTTCCTTGTATTCCGAAGTGGTAAACCTTTTTTCACGACATTATATGTAACTTTTTAGCTATGATTTTCTGTTTATTTATTCTCTAATGTGGGCAACATTATTTGTTGCAGGGAAGGAATGCAGATTCGTTGTCCCAATACTTTGGGGAGGATCCAGCTCGCTGTCCATTTGAACAAGGTAAAGCACACCCACTTAATTTTTTTTAGTCTTCTTCTAACTCCTAGGTGTCATTAAGTCAATCATTTCCTATCTTCTTCAAACTCTTTTCCATTAGTTCATCCTCTATCAATCTGACAGGTAGCAGCTTCAAGTCAGTCCTATTTTTATTTATACTTGGTGGTTGATTCTATGTGGAATATTTTATGACTAATGTAGATGGAAAACTCTTTAATAGCTAACCATGTTGAAAAATGATGATTAAGCCAAAGTAACTTGAGCAATGTAAATAGGTTCTATTTATAGTGCTGTTTTATTACATGGTTGTTTTGACTGATGTTGTTTTTGGTTGCAGTCACGCAAATCTTAGTTGTCTTTGTTAAGACATTCAAAAAGTCGAAAGAGGAAAACTGAACGACAGGCTGATGTCGAGAAGAAGAAACTGGAAAAGGAGGCCGAAAAAGAAGCTATGAAAGATCGGATAACAGCTAAAGCGAAATAAGCTCACCAAAAACTCGGAAAGCTAAACTTATCGACCTGCATTTCTAAATTTGATGCACAGCTCGGTCAGCCAGTCATTTATTGGCAAGTAGTCAGAATTCTGGTGTTAGAAAAAAATGGTGTATAGATCCAGATTACCTCTCCCTAGAACAAAGACTAGTAAATTTTAGTCGCGTAAATCGGAATGCTTTTTAATTGTTGTTGAATGCAGATAGATGCCTTGGACTGAAACACTGCTAGTGTAGCCCATCTTGGTTTGTAAAATTGTGTATGTTCATAACTTAATATAAATAGGTTGGTTTATCATTCATGTTAATCTGTCCCCTCTCTCTCTTAGTGAGAGATTGACATATATAACACTTGTTCATACGCAACAGAGCGGCACTCTGATTTCTGAATTTAAAACTCCACTTTTAAGATAGATTTCTCCGTTTCAAGAAGCCATTGTCGAGCTGTGAAAGAAAAGATGTACGTGAGAAGTTGCAGAAAAACTTTTTATTCATCTTGAAAACGTTGGTTCTACAAAATTGAATTTGAATTATGTAAAGCCATCGCAGCTGGTCCTCACTAATATACAAAGCCAATCAACTTTAATTAAACTTTTTAATCTGAATTTTAAAAAGCTTACAGTTGTACAATATAGGATTCAGCATAACTAAAAAAAGTAAAAATACATAAACAGAGTGAATCAATTTCAGCTTAAACCCCCAACCAACAACCAAAATTAAAGGGATTAAATCAATAGACAAGCCTGTCGCTATCCACATAAAGATGTGTATATGTGCTCATCAAATTTCAAAGTTAAAAAGATATTTAGTATTCCTTGGTTCTGAATTTCATTTTGCACAATCACTGTTTACTTGCACCTCATCATAAGATAATCTATTTGATGATGACTAATATCTCATTGTAATATACCTATGTAGTCAATATAAAATAAGAAACACAGTAAGGAATCCGACTTGGGTAGGATTTGTCTTGTGCCATACTGGGACATTGTGAATTTCCTTACGAGTTCGGCTCGACAAAAAGGCTTGCCTGAGGGTGTAATCCGGCTTCTTTCAAAGACATCAAATACTTCTCTGGGCCATAAATAACTCGAGGAAAGTTTGATACCAGGCTATAATCCTCAATCTCTAAACAACCCAAAGAATCAACATAGTCATATATAGACCGGATAGTAGAAGTGCTGTAAAATCTTCTTTCTTTTCGTTCTCCAGTTGGAAACCGTACCAAAACCTGGTTTGTCAATAAAACACAAACACATAAGGTTTCACAAATATCTTTTCTCACTAAAAAAAATGAATATGCGATAAAAATAGGTCACTGGGATCAAATGAAGTGTAATGAATACTGCATAAATAATTTAAATAGCGTGTCCATTCTGATAGGAGTCTCATAGCATCCAACAAAGATTATCACTTGGCACTTTATCATAAAAAGTGTAGCATTGCGTTGTTGCCAGCCAACAAAGTTGCCAAAACACCATTCCTTCAAAGAATCTTTAGTTTTTTGTTTCCTCTTCTTTCTCAAATGCGTCAGTTAATAATGGTACTACATCCCTTGAGACACCCACGGTTTCCCCAACCTAACAATAGGCATTAGGCTTAACCAAAATTCCTTACTGAAGTCGCGTTGAACCATAATCTACCCATTTGTTTCCTCATTCTTTTTAGGACAAAGAAAGATTGACAGGTTTGGAGAGCATTATGAGGGAGTTCCTATCCTCAGTAATGAATGAATGAGATAGTCTGCTATTGCAATCAAGATATTGGCAAGAAAAAAAAAACGACGTCGCATAATGAAGGAAATAAAAGAAATATATAAACAAACATAATCTAATGGGTAACTAGAACAAAAACAATAACAGAAGAGAAATTGTACATGTGTGACGTTGGGTCCTTTTTCAGGTTCAGCGCCAATTGACATTGCTCTCTCCTGCCGAATTCTAGCCCTGGCAGCCTCTTTCTCGGCAGCGTCAAGGGCTGCTCTTGCACGAGCTTCTTCTTCCTCCTTCTGTTTCCTCTCAGACTCAGCAGCTTCCCTTTGCTGGCGTTCTTGTTCCTCTCTTCTCTGCCGTTCCCTTGCCTGATATTGCAAAAAATAAAAAGATGATTGAGTCAGGGAGTTATATTATAGATGATTAAATACAAAATGAAAAGAAAAGCTCTATTCTAAATTGGAGTTACAATTAATTTTTATTTCAAACCAAAAAGAAATCCAACAGCATACTTGATCAGCTTCAAGAGCTGCTCTGTAAGCAGCATCTTGCTCCTCTCTTAAGCGCATGTTAGTCCTTCGTTCTTCTGCATCAAGCCTTGCTGCAACAAGAACTGGGGCACTGTCTTCGAGAACTTTCTGCAATATTGCAAGCATTTCTTCTGCAGAATTTGTTCCCTCAACCTGCATACGCAAAAAAGGAAGTGTTGAGACTCTACAAATAACAAAGACTTCATCGTTCAAATTAAATTATAATTGAAAAGCCAGGGTTGAGTAAGAAGGCCACAATCGCAGTATTTTCTTAACTAGTATTTATAAACTTTGGAAAGACATTTAATGTCTTCCTTCTACATATTTTGTGTGATAGAAGCAAAAGATTTAATGAAGAAGAGAATAAACGCAAAAGCGAGGAATAGAAACTGATAATCACAAAAGAACCTTAAAATGAACACCAAATTTTGCAGGGATTAAATTATTCAAGTACTTGACCAGATAAGCCTTCTAACATGTTATCATGCACAAATTATATCTTTGTGATTGCACTTCTAAGTTGTGGAACGTCTCTCAATAATAATCCTAGATTTAAATCTTGCAATATCCTTTAGGCATTAGAAGTGGATGCAAACCACAGAAATAAGACCATGACAAATAATTCCTTTCGTTTAGCTGCAAAAGATGTATAACCTAGTTCTAAGACAATGCCATTATTACGTTTTAACATATCCCATCTGTAATTGATATGTTAGGACCTCAAGCCATACATCATACCTGCTGGAGCAATGCGATTCTTTGATTCGTGGCTGCCATGACCACAGCACAAAATGGAAAACGGGAAGCTTTCAAACTATTGCTCATCTTGAAACCTTCACTGGCCCGTATACTTCCTCCCCATGACACGAAATTCTCGTTCACGAACGCTGCTAGAATCTCCGAGCATAGAGTCCTCTGACAGAAAAATGGCGTGTCTGGATGATCTGGCGAGTGCAGGTACACAAACAGTAATTTAAATTCATTTCTTGACCTTTGCAACGCGTCCATAAACCCTTCATGCACAAAATTTGGACGATTCGTCCCATAATCCCTTTCAAATGCTGCCACAAAGTTCATCGCTTCCGATGCTGCGGCAGACACGGAAACCAAGGGAGCGGACGAATCAGCATTAGGGCCCGAAGCAGAGCTGAACCCAATCATCCCTAAGGAATACGAAAGTACACCACCGGCAGCCCATAAGCCGAACCCAATCGCATTAGATAGTAACCCTAAACTACCAGAAACCACAGAAATCGGAAGCGTTATAAGTTTCCATGCCAAACCAGGGCCAGCCACCCTAGTCCTCAACCAACTCGTCGGATCTATTTAGGGCTTGTGACGATTCAACGCCAGAATGCGCGATACCACCGGAATCTTCAAAGCCAGTACTCGTGTGCGCGGCGCCAGAAGTCTCAGGACGGTCCGAACCGTCAGTGAAAGAAGGAGATCGCAAGCTCGAGGTCCCAGCCATGAGCGGCAAGGATCTCCGTGCAGAAATCAGGATCTTCTACGCCTGTTATTGCTTGAAAATACGCTAATTTGTCAGCTACATCAACCATATCTAAGAAAACTCAAAAGCAGCCTAAACAATTACGGATCTCCCTTCGAATCTATGATGGGGTGATCTCTCTGTCTCTCGATCGACGGAACGAAATGATATGTTCTTGAGAGAGATAATGGCGGCTATTGATTCTATTCTACAACCACCATATCAATTGTAGTATTAATTTAATTTTCCCGTCAAAATAAAACTTATTTAAATATGCTAATAAACTAATAGAGTGGACAAAACCGGACCCAATTGGTCACGGTTTTGCCCACTAAAGGAACCGGTCCGGTTACAAACTCTTAGGACTCGTAGTTCACGGTCCGATCCATGGTTTTGGGGGTCAAAAATTGTGAAAATTGAACTGAACTGTGTGCGTTAAAAATTCGACACAAACTAGTTAGAACTCGACCTAGAATCATAAAAATCCGGCCCATACTTGAAACGGCCCCAAACCAGATACAAACTCCAAAAACCCGATAAAAAAAAAAATTACTATATTGTAACAAACCAAAATTTATCCATAAATTAGTCTAAATTACATATTTAAATTTCTACAAATTAATCAAATCTAACCCTAATTAACAACCAATCAAATCAATTTCTTTCCTAATCCCACGTAATGAAATAATTCAGCTATAATTTCAAAGCCAATATTCTATAAACGTTAATGAAATCAATTCTTTCTTATTTTGTTTTTGAATCTGCCCATTTGGAGGGTAGATTCGTATTCCCATATCTAAAGAAAGTTTTGCAAAAACTCTTTATATAGATTAAAGTGCTCAGTGATGAAAAAAAATCACACCGATGCAACAACTCTCTTCATATTCTGTAAACCTGAAAACAATAGGAAAGTTCTCACCTCATAGAACCTGCCGTCCCTAACATTCGGCCGCTGAAACTTGCTCTGACCTACCGCGATCTGTCTAGACTTGTGCGAACACCTTAGAGGAAGAAGAATCGAGATTTCGTTCGACTCTACACTCAATTGACAAAATCCCTCTTGGTCGAGCTTCACTTCGCGACTACGGGAAACTCCTCCAGATCGAGCGACCTCCCTTCAGTGGTGTAAGTCTCTCCCTCTTGCTATGTCTTTATCTCTCTCACTCACTTTGTCTCTCTCTCTCTGTCTCTCATACGCTCTCTCGACAGAACTTAACGCGGGCGAAGGAAGAAGGAAGTGTAGGATCAGAATTGTCTAAGAGGGGGGTGAATTAGACTTTTAAAAATTAATCTAATATTCAATTTGTGTTACTCTCTTAATTGATTTAATTGCAAATAAGGTAATATCAAAATTAAAGAGAGAGTAAGAGAGATTCAACACCAATACTTTTTACGTGGTTCGGCCAAACTGCCTACGTCCACGCTCCAAGGCTCACCCCTTGAAGATCCTTACCCTTCTCCTCACGAGAAATAACTGATCGGGATTCCGGGCTCCGATCAACTGCCTTTACAATTCTGGATTGAACTTCACGGGCGTCAATCCACTGCCTTATACAGATTTGAGTTTGTAAAATATAAATCTCAGACTACAATCTCACAAAAGTGAATCTCAAGTAAGGATTGAGAGATGTAGAGAAGAATACAGAGTGTGCAATAACTTTCGCAGCTAGGGCTCAGAATTCAAATTTGGCAAAAGTTAGTCTTCGAGCCTTTTCTTCTGCTTATATACTCTGTATGAATTTGCTTCATAAAATTGAATGCTTCTTTCTTCAAAATGGAGAAAAGTTACCGTTGGGAAGCATCTGTACTGAAGCAGCTATCCGTTGCGTCTGAAATTGTTGTTCGTCGTCGCCATTAAAGGTCTGGAGTTAATGCTGAAAACGACGTCACTGTAGCTTCGCGGCTAACTTTGAATTCTGGCGGAAGATTACCGGAAGATGTAGCTTCAAAACACTTGACACGTCATCGGAATGAGTAAGCTTCAAAACGTCACCGGCATAAGTGTCTGGAAGCTTCATCGGCAGGCGCAACGTGAAAATCCGTCGGCAGATGCATCGAAGTCCATCGGCATGTGCAACTTAAAAACTATCGGCAGGTGTAGGCGTTGAATTCCATCGGTAGACGGATCCTTAAATTTCACCGGCATGAGCATGCTTTTGTTATCATCTCCTTTTGTCGTTTAGTCAATCGGCAGGAGTAGCTTCAAACATCACCGGCAGATGAAACAAATAAACACTGACTACTTCATCGATAGATGTCTTCAAATATCATCGGCAGATGTGTTCAAATAAATTGTCGTCTAGTGAACGGCATGAGCAAGCTTGAACGTCATCGGTGTGAGTAGCGCCAAATGCTATCGGTAGATCCATCTTGACACGTCATCGGCAGATATCTTCAAAACCGCTTCGGCAGATGAAACAAATAAGTACTTTGACACGTCATCGGCATCTGTCTTCAGAAACAGCTATCGGCAGAGAAAACATGTACTGACTTGACACGTCATCGGCATATGTCTTCAAAGACGCTATCGGCAGATAATAACTTCTAAACGGCGTCTTCTTCTGCTTAGCAATCGGCAGAGGCTTTCATCATTTTTTTTATGCATAGTCATCGGTAGAAGCGTTTTACAGCCCTGTTTTTCTGTTCTGCTCTGTATACTCAAACCGATTTTATTAGACAACTAAAATACCCTTGTTCAGGGTATTGTCAACCAAACATGTATTGATAATTCTTATTTAAATACACATAATCAAATTGTATACTTAATACACAAATACATAATCAAAAACAAATTATGACTTAAACACTCTATAAGTCAACAATCTCCCCCTTTTTGATTATGACAATATAAATTTGATTAGCTTTGATACTCCCCCATAATTCTAGCCACTCCCCCATAGTATATGCATTTGATTAGAATAACCATTCATATCAATTCCAAAATCACAGTGTACAGTGTATATCCAAGGAATAGACTCAATCAAATATAGTCGTCTCCCCCATTGACATTATCAAAAAATAGTGCATTCAACATTAGAGTATATGTGGTAAACTAAAGATAGTCATTGAAAAGAACAGCAAAAAAGAATCACTATCTGAAGCGATCTAAATGACGATTCCAAAAAGCTCTCTGAACATAAGAGGGCACGTCACGGTGGGGATTGAAAAATCCATCCACCAGAGCTTGAAGGAAAGCATGTTCTCTTGGAAGAGGCGATTGATAGACCACCATTGCCAGACAGGGATCAGGAGATGGAGAAGGCTCCTGGGATACTTCCACGGCCAAGCAAGGAGGAGACTCTACAGAAGGACCAGAGCACACATCCATACTTGGTGGAGGAGAAGCTTCCATTGGACAGGCTGGAGGAGAGGAAGATTCAGGAGCTGAGGA
The DNA here is from genome assembly GCA_022432975.1 of Begonia masoniana. Classification (NCBI taxonomy): domain Eukaryota; kingdom Viridiplantae; phylum Streptophyta; class Magnoliopsida; order Cucurbitales; family Begoniaceae; genus Begonia; species Begonia masoniana. The sequence goes on along the minus strand of CM039508.1, from coordinate 38,882,668 downwards.
AGATGTAGGAAGAGTGAACTTGAGCTCAGCCTCATGAAGATCTAGGGGCATGAGACGCACATCTTCAAAAACAGCAGGCCTGGAAAGGGGAAGAAGCAAATCTTCAAAGCAGGCCTCGGGATTATTGAGACCAGAGCATGATGGTTCGGGTTCAGGCTCAGGTTCAGGTGTCAACGCGGCAATGGACAATTGGAGTTTCTCAAGTTCTCGGACAACCATTCGTCTATCACCATCAACCTTTGTAGACAGCAGGCCAAGACCAGTATCCAAAGCAAAGCCCATGTCCTGATGATTCTTATCAATTTTACTTTGGAGAGTACTAAGGGCAGTGCCAAGGTTGGTAATCGAGGCTTGCATCTCATTGTACTGAGCCTCTGTTAAGGAAAATCGCCTGTAATATGTTATGGGAGTTGCAGGAGTTGCAGGAGTTTCAGGAGTATTGGAGAGAGGTGGTTGGACTGGCAGAGCAATTGGAGCTGGTTGGACAGGTGATGGAGGGAGCATTTGTTGCAGATCTGGAGATGGATGAGGTGAAGGTTCATGAGTTGGAGATGTAGGTGCGGAAGGTTCATGGTTTGGAGATGCTGAAGGTGGTTGAACTGGAACTGGAGGAGCCGTAGGTGGTAAGGAAAGAGTAGGTGGTGAGGGAGGTGGAGGAACTGGAGATGGCAGAGCTGGAGGACCATGAGTGAAAATTGAAGAAATAGCTCGAATTACCGGAGAGATGGAAGGAAAAGCAGGCTGAGAAGGTAATACGAGAGAAGGTGGAGGTGAACGAGGAGGTTCAGGTAAAGGTAGGGACACAGAAGAGGGAGCAGAGGTGGCCTCTGAAATAGGTTCCAAGGAGGAGGGAGCAATCCTACGCTTACGCACTAAAGGAGAAGGAGGGGGGCTTGAATCCTGAGATTGACATACAGCGTCATCTCCTCCTTCAGCAGTTGACTCCTCAGGCAGGATAAGCTTGCGTTTACCACGCCTGACAGGAACTGCCTTAGAAACCTTTTGCTTAGCCTTATACAAGGAAGGCTCTCCTTGTCCGATTCTTTTTAATCCCATCTTGTTGAGAGTGACTTGGGAGTAATAATTGGAGGGCAGAAGTCTCACAGGCTCTTCCTCCTCAGGAAGAACAACCTCAAGATGAGCAAATAACCGCATAAGAAGCAAATTATACGGTAAGGATGTAGACTTAGAGGAAACTGCTAAAATCATCCTTCGAACCACAATGTACCCAACATTGAAGGGTGTCTTGAAATAGAGAGCAAACAGAACAAATAGCTCCATTGCGCTCACCTCATCATAATGTCCACCCTTGGGAACAATATTGAAATCTATCATATGACGAAAAACTTTGGCCCTCGGGGTCAAATGTCTGCCCTTTAACTGATCAGGAGAAGAATTAGGGTCCAAAGCAATTTCCCTTAAGAACTGAAAACCATCTTCTGTTCCAAAGAAGGGTAGATCAGGGCCAGTCACATACTTGTAGGGGCAGTTATCCAAATGAGGAGCTTTCAGAAGAGCATTTATGGACTGCGGGGTTATTTCTATGCACTTGTTATATACATAGCTCTTAATAGAAGAAAAATCAGAGGTAAAGCTAAGATTAGCATAAAACATCTGGATAGCTTCCGGGTAGTAGAATGATTCGGTTTCAAAGAGTCCTAATAACCCAAGATCCGCCAAGGGTTCAATAACGTCCATCCCAGCCAAAGATTCAGAGTCAATACCCTTACTGAGAATCAACGATCTGTACTGATAATCATTGTGATACTTTACCTCAGCAGCTTTCGTGAGAAAGAAGAAAGATGGCCACTCCGTTCCACGAGGAATCTCTCGGGAAAGACGGTCAGAAGCTTTGGCCTTCTTCGTGGCCGGTTTGGAAACAGCGCGAGATGATTGACCTTGAAATTCCATTACTAGAAGAGGACGCGACAGAGAAGATTTGGTAGAGCAGGGGTTTACAGAAAGAGCGCAAAAAGTGAAGTGTCTGGGCGAAGAAGAAAGAATTTAAAAGAAATAACTTATCGCCAGACGAAGAAGACATACGTGTCGGCTGATTGAAGACTACATCTTCCGATGGGTTACACGTGTCGGCAGATGTAGGAATACATCTTCCGATGGGATAGAAAAACACTGCATCTGCCGATTCCTACTGGTAGAAATGCATCTTCCGATGCTTAGAGAAAAATCAGCATCTACCGATGCTCTCACAACAAGGAATTGCTAACACTTGGGAATTTTCCTAAAAGAGACAGAATCATTTTCTATCAACTCTAATGAGACCTAACCTTATTCTGATATTATTGAATGTCTTCTCATCTAAGGGTTTTGTAAAGATGTCGGCCAATTGATCTACAGAATTAACAAATTCTAAAGAGATATCTCCTCTTTGAACATGTTCACGGATGAAGTGATACCTTACATCAATATGTTTAGTTCTAGAGTGTTGAATAGGATTTTTAGAAATGTTGATAGCACTGGTGTTATCACATCTAATAGGAATCCTATCAAAGAACAGATTATAGTCCTCCAAAGTCTGTTTCATCCAAAGTATTTGTGCACAACAACTGCCGGCTGCAATATATTCACTTTCTACAGTTGAGAGTGCAACAGAGTTCTGTTTCTTAGAATACCAAGACACAAGAGATTCTCCTAAGAATTGACATGTTCCTGAGGTGCTTTTCCTATCAACTAGACTACCAGCATAGTCAGAATCTGAATATCCAATCAGATCAAAGGAAGTTCCCTTAGGATACCATAAACCTAAGTCATAAGTCCCACTCAAGTATTTGAAAATCCTTTTTACCGCAGATAAATGAGATTCCTTAGGGGCAGCCTGAAACCTAGCACATAGGCACACACTAAAGAGTATATCTGGCCTACTAGCAGTCAGATACAACAGAGAACCAATCATACCACAATATTTCTTGATATCCACACTTATACCATTTTCATCCTTGTCCAATTTAGTAGTGGTACTCATGGGAGTTTTAGAAGATTTGACAGATTCTAGACCGAATTTCTTAAGAAGTTCCTTGATGTATTTTTCTTGACAGAAGAAAATTCCATCAGAAGATTGACTAATCTGAAATCCTAAGAAAAACTTTAACTCCCCCATCATACTCATCTCGAATTCACTTTGCATGAGGGATGAAAACTCATTACACATCTTGACATTAGTTGAGCCAAAGATAATGTCATCGACATAAATTTGAACCAACAAAATGTCCTTCTCCTTTTGCATGGTAAACAGAGTTGAATCGGAGTTACCCTTTTTGAAATTCCTTTCCTCAAGGAAATTCTTCAATCTGTCATACCAAGCTCTAGGAGCCTGCTTAAGTCCATAGAGAGCTTTCCTAAGTTTGAAGACATGGTCGGGTTTATCAAAGGCTTCAAAACCTAAAGGTTGTTCTACATAAACTTCTTCTGTTATATAACCATTTAAAAATGCACTCTTTACATCCATTTGAAAGAGTGTGAAGTTTTTGTAGCAAGCAAAAGCTAGAAGCATTCTAATTGACTCTAATCTAGCTACAGGGGCAAAAGATTCTTCAAAATCAATTCCCTCTTCTTGAGAGTATCCCTTAGCTACAAGTCTAGCTTTATTTCTAACAACTATCCCATTTTCATCCAATTTATTCTTATAAACCCATTTTGTTCCAATAATTGGATGATCCATAGGCCTCGGAACAAGTTCCCATACCTTGCTCCTTTCAAATTGATTTAGCTCCTCTTGCATAGCTAAAATCCAATATTCATCATTCTCGGCCTCTTCAAACTTCTTAGGCTCTACTTGAGAGATAAATGCCACATTGGCACAAAGATTCCTAAGAGAGGATCTAGTCTTAACACCTAGTGATGGATCACCTAAGATTTCCTCTATTGAATGATTTCTAATATATTTCCAATCTCTAGGAAGATCTGCTGATTCAGCTTTGACAGGGACTATCTCAAGAGAACTAGAGGATGGTTCTAAAGATTTTTCTATTTGAGGAGAATCACTAGGCTTTTCTAAAGAAAGAGAATCCAATTGTTTCTCCAAAACATCATCCTCATCCACATTGATTGTTGGTTGAGGAGTCTCATCAAAATTGATATGAACAGATTCTTCAACAACTAGAGTTCTCTTATTGAATACCCTATATGCTTTGCTGGTAAGAGAATATCCTAGAAAAATTCCAAGATCGGATTTGGAATCGAATTTTCCTAGATTATCCTTAGTATTGAGGATGAAACATTTGCTTCCAAAGGCTCTAAAATACTTAACAGTAGGAGTTTTGCCATTCCAAAGCTCATAGGGAGTTTTCTCAAGAATAGGTCTTATGGAGACCCGATTGAGAACATAGCAAGCTGTAGCAACAGCTTCAGCTCAGAAGTATTTAGGAAGAGAATTTTCATTAAGCATAGTCCTAGCTAGCTCCTGGAGAGATCTATTCTTCCGCTCAACAACCCCATTTTGCTGAGGGGTCCTAGGAGAAGAGAAATTGTGCTCAATTCCATACTTGAGACACAGGAGTTCAAATTTCTCATTTTCAAACTCTCCACCATGATCACTACGAATAGCAACAATGGTGAGCTCCTTTTCATTTTGAACTCTTTTCCTAAAACTAGAAAAGGTGTCAAAGGTTTCATCCTTAGACTTCAGAAAATGAACCCAAGTAAATCTAGAAAAATCATCAACAATGACGTAAGCATAGAATTTTCCTCCTAGGCTGGCTATGTTGGAAGGACCGAAGAGGTCCATATGAAGGAGTTGAAGAGGCTTAGAAGTAGAAATTGCATTCTTAGATACAAAGGAACTTTTGATCTGCTTGCCCATTTGACAAGCTTCACAGACTTTATCCTTCTCAAAAGATATCTTAGGAATTCCTCTAACTAAATTCTCCTTAGTAATCTTAGCTAAGGTATCCATTCCTACGTGACCTAATCTCCTATGCCAAATCCAGCAGTCATTAGAAGAATTCACAGTAAAACATTTTTCATCAGATATAGTAATATCATCTAAGTCAATAGTATAGATGTTATCTTTCCTATAACCAGTGAACAGGGTTTTGTCATTAGATGCATCTTTAATTATACATGAGTTTGATTTAAAAATCACCTCATATCCTTTATCACATAACTGGCTAATACTAAGCAGATTATGTTTTAATCCATCTACTAATAAAGCATTCTCAATAATAGGATTAAAGCTGTTACCTATGTTGCCAATGCCAACAATTTTACCTTTTTGGTTTCCACCAAAAGTAACACTTCCTTTCTTCTTGTTGACAACTGCAAACTTGGTTGAGTCTCCTGTCATATGCCTCGAACATCCACTGTCGAGATACCATTGATTTCTCCCAGGATGACACGGGGGCCCCTAGAAAGGGGGCCCGTGTACGACCCACGAATACGCTAGTTTTGTGTTCGGTTGTGTGCTAGTGAATAATACTTGAATAGTTGAAGAAAATACTAAAATTAAAGCAAGAAAGAAAAAAGGATAATATTAGCAATATGGCCGATTAGATATATATATATAAATTGTTGTAGAGAAGAAAATATGCAAAGAAATGAAAAGAAAGAGAAGGCAATAGATATTAGAAGAGGAAAGACAATATAAAGCAAGAAATAAAGAAAATGACAATAAATATAAAAGTGAGAGTGGGTGTTATGGTGGAACCGAAATGTAAAGGGGTGATTTGTGTGCAAAGTGAGGACAATAAAAGTAAAGAAATACCCTTGGTGGATCCGAGGAGCGAGCTTACGGGTTAAGCTCCCGGATATACGTTTCCCGTGAAGAAAACGACCACCGTAGGCCGGGGATTTTCGTCCTCGTTTCAACTCCCAAGGGAGAAGATGAGGGAATGATTAAGAGCTAACCTAGCAACCCAAGCTAGGCTAGCAATGGAGGCTAACTCCTCTTGGTTCAAAGAACCAAGGAAAAATCACCAAAGGAATTTGGGAGATTTAGGGAAATAGTAGTATATTGATTTGGCAAAAAGTTGTCTACAAACACTAATACCATGCATTTATAGAAGTCCTAGGTGGATTAGGGCCCTTGGATCAAAAAAGATGGATGACCAAGATCAAGGCAAACAAGCACACATCCTAGGGAGGAGATGAATGCCATGCCTAAATAGATCAATGGAGGGAATCTTGCCACATCATCAATCCATGTTGCCACTAACTTTTGTACTTGTAAAATTATACCTTTTTTTGTGGGCTCTTCTTTGGGCCAAGGCTTCCATTGGGCTCCATTTATTGTAGGGCCTTTTCCTTTGAATATTTTGTTGAACTTCCTCCAACCCAAATCCACCACCATACATCTAGTCCTAACCACACAATCTAATGCATGAAATGCAATTATAAAATCCTTACAATAAAGGCGAATGTATGCCAATGAGTTTTAAAAAATAAAAATTACAATTTCAAGGCCCGGGAAGACAAATTCCCATAGGGCTGTCATCAAGCTCCGTGCGAATGCTCCAACGGACGACATGGTAAGGCTTCTCCTCATCCTTCTTAGTCGGCTCCCAAGTGAAGTCCATGAGTGAATCAAAACCTGCAAAAAGAGACAAGTCGTCAGAACATTGAACAATTAAATTTTGTGCCCGGGTTTGTGATCTAGTAACGGGCCTACGAGGCACGTCATCCCCTCCGGGTGGCTGAGGATTTGACCTCAAATCCGTTAGCTTAGCCTCCTCTTCTTGTCCCAATTCTCCAATATAAGGGGACAAATCTTGCACGTTGAAGGTGGATGATACCCCATAATCGCCAGGTAACTCCAATTTGTAAGCATTGTTATTTATGCGCTCTAAAACTTTAAAGGGACCTTCAGCTCTAGGTAATAGCTTGGAGCGCCTTTTGGCGGGAAACCATTCTTTCCTAAGGTGTATCCACACCAAATCTCCAACATTGAAAATTACCTCTTTTCGTCCTTTATTCGCATGCTTCGCATAATTGGCGTTATTCTTCTCAATAGTGTGGCGAACCTTTTCATATAACTTTTTCATTTGCTCTGCTTTATTCGCTCCCGAAGGGTTGATTAGGTCCTGGGTTGGAATAAGAATAAGTGTCAATGGTGTGTTTGGATTAAAACCATATACTACCTCAAAGGGCGTTTGCTGGGTGGTGGAATGAAGGCTTCGGTTGTAACCGAATTCAATTTGGGGTAATAGTATGTCCCAATTGGTGAGAGTCTTACCCACGACACTTCGTAGAAGGGTACCCAAAGTCCTATTGACCACTTCCGTTTGGCCGTCTGTTTGGGGATGGAAGGATGTGCTAAAAGATAGCGTAGTCCCCAACTTCTTCCATAAAGTCTTCCAAAATGTGCTCAAAAATTTGGTATCGCGGTCGGACACAATAGACTGAGGCACACCGTGGAGTCTAACGATCTCCTTGAAGAAGAGATCGGTTATAGCAGCAGAGTCGTCAGTTTTGTTGCATGCAATAAAATGTGCCATTTTGGAGAATCTATCCACAACCACGAGTATAGAATCTTTATTACGTCCCGTTCGTGGCAACCCTAAAACAAAGTCCATACTAATTTCTACCCAAGGATGTGTTGGTACTGGTAAGGGAAGGTAAAGTCCTTGGGGTAGCACTTTGCTTTTGGCCTTTTTACACACAATGCACTTTTCGATATAATGGTGCACGTCCTTCATCATATGAGGCCAATAGAATTTTTCTTTTAATAATTCTAGGGTCTTCTTTTCTCCAAAATGTCCAGACAATCCTCCTCCATGAGCTTCTTTAATGAGGCATTGTCTTAGACTACAATGTGGAATACACAATTTTCCATTCCTTAAGAGGAATCCATCCACGAGACTATATCCTCCTTCAGCCTTATTTTGATAAACTTGGTAAGGCAATCCAAAATCTTTATCGGATGCATACAAATTTTTAATCCATTCAAATCCGAAAAATCTAACACTTAGTTCTGTCAAGAGGATACGTCTTCGAGAGAGAGCATCAGCAACGGGATTATCAGATCCTTTCAGATATTTTAAAATGTAAGGGAATCTTTCCAAAAATTCCACCCATTTTGCGTGACGCTTGTTGAGTTTGTGTTGGCTCTTAATGTGCTTAAGGGATTGGTGGTCGGAGTGAATCACAAACTCTTTTGAAAGTAAGTAATGTTGCCAATGTTCGAGAGCTCTAATCACGGCATAAAACTCTTTGTCATAAGTTGAATAGTTCAAAGCAGCTCCTTTCAATTTTTCACTAAAATACGCAAGAGGTTTACCATCTTGCATCAATACAGCTCCAATGCCAATACCGGAGGCATCACTCTTGATCTCAAAAACCTTATTGAAATCAGGGAGTGCCAAAACGGGGGATTGACAAAGTTTTTCTTTTATCATATCGAAGCTACTCTGGCATGCCGGTGTCCAATTAAAGTCAACTCCTTTCTTAGTGAGGTCCGTAATAGGAGCGACTAAAGAACTGAAGTCTTTAATGAACCTCCTATAAAAAGAAGCTAATCCGTGAAAACTACGAACTTCAGTGATGCTATTAGGAGTGGGCCACTCCTTGATGGCTTTAACCTTCTCTTCGTCCGCTTCCAAGCCATCCTTAGAAATGATAAAACCCAAAAAGTAAACTTTCACTTGCCCAAAGGAGCACTTACTCAAATTCCCAAACAATTTAGTACGACGGAGGGTTTGAAATAACATCCCGAGATGGTTGACATGTTGTGGGAGGTCGCGACTATACACCAAGATGTCATCGAAATACACGACAACAAATTTTCCAAGGAATTCCTTAAGAACATGATGCATTAACCGCATAAAGGTGCTCGGGGCATTTGTAAGACCGAATGGCATAACCATCCATTCAAACAATCCGTATTTTGTTTTGAAGGCGGTCTTCCATTCATCACCCTCTTTCATCCGTATTTGGTGATACCCGCTCTTCAAGTCAACTTTAGAGAAAATTGATGCTCCACTCAATTCGTCCAACATATCTTCTAACCGAGGAATAGGATACCTATACTTAATGGTTATTTGGTTGATTGCTCTACTATCAACACACATTCGCATAGAGCCATCCTTTTTAGGTACTAATAGGGTAGGTACAGCGCATGGGCTCATCGACTCTCTTATGTATCCTCTCCCTAATAATTCTTGGACTTGATCTTGTAATTCTTTTGCTTCTTCAGGCCTCATCCTATAGGCCGGTCGATTTGGTAACATAGCACCGGGTTGGAGGTCGATTTGATGTTCTATTCCCTTAATCGGGGGTAACCCGGGCGGTAGTTCTTCAGGAAAAATATCTTGATAGGCCTTAAGTAGGTCTTGTATCGGTTGGGGTATCTCACCTAATTCCATAACACGGTCTCTAAATAAAACAAGAATCACCGTTTTTCCTTTAGTTACTGCAGCTCTCATTCCTTTTTTGGTTAACAAAAGATTGTCTTTAGTCTTTTCCTCCTTCCTAAGCGCATCATCATGAGTAATTTGTTCAGGGGTCATAGGAAGTAATTTGATATTTCTACCTCCGAATTTAAAACTATAGTTGTTGAGGTAACCATCATAATGTACCTTACGGTCGTAGAGCCAAGGTCGTCCTAATAGAAGATGACTCGCTTTCATCGGCACGACATCGCAAGTAATCGAATCCTTATATTTTCCAATAGTAAAATTAATAGTTACTTGTTTGGTCACTTTAATGTCATCTCTATCATCCAACCATCTCAATTTATATGGTTTAGGGTGGGTTGTCGACTCCAATCCAAGCTTGTTAACCATATCTTGGGAAGCTACGTTAACGCAACTTCCACTATCTATAATCATTGAACATACTTTATCTTTGACTGCACATCTGCTTTGAAAATGTTTTCGCGTTGGCAGTCCTCCTCAACATTTTTAGAGACAAGGGATCTTCTAATCACCATTAAAAATGGTCCGTCTTGAGCAGCACACTCATCCGACTCGTGCTCGCTCTCATCATCAACCTCTTCTCCTACTTCCTTATCGAGGTATTGACCTTCATCGTTCTCACTCTCCCACTCTCCGGTTGACTCCTTGATAACCATCACTCGACGGTTAGAACATTCATTTGCGTAGTGTCCCTTGCCTAAGCACTTGTAGCATTGGACATCACGGGCTCTTAGTCCTTTAGGAGGGTTTGATTGATTTTTGTCCGTAGGAGAGGGTTTGTTTTGGTTGAATGGGGTTTTAGGTGGCCAATTACGGTTAATGGGCCTTTTCTCTTCGTTCTTCCATGGAGGTTTGGGCTTGTCTTGATCTAAGTGCCTAGGTGGAAATTTAGTCGGGAAGTTGGTCTTGTGTTTTCGTTTGAGTTGTCTTTCCACTGTAAGGGCAAGTTGAATGACCATGTCCATGGTTTGTAATTGTTGAACTTCAACCGCGTCTCCAATATCACGGTTTAGACCTCGAATGAATCTCGCGATGAGTTGCTCTTCAGGCTCATCAATAGCACAACGCATATTGAGAGTCTCAAATTCCGTGATATACTCATCGACCGAGAGAGAATTTTGTTTGAGGTTGTGAAGTTGATGGAAGAGTTCGTGTTTGTAATGTCGGGGAACGAATCTCTTGTGCATTTCGCCTTTCATGGAATTCCAGGTTGAGACGGGGTATCCTAAAATTCGCATTCTTTGGTTTCTAAGGTTGGACCACCATAATGCGGCATGGCCCGTTAGTTCAAGAGAGGCGAGTTGGATTTTGACTCGATCAGAATAGTCGTGACATTCAAAAACTCTCTCCACCTTATCAACCCAATCAAGATATGTGTGTCCGTCACAAGCTCCATTGAAAGGGGGAATTGACATCTTAACATTTCGGAGGTCGTCGTTGTCCCTACGACGATTAGGTCGGTACTCTTCTTCATTTTCCGTCCAAATATCATCCTCCGAATTAAAATGACGTGGTCTCCTTCTTTGGAGTTCAACCCATTCCTCTTCCTCTATGGGTGGTTGAAAAGGTGCTCTACGCCTAGGACGTTCGGGGATAACCCTAGAGGAGGTCTCTTGAGAAGGAACACGTTCATGAAAATCTCTACGAGGAGGGTTATTCAGCATTGTTTGGACTTGTTGGGCAAGGCTATTAACTATGCTTGTTAAGGCATCAATTTGTCCTTGCATGCCTCCTGGTGAGCTAGTTTCTCCTTCGTAACGGATGTGTTCGGGTGGGGGAGTATCCCTAGCTTGATGTGGTTCTTGGTGTGGTGATTCACGATTGAGTCCACTACGGTTAGTCATGATTGAGTGGGTAATTAAAAATTGAAATTCTTGTCTAAGTAAATTTTCCCTAGATTTGTGTGATTGTTATCTTCTTAATGTCTTAGACAATTTTAAGCACTAAGGAATAATCTTAACTAAGACAACAATGAAAAATAGGGATCATGCTAATTAGTCCAACAACTTAGTAATTGCAATAAACACTCAATAACACAATCAAGAAATGAACATTTTCATTAAACCATTTTCACACAAATTTTCAAGAAATTCAATCAAGTTGTCAACTTTAACTAAGGATCACTTAAAGTAATATTCATAACAACTAATTAACTCTAAAAACAGCAACTAATAAAATTTAGAATATCATTTAAGTCCAAATAACATGCTGGAATTTAAGTCAAATATAGCAGAATTTTTTTTTTTTTTAATCTAATGTCTAGCTCTATTTGCTACGTTAATTCATGCTTTTGCTAAATTCTTTTAAACCACTTTCGTGCACTCATTTAACAGCACATATTAGGCAAGTTAATGAACTAAAACATGAGCAATAACCAGCAAAAATATTAGACAATTTCGAGCTTGACAAAAGAAACAAAATTAAAGCGATAATTTCAACAATACTCCGATTTTTCGATAGCAATAGATCTAAGCCGAGTTGAAACACCAAAATTTTCAGAATATTAATATAAGGATTGGACAATAATCAAGTGCTAAAATAAAGCTCAAATGATAAAAGAGATGCAAGAAAAATCGTGGCTAAAGATAAAGAGAAAACCGTGAAGATTGTGCACAATATATAACCGGTTTTGCAATTTTCTTAGGCCGATTTTTATACTTACTTTTCTACCAAAATTTCAGCAGAGTTTCGGCTTAGATTCAGGGCAAAAATAGGGATTATAATGAAGCAAAATAAAAGGGAAGAATCGTGGTACAAGAAAGAGAAGAAAACCGAAAAAAATACGGAAAGGAAACTAAGAGATTTGTGAGCTATACCTTGTGCGTTTTCTTGTAGGATTGTCCACCATATTTTTCCATATTAGAACAAGTAATAATATAGCAAAAATAATGGTAGTAAAATATAAAAATGGAATTAGCACAAAATAACTCAAAGTTAGCACAAATATATAGAAGATTAATGCGGAAATTTAAAAGAGCCGCTATCCCGGTTTTGTGTCGAATTTTGACTATTGTCAAGGCACTAAAACCATAAGGGAAGCCTTGTGGCTCTGATACCACTTGACACGGGGGCCCCTAGAAAGGGGGCCCGTGTACGACCCACGAATACGCTAGTTTTGTGTTCGGTTGTGTGCTAGTGAATAATACTTGAATAGTTGAAGAAAATACTAAAATTAAAGCAAGAAAGAAAAAAGGATAATATTAGCAATATGGCCGATTAGATATATATATAAATTGTTGTAGAGAAAAAATATGCAAAGAAATGAAAAGAAAGAGAAGGCAATAGATATTAGAAGAGGAAAGACAATATAAAGTAAGAAATAAAGAAAATGACAATAAATATAAAAGTGAGAGTGGGTGTTATGGTGGAGCCGAAATGTAAAGGGGTGATTTGTGTGCAAAGTGAGGACAATAAAAGTAAAGAAATACCCTTGGTGGATCCGAGGAGCGAGCTTACGGGTTAAGCTCCCGGATATACGTTTCCCGTGAAGAAAACGACCACCGTAGGCCGGGGATTTTCGTCCTCGTTTCAACTCCCAAGGGAGAAGATGAGGGAATGATTAAGAGCTAACCTAGCAACCCAAGCTAGGCTAGCAATGGAGGCTAACTCCTCTTGGTTCAAAGAACCAAGGAAAAATCACCAAAGGAATTTGGGAGATTTAGGGAAATAGTAGTATATTGATTTGGCAAAAAGTTGTCTACAAACACTAATACCATGCATTTATAGAAGTCCTAGGTGGATTAGGGCCCTTGGATCAAAAAAGATGGATGACCAAGATCAAGGCAAACAAGCACACATCCTAGGGAGGAGATGAATGCCATGCCTAAATAGATCAATGGAGGGAATCTTGCCACATCATCAATCCATGTTGCCACTAACTTTTGTACTTGTAAAATTATACCTTTTTTTGTGGGCTCTTCTTTGGGCCAAGGCTTCCATTGGGCTCCATTTATTGTAGGGCCTTTTCCTTTGAATATTTTGTTGAACTTCCTCCAACCCAAATCCACCACCATACATCTAGTCCTAACCACACAATCTAATGCATGAAATGCAATTATAAAATCCTTACAATAAAGGCGAATGTATGCCAATGAGTTTTAAAAAATAAAAATTACAATTTCAAGGCCCGGGAAGACAAATTCCCATAGGGCTGTCATCAAGCTCCGTGCGAATGCTCCAACAGACGACATGGTAAGGCTTCTCCTCATCCTTCTTAGTCGGCTCCCAAGTGAAGTCCATGAGTGAATCAAAACCTGCAAAAAGAGACAAGTCGTCAGAACATTGAACAATTAAATTTTGTGCCCGGGTTTGTGATCTAGTAACGGGCCTACGAGGCACGTCACAGGAGAACAGTCAACCTGTAAAACAAAGATCAGGTTGTCTTCTTAGGTACCCAAATCTTTTGGGTCCTAGTGTTAGGCCTGGTTCCCTTAGGAACCCATTGTAGTTTGTTACTTGATTTCATACTGTTTGTTTTTAAAGGACATACAAAAGACTTATGTCCTACTTCATTACACATGTGGCACACAGTAGATTTAACGAAGAAATTTTTAAAAACTTTCTTTTTATTAACCTTGTCATAGCCTAAACCAGTTCTGTCAAAGTTCGCTCTCTGACCTGCTATGACCATCTTAAATAGTTTTTCACCCTTAGTGAAATTCAGAATAATATTATTCAAATATTCGTTTTTGCTTTTAAGCTTATCAATTTCCTTGACATGCAAGTCTACATCTTTAGTATGCTTTTCTAATAAATCTGTATTCTCCTTTTTCAACAGATTGTATTTATTTTTCAGCATGCCAAACTGTTTAACTAAGTCATTAAAGGCGTCAATTATTTCACCCTCTTCATCATCACTATCACTATCACTAGATACATTTGAAGGAGAAGTACTAACCTTTTCCTCGAGTGCCATGAAGCACAGGTTTGCAACTTCCTCATCATCTGATGAAGAGGCGTCTTCTTCACTATCATCCCAAGTGGCCTTCATTGCCCTTTTCTTGAACTTCTTGGGACCCTTCTTTGCTTGTGGACAGTCTGCCTTCATATGACCAGGCTTCCCACACCCAAAGCACGTGATTTCCTTTTCCTTTTGTGATTTCTCACCCTTCGGAAATCTTTTTCCCTGCATCCTCTTTCGTTGCAGAAACTTGCTGAACCTTCTAGTGATGAGTGCAATATCCTCATCATCTTCTTCTTCTTCTTCTGAATCCTCTTGCTTACTTGAGGAAGCCTTTAGAGCAATGTCCTTCTTTCTTGTTACCTCCTTCTCTTTGAGGACCTCCTTTTCATTTGCTCTCATTGTGATCTCATGCGTCATGAGAGATCCAATGAGCTCCTCAAGCTTTAAGGCTTTGAGATCCTTAGCTTCCTGAATTGCAGTGACCTTCGGCTGCCAGTTTCTTGGAAGACACCTGAGGATCTTCCTGACCTGTTCTTCACTAGAATAAGACTTACCAAGAGCTTTCAAACCATTAGTAATATTAGTGAATCTTGTAAACATGGAAGAGACAGACTCATCTTTGGGCATAGAAAATAATTCATACTCGTGAATGAGCATATTCAGTTTGCTCTCCTTTACTTGATTTGTGCCCTCGTGTGTGACCTCTAATAAGTGCCAAATTTCTTGAGCACTTTCACACCCTTGTACCCTATTAAATTCATCTCTATTTAAGGCACAGTACAAGGTGTTTACAGCCTTAGCATTAAGGCTTAGATTTCTCTTATCAGACTCAGTTAATTCAGACGAGTCCTTAGGGACACTTTTCCCATCAACAGTTTTCATGGCCTTATAAGGACCATTCTCAATAATACACCAGGTTTCATAGTCAATGGCTTGAATGAATATTTTCATTCTAGACTTCCAATAGACATAGTCACTACCATCAAAGAATGGAGGTCTATTTGTAGCCTGACCTTCTATTTGTGTATTGTTGATGTTGAATGCCATTTCAGATATAGCAATATCTCTTAGATAAACAACTTAGACAATAAATACCTCGCTCTGATACCAATTGTAGGATCGGAATTGTCTAAGAGGGGGGTGAATTAGACTTTTAAAAATTAATCTAATATTCAATTTGTGTTACTCTCTTAATTGATTTAATTGCAAATAAGGTAATATCAAAATTAAAGAGAGAGTAAGAGAGATTCAACACCAATACTTTTTACGTGGTTCGGCCAAACTGCCTACGTCCACGCTCCAAGGCTCACCCCTTGAAGATCCTTACCCTTCTCCTCACGAGAAATAACTGATCGGGATTCCGGGCTCCGATCAACTGCCTTTACAATTCTGGATTGAACTTCACGGGCGTCAATCCACTGCCTTATACAGATTTGAGTTTGTAAAATATAAATCTCAGACTACAATCTCACAAAAGTGAATCTCAAGTAAGGATTGAGAGATGTAGAGAAGAATACAGAGTGTGCAATAACTTTCGCAGCTAGGGCTCAGAATTCAAATTTGGCAAAAGTTAGTCTTCGAGCCTTTTCTTCTGCTTATATACTCTGTATGAATTTGCTTCATAAAATTGAATGCTTCTTTCTTCAAAATGGAGAAAAGTTACCGTTGGGAAGCATCTGTACTGAAGCAGCTATCCGTTGCGTCTGAAATTGTTGTTCGTCGTCGCCATTAAAGGTCTGGAGTTAATGCTGAAAACGACGTCACTGTAGCTTCGCGGCTAACTTTGAATTCTGGCGGAAGATTACCGGAAGATGTAGCTTCAAAACACTTGACACGTCATCGGAATGAGTAAGCTTCAAAACGTCACCGGCATAAGTGTCTGGAAGCTTCATCGGCAGGCGCAACGTGAAAATCCGTCGGCAGATGCATCGAAGTCCATCGGCATGTGCAACTTAAAAACTATCGGCAGGTGTAGGCGTTGAATTCCATCGGTAGACGCATCCTTAAATTTCACCGGCATGAGCATGCTTTTGTTATCATCTCCTTTTGTCGTTTAGTCAATCGGCAGGAGTAGCTTCAAACATCATCGGCAGATGAAACAAATAAACACTGACTACTTCATCGGTAGATGTCTTCAAATATCATCGGCAGATGTGTTCAAATAAATTGTCGTCTAGTGAACGGCATGAGCAAGCTTGAACGTCATCGGTGTGAGTAGCGTCAAATGCTATCGGTAGATCCATCTTGACACGTCATCGGCAGATATCTTCAAAACCGCTTCGGCAGATGAAACAAATAAGTACTTTGACACGTCATCGGCATCTGTCTTCAGAAACAGCTATCGGCAGAGAAAACATGTACTGACTTGACACGTCATCGGCATATGTCTTCAAAGACGCTATCGGCAGATAATAACTTCTAAACGGCGTCTTCTTCTGCTTAGCAATCGGCAGAGGCTTTCATCATTTTTTTTATGCATAGTCATCGGTAGAAGCGTTTTACAGCCCTGTTTTTCTGTTCTGCTCTGTATACTCAAACTGATTTTATTAGACAACTAAAATACCCTTGTTCAGGGTATTGTCAACCAAACATGTATTGATAATTCTTATTTAAATACACATAATCAAATTGTATACTTAATACACAAATACATAATCAAAAACAAATTATGACTTAAACACTCTATAAGTCAACAGGAAGCGTTGGTTCATAATTTTAATTTTTAACTGAACCGGGCCAGTAGTTCAGAAACAGACCACCAGTGAACCAAATCGGCCTAATTGACCTGAATTTGCCCAAACTTAAACCGAATATTTTTGGATCGTTAAGGGCGCTCAAATTGATCCGAAAATCCAACGCTAGGATTTTATTGGTAAAAAATTTATACCCTTATTACTTTCAAAATGATTATTTTGGGGATGAACGAAGAAGTTTATGTTGTTCAAAAGCTCGTCAATTTGGCCGAATTCAAACAGTTCCGGCATTCCAAATTAAACTCTCTAATTTTTAGGTAAAGAAGATTTATCGAATGCTCGGGAAAATACCTAAAACCCTATTCTCTCTCTCGGAATCCAGGTAAGTAAAACACTAGGTTTTCAATATTTTGGCCGTAGGCCCTACATCACAAAATATTTATTAATTATTTTCTTTAAAATATTTTATTATTCAATTATATTATTACTTGGACATGCATGTATAGACATTGACTTAGAAATGTAGAAAGATAAAAACGATAGGTTATGCGAGTATGAAATGCATGAAAATGAATGAAATTAAAAGAAAACATGAGAAGACTAATGAGAGTCTGAGCGCATGAGATGACTAATGAGAGACTGAATGTATGATTATAAATTGAGATGATTGATGAAACTTTATGAGGGTAAGAAAGTCTGAACGCATGGTAAGGATCGAAAAATGAGTTCTAACCAGTATGTAACTTATAAAGCATGAAATTTGGTAATATATGCAATTAAAATCACATGCACGTGTTTTCACTTACTGAATTTATCATACGCATTAGTTTTGTGATGTATGTGAGTTTTTATCTGAGGATGAACTTGCATTAATCGAGAATTTTACAGAGGCGGGCGAGCATACAGAGGAAGACATCGTCGTTGGTTCCGAATAATAAATTAAAGTTATGATTTTTATTGTTTAAAATGATATTTCATATTTAGGTGTATTTTATTTCAGTTTGAATAATTTATTTCATCAGCTGATGAATTTTTAGACTAACTACGTTATTGTTTTAAAATTAATAAATGATGTTTTATTTAATATTTGTTTAGTATTTAATTTTTTAAATATTTATTGATAGTAATTTCAAAGCTTCCGCCTAATAAATAATTTCTACTATTTTCAAAGATTTCGAATTAAAAAAATAAGGGTTTAATAACGATCTAATTTAACCTAATTTTAAGATTAATTTGGGAAAAATTTTAGGGTTTCAAATTAGGGAAAAACGAAAATAAATTTTGAGATCGTTACATATATTTTTTTTTAAAATTTGGAACCAAACTGAGACTGGATCAGGACCGAACCGTGAAACACAGTCAGTTTCGGTTGCAGTCTCAGAATCCCACGGTTCTGGTTCCTATCCCAGAATCCCACGGATCCGTGGGCAATAGTTCTGGTTCCGATTATAGGGTGGAATTGGACCGAACCAACCGCACCCACCTCTACTCCCGACATCGTTTAAGTTACTTCAAATTTTTTCGTCCGTGACACAAATTAATTAAGGTAATTAATGTATTATTTGTACTATTTAAAATTACTAAGTTAATTAATTAAATTAATATATTATTTTAACTATTTAAAATTACTAAATTAATTAATTAAATGACATACAAACCTCATATTCATAGGTAAGATTAGAAAGTATAATTAAATAATATTTTTACGAGCTTCTAATAGAGTCTATAAAACCTAGTAGATTCGAATTAAGTGAACATAAATAGGATAACAACGTAGCAATGTTATCATTTAAAAATGAAAATGCAAGAAGATCTTCTAGTTTTGACTCATAATTCCAAAACCAAACTTCTCTTAATAACACGATTTATAACTTCAATCACTCAAGTTATCACAGTGATGCCTGGACAACATATCTTGGTCTTTGAATTCACTACTTTCTGACCTTTTTGTTGACTTAATTTGGAAGGGCGGCACTGTTTTGAATTCGGCCAAATTGACGAGCGTTTGAACAACATAAACTAGGCCTTGCTTGAGAGCCGAGATCTTGATTACAAAAAAGATCAATGTTGCCATTGGAATGACTTTCTACTAGTGGGATCGTTATCGGAATTGTCGCTTCTGTTCTGACTTTATCTCGATGATCGTAATTCAGGTCCCTCTTAGATGACTTGCTCACTGTTTTTACGCTCATTAGTAGCTCTCAAGTCCCTCTTTTCGACAGTTTTTTCTCGTATGTTTCTTTATATAACCTTGATCACGTCCGCCACAATGCACAAGGAAGTTCCAATGATAATTGTGGCTGTTCTTCGACGTGCTAAATCAAAAAGCTCATTTACTCTAAAACCAGCTATTGAAACCAGGGTAAAATGAGGATGAAGCTCATCCGCCCGTGATCAGATTGAGATTATCTTCAAATTAATTATAGTTCAAAAGTTTTATCTTTTGTAATCTTAAATGGGTGCTTAAATGTTGTTGATGTCATTTGAATCACCACAGGTTTAATGTTCATTAGCTTAAAACAAGGAGTTAAATCCTCTAAAATAGTAAATTTCAAGAAGCTCGTAAAAATATCAGTAAATGCTAATTAGGAGACTAATCAAGCTTAACTTGGATTAATAAGACGTTAAATAGAGTTACTGAGAGACGATATATATTTGTTTGATTTCTTGCAATAGTGTCAAATTTGTAAAACAACATGTTAAGCCCATCTAACATATCAAGCCTTTTAACTTCCTCGAAGTGTTACTGTTACCATACTTTTAGATTGAGGAGGGTCCCATTCCAACGAGTCGACCCATTCTTTCTCGTCTTCCGAATATAGCATTTGTGGAAATGGTTGGTGTCGACGATGCACGTCAAATGGCATTCGCTTCAGCTTCGGACATGATGTTATTTCAATCCATTGGAGAGCGGGAGTACGAATCACTCTATCGCCGCTGCAAAGGCTCTGTAAACTTGGTAGATTTTTCAAGCGGATATATCTTAGTTTAGGAAGAGAGAAATTCTTAGGTACATCGGGTGTTTCTTGTATTAATTCCTCCAACCCCTCACAAAAATCAACAATAATTTCTTCAATGTTTTGAAGGTTGGACAACAGTACCGATGGAAACAACTTCTTCAAATTTGGACAACCAGCAAGCTCTATCCATTTCAGATTGGAAAAAGGTTTGGGTCCTCCTCCTATTTTAGACTGTCTTTGCAGATTGCACTCTGTCTCAAAAACTAAATCTCCTAAACTCATCAAATCCCCATCACCATGAATATCTAGCAAGTGAATGTCTTGGGGAACCTTTTGTAACTCGTGACAAGAGAGTTTTGCCTCTCTTTTTATTTCGGGCCTTCTCTTTAGTTTGCCCTTTCTCGTCGAGTGATTGTATTGGTTAACATTTGGAGACGCTGTCTTTCTTAAATAAATCTGCTTTTCACTATAAATTGAATTAGTCCTGTCTATCAGGTGTCGGCCATCTTCGAAATTCCCAAGTACGATCGTGTAGGACTTAGGTCTTCCATTGATCTCCATTTGCTGGATGAATGTAGAAAAGCTAACAAAGTTAATAAACAAAACACCCAAATGTTCCAAATTTCTTAAGGAGTTTAACTCCTTAACATCAAATCTTGCATCCATCACTAAATATTGAAGAGCACTTAGCTTACTAATAACACCTTCACCGATTCTTCTTATGTTTGTATTACAAAGGTTGAGGTATCTCAATTTTATCAAACTTCTAATGCCATCCGGCAATTGACTTATACTTGTTTGACAAAGATCTAGTCTTTCCAATGAGGTTAGTTTTGCCAAAGATGGCACATTTCGTAGGCCCTGACAATTCCTAAGTATCAATGCAATAAGGTTCTTCAACAATGAAATGGATTCTGGCAAACTTATTATGAGACTGTTAGATAAGTTGAGATGTTTGAGTCTGTGTAAATACTTAAAGAAACCATCAGAAAAACCAAAGAAAAAGTTTCTCTGTAACGATAATGTCGAAACCCTATTGCATTTTGGTGATAAATCAAAAATTTCCCCAATTACACTATCCACAATGAAAACAACCTCGAGTTCATCCGTCCAAATTTCTTTATCAGAAATATCTTTCGATAATTTGGGAGCTTTTATCATAAAACGCGAACCTGCAATTTGAAGTGCCATATCTCTAATCAAATCGTGTAGAAAAACAATCTCATAATCCTCGTCTATGGAAAGCAATGCTGCTCGTTCAAGTTTTTTCAAAGTAGCGAGACCTTTATCAAACATCTTGGCCATACCAACATTCTTACCCAACAACCCTGCATCAATAAACAACCAAATCAACTCATTTATTCCTATTTGATAATCTTCAGGGTATGTTGCACAGTATAAAAGACATTCTTTTAGTTCATCATTTAGTCGCTCATAGCTAAATCTTAATACGTTAAATACTTTCTTTTCCATGTCATCTACTTTACCACTTGAGTTTCTTAATTCATCCAAAACATTCCTCCACTCACTAACATCGTTACATGCTATCATGCTTTTTGCCAATGTAATTATTCCAAGCGGCAACCCTGCACACTCATCAACCACGTCAATGCTAGTCTCCAATAAATCATTAGGTATTTCACGACCAATACTCCTAACAAATAGTGTCCAAGCATCTATTGGTGAAAGGGGATCCACTTGGATGATATTATCACAATACATTTTTAAACACACGTCTTTCGATCGACTTGTTACAATTAATCGATATCCAATTTCGTTAGGAAATCCCAATCCAACATCATTTGAATCAAAATCTGACCACATATCATCCAAAATCAAAACAAATTTTTTCTTCCTTTTAAAAGCTTCTGCAAGTATTCCAGCTCTTTGAGATTCATCGAGCTCTGAAATAGACTCTCCAATTCTTTTTGCAATATCATTTTGCAATTTTTGAATACTACAATCTTTTGAAACCGTGATCCAATAAACAAAGCCATAAATCTGAGGTTTATCTAACATC
Source organism: Begonia masoniana (assembly GCA_022432975.1). NCBI lineage: Eukaryota > Viridiplantae > Streptophyta > Magnoliopsida > Cucurbitales > Begoniaceae > Begonia > Begonia masoniana. The sequence continues at coordinate 38,860,730 of CM039508.1, read as the reverse complement.
ATGTTGTGTAAATGCTTTATCAAAGTTGTTTTACCCACTCCGCCCATTCCCCATACTCCGATTGTTGACGCCTTATTCTTGGTTAGTAAATCTGACATCTCATGTATATAACTAGCAAACTTGTCACCCACTAAGTTACTTGTGGGAAATTGAACTTGCATTTCCTCGTGCACTTCAATTGTAAGATCTTCCCCAAACTTGCCTATCTCTGAAAGTTCCTTAGCTTCTTTGATCAAATTATCCACCTCTCTACTCTTGTCAGCAACCGATAACATTCTACTCTTTCCCACGTTTTGAATTCCAAGTTCTTTGCTTCCACCATTCTTACACGAATCTTGATCACCTTCTTTCTCCACTTCCTTAGATTGAATATTAGATGTGTTTAAACTCTTTTTCAACGTCTCTACATCATCTGGGTTGGTACAACTGCGAAGCTGCTTATAGATATTGAGTAAATTCTCAATGTTTTCCATACCTAATCAATATCGAAGAATGGGAGATCAAAATTTAATCTAAGAATACCATGCAACAACAAGCTTCAAATGAAAGAGAACCATTTTACTAGAACGAAGAAACTTTTCAGTCTCTCTATAGTAGAGTAAAGCAGATTTAAGTAGAAGACCCCTCCATTTGAGTACCAGAAATAAGATATATTTATCGATCTACCTTATATCTAAAATGCTAGAAGCTGAAGCCGAAGTGATAGTGAAGATGGAAATCAAACCCTAAAAAAAATAAAAGATAATATACCTTGTTAAGTGATTGAGTTGAAGAAGATATTGTCAGGGATGGGAGGAAGAGAAGGAAGTTTACCGGAGAATCAACTCACCTCATCTTGACAATTGCTTATTTAAGCATTTGAAAGGATATTCCTCTGCTATGTAATTAATTCGTCGCAATGTACATGATTCTCATGCCCTTCCATTTGAACATGTTTTATATATATATAAATAAGGTTCTAAAAATAACATTATTTTTGTAACTTCTGATTTATTTTATTCATCAGCACAAAGATGTGAGTATATCAATGCATCATAAAATCTAATTTTGGTGAGAAAACTATTTTCTTCCCTGTTTTAATAAAAATTCATTAAAAGCATTTTCTATCCATTTTTCAAAAAACTCTTTCCAAAAAACCGTTGTTGAGAATATGGAGGTCTAGCATGTCGTTAATATCAAGGATTTATAATATTACATTTTGACTCAATCATTCATTTACTAATAAAATTATTATAATTGATAATAACATATTGTAGCCTTGTGTTTAGGTTTTTTCATTCACTATTCATTTACTAATAAAAATAACACATAAAGACACTATTGTTATTATGGAAGATTAACGTATAAAATTAAGTTGTAAATTTGGCCTTACATGTTTTGGACAGAGAATTAAATGAAAGAAAATGACTTGTAGTATTAAATGATTTACTTCTTGTCCTACTATTTCTTTTTTATTTAATCTTAAATCCCATGTCTCAAAACATTTTTAAGGACGAGCCCTAGCGGAGTTTTTGCCTCTTGGTAGTGGAGAGAGAGAGAGAGAGAGAGAGATTTTTGGAAAAAAAATTCATGCACGTGCATTGCTTGACAGTAATGACATTGAGTAAATTGCAGGTCTGATGTATATTATTACTTCACACAATTTGGTCGAAATTGCACTTTACTCTTTAATTATTTATCTTTTTAAGTTAATTCATTCGTACGATGATCAACTAGAAAATCATTATAACTTAATTTTGTATATTTCCATGTGAGTAAAAACTACAGTGATTCTTTAATTTATGATTCCCAACAAATTGTACACGTTATCTAGATTTATTCATATACTATATAAACTCAAGGTTTCACACAATCATTGTACCTTATTCTATTTGCATCTAACATGCAAATTATTTTTTTGTGTAACATCATTAATCTAAGGGAATTGCCGAATCAAACCTCGAACTATACGAGTTTTTTATTTTAAACCTTAAAGTATCAAATTTAACGAATCAAACTTTAAAGTATAAAAAACATAACAAAATAAACCCTATCGTCCGTCCGATCTGCGTCCGGTATTTATTTTTGCCGTATATCGGACGGACGGACAATTTTCGCGTCCGTCCGATACATTATTTTGCCGTATACGGGACAGACGTTTCAAAATTGCATCCGTCCGATACTTATGACGGACGGACAAACGTTTAGGCAAAATAATGTACTGGACGGACACGAAAATTGTCCGTCCGTCCGATATACGGCAAAAATAAATACCGGACATAGATCGGACAGACGGTAGGGTTTGTTTTGTTATGTTTTTTATACTTTAAGTTTTGATTCGTTAAATTTGATACTTTAAGGTTTAAAATAAAAAACTCGTATAGTTCGAGGTTTGATTCGGTAATTTCCCTTAATCTAATTAGCGGTTAGTTAATCAGATCACAATATGTCTCAAACAGAATAAACACACTCACTATGAATAAATAAAACTGAAAAAGAAAGAAGTAAAACTAAATTACTATGTATAATTCAAATTGCAATCATAAAAAAAAAAAAGAACTACTTCACGATGAAAATGCATGCAATTATCTGCTTCTATTTTTGTAACGACCCAGCTTGGCCCACACACTAGCGGGATCCGCAGACTAGATCATGCAGTATCAGCCCGGCCCCAACCACTTGGAGGATCCGCGAGCCTTCCTGCCAATCCGACCTCCACCAACGGGAGGATCTGCGAACTTATAGCAATCTATAGCAATTTTTTCTAAAAATAAACATAAAATTCATAATCTGATTTTTAACTAGTAGTCCTAATAATTTGTTTTTTCTGAAAATAAACATAAAATTCATAAAATTCTTAAAATCTTTCAATGCTAAAACAACCTATAGCAATTTTATAATTTTAACCAATTTCTTTTTATATTAACTCAAATCACACGAGTTTTATTAATTAAAAATAGTATAAAATAACTATATTTTAATAGTTATCAGAAATTAATACCGAATATCTTATTTAGTTAGGAAAAGTCCCGAAAGTTGTCCAAGTCGATCTAATTTGACCCTACCCGACCTAAGTATACACATAAAAAATTCTGCCCACATTCTTTTGAAAATTGATTTATTTAAGTAGAAATTTAGTACCAAGTATTTTATTCAGCCAGAATAGTATTTAGAATCTTGAAAAAAATCCCGATAAACCTAAACTCTCGGAATCTAGGTATGTGAAACACTAAGTTTTCAACGTTTTGGCTACAACCGTACATCATAAATGTCTATGTTATTTTCTATTCTATTTCAAGATTTGAATTGAACATGCATGTTTTAGGCATTAACATAGTATCGTTTTAAAAGATAAAATTAATAGAACATTTTGTATGTGTATGAAATTAATGGAATTGACGAAAAATACGTGATAGCAAAGCCTAAACGACAATGAAATAACTAAGCTTGAACGAAATGAGATGGTTATGCCTGAACGACAATGAGATGATTATGCCTAAACGAAAATAAGATGACAAAACCTGAACGACAATGAGATGACTAAGTCTGAACGAATGTTCGAAAATAAGTTCCGAATCAGTATGTAACTATTAAGTCAGGATTTGGTAAAAATAATATTAATTTTACATCTACACATGTTTTCGCTTACTGAATTTTTCTCATAGTTTATAGTTTGTGATGTAGGTGAGTTTTTATCTGAAAAAAATAGCAGTGATCGAGAACTTCTAGTGTCAAGCGAACATACAGAAGAAGGAAATATCTTTGGGTCAGAAAAAGATATTTTAAATTTGTATGTTTGAGTTTTCGAAGATATTTTATGAATTATTTTTGTTGAAACTTTAAATGAAGTATGTTGACTTTGTCATTTATAAAGTTTTATGAATGATTTTAATTTTGTATTTATTTCAATCCTGACGAAAGTTATTTAATGATTTTATATCGTTTAAAGCTTCTGCGCATTTATTGATTTTATTTAAGACTTTCAAATATTTTGAAATTAAGATTATAATGCTCGAATTTAAACTTTATTAGCAAATTAAATTGGGGAAAAATTTACGATTTTCAACTTAGGGTTTAAAAATTGGAAATTTTAGAATTTGGGGCGTTACGATTTTATATCAGGGCAGTCAGTCTTATAAAATAGTTCTGTAGGCTTATTTGTATACTCACGTGCACCTTGAAGAATGTCGATCTACAAGTAAGTAATTTTTCTTTTATTCATTTGCAAATGTTTTTACAAAGTCTTACATATGTAAAGTAATTTCAAACTATTTTAAGTCGTATTTTAATACAAGCTTTTAAATTTTTTTTAGAGTTATCTTTGTGATATAGAGTTATCGCTAAACCTAAAATAACTATTTCTGATTAAAAGACTTGATCCCGATCAACAACATTCCTTAAAAAATAAAAATAAATAAATAACATTACCTTGCGGCAAATCGCGATTGGATGATTGAGTATAAAAAACAACACCAACCTTACTAGTATCCTAACTAGTTTAAGAATTCTTATGGACTTCTCTATGAAAACTTTAGAATATTGACATGCAATAGTTAAAATCTAAATTAGGAAAATATATTAGTCACAACTTGAACATTTTAGATATAAGAGATTTGATAATTTAGTCTTTCAATGTAAAAAATTATCAAATTATCAAGTTAAAGATTACCTAAGAATAAGAGATAGAGTAATATTATGGATTAATTTGATAATATTAGATGAGCCAAGAAATGATGAGAATAAATTTAAGGATCCTTAGACTAGTTTATGGATAAGATGATTGTCTCTAGTAATAATTTGCCCATAAAATTTGTACTATTCGAAGATTTACTAAAAATAGAGTCCTTAGGAGTTAGATTTGAGTTGAGAAACTATTATTGTGGATAAAGTTAATCAATGAGAAGTTGATGAAACAAAGGATGCTAGAATATGCCATATGATTTAGTTCAGAAATTTAAAAATTATATCTTAGTAGTTATTTGGTTACATATGTTTTAAATAACTCGAAAACATAAATATGATATTAGATATTATTTTGAGACTTTAAGGAATCAATGGAAAGTCGAGAAACTTATGTGTAGAGTTATATTCAAGTGACTAAATTTGATTATTACTCTAGAAAATAGATATCATCTTAAAAAACAAATCAAGGAAAAGAAATTTAATGATGTGAGAATTTCTAATCATCATGGTATAAAGAAAAACTTAATGAAATTAGAGGTGACTAGTAAGCAGTGAAAGTGTTGAATATCTTTTGATGGAAAATATATTGGAATGCTTAGTCTATTTGACAAATTTTTGAAATATAATTAATTAGATTGAAATTGAGGATTTAATATAAGAATTTTAAACTCCTAAGTATTTAGTATTGCTCGATTGAAAAAATATGGAGGTTAGATTTTATTTACGAAATTAATATATCATGAGAAATATAATCTAAAAAAAAAATGTAATTTGAAATGATTATTGTTAGAGATCATTAGGAATAACCTTAAACCTTTGGATCATTTCCATATCCAAGGGATTTATACCCAGATAATACAAAATGCTGCAGTCGACTTGGATTTTTTATTTCTATCAATACTAATTATTGTCTTATCTTATCTTACTATCAATACTAAAAAAAGGAGACGGTTGATTAATTTGTTTTAATTTTATTCCTCCATCAATATATATATATATACCTAAAAGCGAGAATGTTGATTAATTTTTTCTAATTTGATTAACTTTATTCTAAATTTATAGATTACTGATTAAGGGTGGACGCGAGCTGGGTCGGTCCGGTTCTGAGTTGGAACCGGAATCGAAACCAGCCCGGATCTATCGGGATTTTTATCCCCGTCCTACCGTTCCTCCCAATTTGAATTTTATTTTTTTAATTTCCACCCTTTCCTCTCTTTCTTCTCCTTTTACCTCAACTACTCACCAAACAGCGTCACCCATAAAATTCCACTGCCTTCATTTTCCTTTTCTTTCAATTAAATACCCTCTTTTCATCTCTGTTTCTTCGAAGCTAGAGAGTGGTAAGAGGTGTTTTTGTTTTGTCTATGGAGGATTCTCCCTACTTTGTCTAATCGAAGCTTGATTTGGGGCTTGGGGTGAGCATCGGTGGTCGTGATGCCGCTGCAAAGGTTGAACCAGAGCAGAGAGGTCGATTCTCCACGATTTTCACTGAAAATTTTCATCACTTAAACCCGCCATTGGATCGAGCTGGTGGTCCGATATAAAGCCTAATTGGAAGGAGGAAGAGACATCCTTGGGCTTGGAAGTCCCATGAAAGCGAGCCTAGGCGAGGCCCTGACCAACGGGCTAGGCCGCGGCGAAGGAATCGTAAGACTGCCTCCCGACTGTCGCGGCAGACAGCCTCCTGAAAATTTTTCAGCCTCCTGCGTGCGACGTGAGAACAACCCCTAACTTCAGATTTAAAATCAAAAGAACGGGTCCGGTTCTACGCGGGATTTCGGGATTTTGGTACCCGGACCGTGGACCGGACCCGGACCGACAGGTTTTTGGTGGGAGGACTGTCCCGGACCGAATACCTTGGAGGATAGACCGAAACCGTCGGTCCGGTTCCCGGTTCATGGTCCGGTCCTTCCCACCCCTGTTCTATCATTTTTTTGGAGCTTTAGTTACAGTTTTTATTTGCAGATTTTGGTGAGATTACAGTGAAAGACATTTACTGCATTTCCTATTTAGCGAATAGATTCGTCAACGGAGGAACCACTTTTTTAGGGTGAGTTGTCTATGAAATATGTTGTTCAGATCATGTGACCATATCATTTCTGTGAGAAGAATCAGTTAAAAACTGTTTTTTTTTTTGCGGATAATTCTCTACAGTCGAAGTCTTTTACTCAGTTCGTGTAGTCCTTAACATGTAGAAGCGTCTGTCTTCCTTTATTCTTTCTGTGAGAAAAATTCATCTTATACACATAATTAAGCCAACCTAAATAAACATATGCCAATGTTTATTTGATGAAATATAGTAACGATGGTTGCAATTTTTTGAACTTTGTTGAATTGTAATTCTCATAGTTTTAATTTAAATAATTAGAAGTCATATAATTGTTTTTATCAGTTCTTTTCCATTCAAAATTCAGTGAAAATTATGAAAACGATACTTGTTTATACCCTGATTTTGTTACCTACTTAATTCAAAATTAAATTTTGTTATTCCAGATCTAGAGTTCCATCCAAAGTTCCAAATCGTCCTAAAAAAACTGGAGCAGACAAAGCTGTCTCATGGTTCATTGAACAGAAGCTCCTCTAGGATTTTCTTCAACTAAGCAAAAGTAGGAGATTGAAATATGGAAAATTATCAGCTTTTATGTTTGTTTTGTCTTCCACGTGTTTTTTGCTTCCAGAGGTAAGGAATTAATTTCCTATGTGTAGGTTACCGGTGGACGATTTTCGTGATCGGCGACGTCAATTATTTGCATTCAATCTGACATTTCGTTGGTCTGATAATTAGCTTTGCATGAACAAATTGCTCTTTCGTCCAAAGCTGGTACATGTAAATTTTGCATTGCAATGGAATTCGTTAATAAGGTTTCCGCGACGTGGGTTATGTACGGAAGGAATGTGGGGTCACTCGGAGTTCAATTCTCATTTCTATGCTGCTTTGCTGAAAGATTGTATCCGAAACCATGACCCCATTGGTGCGATGGGGCTTCACTGTGAGATATTGAAACGAGGTGGCTGTTTGGATTTGTTTTCTTATAACATTCTCTTACATATGTATACCAAATCTGGGCTGTTTATTGACGCGAGGAAGCTGTTTGACGAATTGCCTGACAGAAACACAGTGTCATTTGTGACGCTAATTAATGGGTGTTCAGAATCGCGTCGATTTCTTGAGGCTCTTGAGTTATTTGTCCGGTTACATGGAGAAGGTCACGAGCTCAATCCTTTTGTTTTTACTACCATTTTGAAACTGCTGGTGGGGATGGAAAGGGGGGACCTTTGTTGGACTCTTCATAGCTGTATTTATAAGCTCGGACATGCTTCTAATGCTTTTGTTGGGACTGCTCTTATCGACGCTTACTCTGTTTGTGGGGAGGTTGATCTTGCTAAGGAAGTATTTGATGTGATTGATTCTAAGGACATGGTTTCTTGGACCGGAATGATGACTTGTTATGCTGAGAATGGTTGTTTTGCGGAGGCTTTAGACATCTATTCTGATATGAGAGTAGCTGGATTCAAGCCTAACAACTTTACTTTCTCTAGTTTGCTCAAGGCTTGTCTTGGACTTCGGGATTTTAATGCTGGAAGGGCAGTTCATGGTTGTGCATTGAAAATGTGTTATGAGCAAGATCTTTTCGTCGGAGTTGCATTACTTGAGTTGTATACAAGCTTTGGAATTACAGACGATGCTAAACAATGTTTCGAGAATATGCCCAAGAATGATGTAATTCCATGGAGTTTCATGATTGCAAGATTTTCGCAAAGCAGTCAATGTGAAGAAGCTGTGGACCTGTTCTGTAGGATGAGGCAAGCGTTTGTGGAACCAAATCAGTACACTTATTCTAGTGTACTGCAAGCTTGTGCAACAATGGAGGCTTTAGATTTGGGAAGACAAGTACATAGCCATGTCCTCAAGGTTGGGTTCGATTCAGATGTCTTTGTCTCAAATGCCTTGATGGATGTTTATGCTAAATGTGCGTGTATGGCTAACACTATGGATCTATTCGAGTCATCGCCAAATAGAAATGACGTCTCTTGGAATACAGTTATTGTTGGATATGTGCAATTAGGCGATGGGGAAAAGGCGTTGAGTTTGTTTCAAAGCATGCTTAGTTGCCAAGTGCAGGCAACTGAAGTCACATATTCGAGTATTCTTCGTGCTTGTGCTACTCTAGCAGCTTTGGAACTTGGATTTCAGATTCATTCCTTAACTGTTAAAACTTTTTACGACCAAGATTTAGTGGTAGGCAATGCTTTGATTGATATGTATGCAAAGTGCGGTAGTATTAGAGATGCTCGTTTGGTGTTTGACAGGTTGAACGAACAAGATGATGTGTCATGGAATGCCATGATCTCTGGATATTCTATGCATGGTCTTGCAATGGAAGCGCTGAAGATGTTTGAATTGATGCAGAAAAAAGAGTGTAGACCCAACAAATTAACATTCGTTGGTGTTCTATCAGCATGTAGCAATGGAGGATTGCTAGATCATGGGCAACATTACTTCAATTCAATGTTACAAGATTATGGAATTGAGCCATGTATAGAACACTATACTTGTATGGTTTGGCTTTTTGGGAGATTAGGCTTTCTTGATAAGGCTGTTAAACTAATTGAGGAAATCCCCTTCAAGCCAAGTGTTATGGTGTGGCGGGCTTTACTTGGAGCGTGTGTTATTCACAACAATGTCGAGCTTGGTAGAATATCAGCTCAGCACATTCTTGAGATGGAGCCTCGAGATGAGGCCACACACGTATTGCTATCAAATATATATGCGAATGCAAGAAGGTGGGAGAGTGTGAGTTGGATTAGAAAGCGGATGAAAAAGAAAGGAGTGAAGAAAGAACCGGGATTGAGTTGGATCGAAAACCAGGGAGAAGTTCATAAGTTCGGAGTGGGAGATTCTTCACATCCTGACATGAAGCTCATTAGTGGAATGCTTGAATTTTTAAATATGAAGAGCAGGAAGGAAGGATATAAAGCAAATCTTGATGCTGTTCTTCTCGCTGTGGAAGATGATAAAAAAGAAAGGCTTTTATGGGTACATAGTGAGAGATTAGCTATAGCTTTCGGGTTGATTAGAATTCCACTTGGATGTCCTATTCGCGTCATTAAGAACCTTCGCATATGTGTTGATTGTCATGCCGCTACCAAATTGATATCGAAGATGATGAATCGGGATATCATCATTAGAGATATGAATAGATTTCATCACTTTCAAAACGGCTCGTGCTCCTGCAGTGATTATTGGTGATTGATGATGCATATTGCCCAAACCAATTCAATGCATATTATTACTTCTCCTGCTTCACTACCCAATCACTCTTTGCCGCTTCAAGAAGCTCTTTGGAAACTAAAGAACGAAGATTAATCTTTTTTATTCGTTGGATCAATGTTTTCTTTTTTATTTTTCATCATTTGTTTCTCACAGACTGCACCTTTCTGGGCGTTGGGATGGTTATAGATGTGCAGGGTGTGATGAAATGAGGAAGTCATATTTTCAAGTTCAGAAAGCTTCTAGAAAGTTAATGGCGGATTACAACATTTAGAATATTAGACGTCAATGGAGATATTGTAAGCCGGGCCGGGTATGTACGATTCAAATTCTTCTTAAAACTGATTCTAGATATAATGATTATCAAGTTTACCTCTATCCAAACGAAAATTAGAATATAGGTACGATCTTCTTACAAGCTTGTACTTGTTAGGAGAACTTTACCACGAAAATTGAGACAGTCAAAATATTGTTTTAATTTGGAAAAAATAATCAAATAAATTGAAAATAACCACGTGGATCTGAAATATTAGTGTTTGTTCGATCAAGAGTCACAGAGCAACGTGGGTCTTGAGCCTTTTTGCTATATGTCATTGAATGCTAAGTAGATTTTATCTGAAAAATCTAGCTTCATTCAAGCAGACACAGCCTTACAAGTTCAAAGCTCGTACAAATGAAATGACGATTAATCTACTTTGCAAATTACCAAAACTCTGCGTATTTAATTTGATACATTCAATAATTCAATATTTTGAACTCTCAAGCTAACTTTCATCTTTACTTCACTCAGTAGACCAAAAAGAATCGCGGTCAACTTGACAACCTCTCGAGAGTAGAAAGAATCGCGGTAAACTTGATAAAGCTCGGATTCTTTTCCAAACTAGTTTTCAACTTAGCTTGGTTTTTACATTTTTCTACTTTTTCTTGCCTCGATGATTTCAAATGTAAAAGATGATCACATTTACCTCAATAGTCATCATATATCATTGATCCCTTTAGTGTTCATCGAGTTTTTGTTTTTGTTTTTATTTTCTAATAAATAGATTAATTATTTCATTCAACAATCACACATTATTCAGATAATGAGCAGAAAGGTGAACCCCGAAACTTCGTATCTTGAAGTTGAGAAATCATTTTACAAGCAAAAAAGAAAATTAAAAGGAGTTGAGGAACTTCCTTTTGATGAGTCCAAGAACGGACAGTCATCTATTTCCTCGGATGACATCAATTTGGTCAGGCCAATTTTAAAAAAGGAATGAAGTTCGAAACTGAAGATAAATCACTTGCACATAGGATAAATAAACCAAGCTAATCTGTTAGAAAGCCAGCAGTTGCTCCTATGCGTACTTTGCATGATGTTATCTTGAGAAAGCCAAAAGTTTATAAAGAGGATGATGCAGAAGAGACGCCATCGAGGCTGAAAATTAAACCAAATTTGACATTGAAAATGAGTAGTGAGCTTCTGAAAGAGAAATTTAGTAATATGACTCTTTTGAAAAAATATGAGCCAGTAATCTCAGGTAGTAATGAAGAGTCAGATAAGCCATCCAGTAGTAAGGACATCAATGTTTTTCAAGATTTTGAGGTGATAGCCAGCAAAAGAGTTCCAAAGGACAGTGCCAATGACCTTGTATTGTTGAAAAAGCCTGAATCTATGGCTGAAAACACAAAACTTGAGAATAATCTAAAGGAATTGGTTATCCCAGAAGCTGATTTTGTTGAAGATGAAGAAACTGAGTTGAAAAGCTCTGTATCTCTATTTGTTCTTCTATGTAAAAAATTTATTTTTTTTAATATTATGATTAATTTATGTTGCAGGAAAAATTAGTTGTCCCAATGTATTCTCAGTACAGATCTTTACGGAGCATTTATCTTAGGTCAATGCTCTGTTCTGCAAATTACAAATTGATGTTCTACAAATTACAAATTGATTAGAAAAATCTACTTTTTGGACTTTGTCAGACTAATTGTTTTGCTATTGAATTTAATAGTTGCTAAATGCAAATAATTAATTTTGAAAAAATGGTCAACTAATTTTAAATGCTTCTTACAAAGCTGGAGTACTTAAGTAGTTAAGTTGTAGAATTTCTCCGAAGACATGCAATAATAATTAGGCAAACTAAGCATTCCTATTTCATGAAAATGCATCTTACTTTTGGATTCAGGAGGGTCCCATTCCAACGACTTGACCCATTTTTTCTCGTGTACAAAATAAACCATTTGTGGTAATGGCAATCCGAGTATCTTATCTAAATCAAGTGGCATTCGCTTCAACTTCGGACATCTTCTTATGGTAATCTTTCGCAGAGGAATACGAATTATTTGGTCGTCTTTGCAAAGCCTCTTTAAATTGGGGAGATTTGCCAAATGGATATATTCTAGTTTGGGAAGAGAGAGAGTTTTAGGATTTGTAATTCCTACTGACTTAGTTTCATCAGGTGCTTCTTCTATTAATTCCTCCAAACCCTCACATGACTCAATACAAATTTTTTCCATGTTTTGAAGGTTCGACAGTAGTCCCAATGGAAACAACTTCTTCAAATTTGGACAATTACCAAGCTCCAAGCATTTCAAATTGGAAAATGGTTTGGAACCTCTTTCTATTTGAGATTGTCTTTGCACATTGCCTGCACAGTCAAAAATATAATCTCGTAAACTCATCACATCCTTATCATCATATATATCTAGCACGTGAATGTCGTCGACAATTGAATACCCTGAACTATCCTTGCCGAACGTAATCCTCTGCAAGCGATTGTATTGGTTAATCTTTATCTTTCTTATATAAATCTGCTTTAAATGCCGAATTCTACCTAACACTTCATTCAGGTGGATGTATTTAGAACTAAAATTTCCAACAAAGAACATGTAGAAGTTAGGTCTTCCCTTGATTTTCATTTGTTGGATGAACGTAAAAAAGCTGACAAAATCTTCAAACAAGACAGTCAAATGTTCCAAGTTGTTTAAGGAGTTTAACTCATTAAAATCAATTCTAGCCTCGATTGCTAAATATTGAAGATCAGTTAGCTTACTAATAACACCCACACCAATTCTTTCTATCATTGTGTGATAAAGGTTGAGGTATCTCAACTTAATCAAACTTCCAATGCCTTCTGGCAATTGACTTACACTTGTCATGCAGAGATTTAGTCTTTCCAAAGAGCGTAGTTCTACCAAAGATGACACTTTTTTCAACCCCCAACAACCTTCAAGTATCAATGCAGTAAGGTTCTTCAACAATGAAATGGATTCTGGCAAAGTTTTTATGTGACTGTGAGATAGATCAAGAAGTTTGAGCCCATCTAAATATCTAAAGAAACCATCACAAATCATACCAAGTGAGCTTTTCTGGAACAATAATGCCGAAAGCCTGTTGCATTTTGGTGATAAATCAGAAATTTCCACAATTGTATTTTGCATGAGGGAAACAACTTCGAGTTTATCCGTCCAACTTTCTTCATCAAGAATACCTTTCAATTCTATGCCAGCTTTTATCATGAAACGAGAACCTGCAATTTGGAGTGTCATATCTCTAATCAAATCATGTAAATGAACATACTCAATATCTTCTTGAAACTTGTCTCTTTTAATAGAAAGCAACGCGAGTCGTTCAAGTTTTCTCAAAATAGTGAGGCCTTTATCAAACATCTTGGCCATACCAACATTCTTACCCAACAACCCTGCATCAATAAACAACCAAATTAACTCGTTTATTTCTATTAGATAATCTTCAGGATATGTAGCGCAGTATAGAAGACATTCTTTTATTTTCCAATCCTTCAGTCGCTCGTAGCTCAATCTTAATACATTAAATACTCTCTCTTCCATGTCATCTATTTTACTAGAGTTTTTTAACTCATCCAAAACATCCCTCCACTCACAAACATCATTACATCCTATCATGCTCTTTGCCAATGTAATTATTCCAAGTGGCAACCCTGCACACTCCTTAAGCACATCAATGCTAATCTTTGTCAAATCATCAGGTATTTCATGACCAATACTCATAACAAATAGTGTCCTAGCATCTTTTGGTGAAAGGGGATCCACTTTGATGATATTACCACAATGCATTTTTAAACACACGTCTTTCGATCGACTTGTTACAATCAATCGATATCCAATTTCTTTAGGAAATCCCAATCCAACCTCATTTGAATCAAAATCTAACCACAAATCATCCAAAATCAAAACAAATTTTTTCTTCCTTTTCAAAGCTTCTGCAAGTATTCCAGCTCTTTGCGATTCATCAAGCTCATCTGAAATAGACACTTCAATTCTTTTTGCAATATCATTTTGCAATTTTTGACTAGTGCAATCTTTTGAAACTGTAATCCAATAAACAGAGCCATAAATCTGAGGCTTATTCAACATCATGTTGTGTAAATGCTTTATCAAAGTTGTTTTACCCACTCCTCCCATTCCCCATACTCCAATTGTCGACGCCTTATTCTTGGTTAGTAAATCTGAGATCTCATGTATATAACTAGCAAACTTGTCACCCACTAAGTTACTTGTGGGAAATTGAACTTGCATTTCCTCGTGGACTTCAATTGTAAGATCTTCCCAAAACTTGCCTATCTCTGCGAGTTCCTTAGCTTCATTGATCAAATTATCCACCTCTCTACTCTTGTCAGCAACCGATAACATTCTATTCTTTCCCACATTTCGAATTCCAAGTTCTTTGCTTCCAACATTTTTACACAAATCTTGATCACTATCTTTCTTCCTTTTCTTAATACGAAAAGATCCTTTGAAATTCCTTTTCAATTCCTCGACCTCATCAGGGTTGGTACAACTGCTAAGCTGGTTATAGATATCGAGTAAATTCTCCATGTTTTCCATACCTAATCAACGTTGAAGAATGAGAGATCAAATTTCTATCTACGAATACCATGCAGAAACAAGCTTCAAATGAAAGAGAAAAAAATCCAAGAAATTTCTAGTCGAAGGAAGTCAACATACCTACCCTTTTACTGGAACGAAGAAACTTTTCAGTATAGCTCAGCACTGTGTCAATCTCTGCATAAATAAAATCTACTCTTCATGTAAACATATTAACCAGAGAGAACTTTTATGTATATTAAAGAGAAAAGCATGGTTAGAGCAAAAACCAGATCTGGCGACAAGCGGAGAGAATTTTCATAACTATAACAGAGAAAAGCCTGATTTAAGTAGAAACCCCCTCCACTTGAGCCCCAGAAATAAGAAATATTTCTGGATCCACCTCATATCTAATATGGTAGAAGCTTAAGCCGAAGTGATTGTCAAGATCGAAATCAAGACATAAAAAAAATTTAAAAGATGGCAAACCTTGTCAAGCGACTGGATTGAAGAAGATATTGTAAGCCATGGAAGGAAGAAAAGGAAGTTTACTGGAGAATCAACTCACCACTCTATGAAGCAGAATCTGAAGTTGGGGGGTAGTGACTCTTCTTCAGCGGCAGCCGGCAGGGTTCATCGCGGTGGCTTGTCCGTCGTCTTCTGTTCAGCGGTGGCCTTCTATTCTTTGACAGAGAAAGGCTTCTACAGAGAAAAAAGATGAAAGTTTTCTGTTCGGCAGGGGGTGCATGTTCTATTCTCTCTTTTTTTTTTTTTGCCTTTATTTCTAATATGAAGTTAGCTATTTCCTTTTAGTCTTAATTATTCGATCATTTGTAACGAGAGTTATTTAGTAAAACTAAATTATTAGATCCCGAGAGATAATACAAAGTTCTACATCTATGACATCTTAAAATATAGTGACTTTAGAAGCTCTTATAATTGGCTTATAATTCGTGAATAGGAAAACCGATCCAGGATCTTCGTGAACACGAACTCCCAACATCAATGATCATCTTTGCACTGGCCAATTTTGACATAGATTTGGAAAACAGGCTTCAGTCTCCTCATTTCTACTGACGTTGCCTCACGTTGTCACGTAATCTAACTTATTTGTTACGTCGACGGGTCACCCAGCTATAGTTTAAATGCATATGTTTTTTTATTAGATGCTTTATTATAGAAGATTAATCATTACATACATAGAATCTAACTTTTTTGAAAAAAATGTTGAAGTTAATTTGGTTTAAATAATGTTGGTGGGTTCCTCCTTCGTGTGTGCTTGAATTGGATAGTAATTATTGATATTGCTTTGTCTTTTAATTTTGTGCTTTCGTTTTTTATTTGATAGGAAAGTGATGCATTCGACAACTATACATTGGAAACATCAAATCATAATTTTAAAAATATATATATTAAATCATAATTCACGTGGTACTATTCTACTAATAAATGTACCTCTTGCTAAATGACTAATAAATTTTTGATGTCATTGTTCATATGTTGCATTCTCCCATTTTTTTTTTTTTTTTTAAAGAAGAATGTTCAATTTTTTCTCTAATTAGTAATTACGTCTATTCTCTAAATCTTACTTCCCCAGATGTTATAATTTGATAAACATATAATAAATTACAAATAATTAAATAAGTCATTAATTGAACAATCAATGAAGTAAGAATAGTAGTAGAATTAGAGAGAAAACATAAATTTATTCATTTTACATTCTAATTTTATCTCTTGACGTAACAATTATTAATTCGTACAATTAATAATTTATTTGAACTATTTATAATTTATCTTAATTTAGAATAAAAAATTAATGAATGACGCGTAATTATCTCATAAGAATGTAAGTTTATAATCTGTAAAATTAGAAAGTAAACCTAACATTATTATTTTTTAAAATATATATGCATATGGATCATAATTTTAACATTAACTTCTTTCATAAAAATAAAAGATTAGTCAAATAATTAAAGTTTATAAATCCTTGTTTCTGCAATGAGCAATAAATGTCTTTCTTGGCATGAACTAAATATAAAATAAAATTATGAAAATACACAATCTCTTGACGTCAACTTTTTAAATCCTTATTTGAACATGAAATGAAAATGCATCTCAAAAGATTAACTGGCTACTCACTCGAATCATAAGCAATGTTGGCTGCTCCTATGTTCATATTGTTTAGACCCAGCTCTTTGTTATGCTCCCATGACCTCTGCTCGACTGCAATCAACAAAAAAATAAAGTCATTTTTCATTTGCTACTACACTATGTAAACAAATATCCACCAACATGAGTTCTTCCTTGTCCATAAGAGAATGAGTTTTCCATGTGTCTCGACCAGATTAAAGAGTCTACCTGTGATAAAATTAAAAGAAAATATACATATAATTCCACATATTTTTTAATTGCATACGCTAGAAATAAAAAACAGAGAGTTAAATAAGATACATGACTAGTTGAATAATGCTAGACTGGCACCAAGTTTTATTTGACATGGTAATATATTCAAAGACGTCATATAAATATTTTGATTTTATACTTTTCATAACTGCATTTGCTAAGTCAATATCATCATACCAGGCGAATGCAATTCCCCGTGTTTATAGATTCTAAGCATTCGCTACCAATTGTAAACTGACATAAACAACTAAGATTAGCATGGAAAAAAGGCAAAAAATTGACTCCAATAGAATAATCAATCTCCAAATGAAAAATAGTTCCTTTCAACATAGAAAGGGCTATTAACAATGAAAAGAAAAGTAATTACACGTTGACTGAATGTCGTCTTTGATATTGTCAGTCGCTGGAGCAACAAATGAATTTTCCAATGCATCGTCCAAAATCAAAGTCCAAGGCTCTTCCAAAATCAGAAGCTACAAAATCAAACAAATGTTTACTGCTTCACCTTAAAAATATTATTGAAAGTGATGTATTTAAATCCTTTCTATTACACAGTCAACTAATTTTTTAATGAGATTTTTCGAAAAAACCTTAAAATTAAAGGATAACATTGGGTTAGAAACAATACACTTAGTTATCTCAATGTTTTATAATATATTTTTTTAAGTTCTTACCGATTACAAGGTTTGCCCTTCTTGATTTTCATTATTTGGTAATCTCTTTTATTGATACAAATGTCAGATTTGTAATGAAAACACTACTTTCTGATTTTTTTTCAATATCAAGGATATGATAAACTTTATTCACAAGTGACAGTCACACTATCACGGTCTCCTGTAATAATTTATATGTCCAAGTATAATTAATATAGAACGGCTAAACTTAAAGTAGTATCATAACTTGTCAAGTTAAATTGAACCAGTGACCCTATATGTTATTTAGTCCTACAACATCATTACATACGTTATAAATGATAAAAGTTATTATTTTCTTGTTCTTTTACAGTACAATAAAAGTACTTTATAACATACTAAAACAAACAATGTCGTTTGTCATTTAAGATTCCACTCGTAATGCCAATTTAGTTTGGCAAGTTAAAGTGTTACCATAATCTACTCATAAAATACTATGATCTTCTAAATAGAAATCATGAAACGCCAATTACGTGCCATGGAAATTCACAAAATTACTTTTGAGGATGATATACTTTGCTCAGTGGGACAAAACCACGTAAGCTCAAGTTTTCTAAGAAACTATGGTAGTTAGTTACTTCTCATTTATGTTTTTTCATTTTCGAATACCAACTAATTAGGAAATGACGTCTATTAAAATCATATATATGTAATTGACATATGCTTAAAGACGGACATGCTTTGTAATATATGATGTCTAAGTAGGGTTGTTTTCAAATTATTTATTGAAAATTATAAATATGCAATACCTTATTTAACATCTTTCCAAAATCTTGCCACTTGCTCTTTTTATCCTCATCAAGACTGTCTCCAAAGGCAAATCCATGCACTCTCTCAAGGCCTGCAATTCGTCAGTGGTGAAGATCATATGAAATCAATTCACTTCAATAAAATTCCAATAAATGTTAATCATCATTCTCCATATAATCAAAACCGTAAATAAAATCTCTCTTAGAAAATTTCTTTTAGACTTGCAGACTATGAATTTTTTTTTATACATATATAAAAAAACTCATTAAGAAAAGAAAGATAGTGTTTCAGACTATAAATTTAAAAAGTCACTAAAAAGAGTCATTTTAAGTCAAAGTCAGCATTTAAAATAGAACCACTCTTATTCCTAGTAAACTCAAAATCGGTTGAGGGTCATGCATCAAAGTGAGGTGCGCAACATGGGTACTGACTGTTGAAGCTTCACCCAATGATGTTGCAACTCATCTGTGTATTAGATGAAATGAAAATTACAAAGGACAATGTGGTATGACAGTCTGCTCAAATACAAACGACACGCGGCATACATCTTTTATGAATTAGCCTAGAGTCACCATCTATTTTGCCAAAAGCCTACAAATTTTAACTAACAAATTTTAAACGACTCTTCTTTACATACCAATTGCAATTTTCCACTACATTTTAACACTACTATCTATTCATTTTAAAAAAATTGAGCTCATTGGACATGGACTCTCACTTTGCAAGCGTCCCAACATGGTCACTAGAAATTAGATGCATGCACAAAAAACTATCTAAATAGATCTTCCGAAATGCCAAAATTTGCATTGAAAATTTATAAAAAAGCAAAGAAATCTGAACCATGCTTACTTTCATTAATTTTTGTAATTAAACCTTCAGCCGTTGTAACAACTCCTCCAAGAGTGCCACTAGCCACCTCCAAGTCCAGATCTGAAACTCTCACACTAACAGTATCTGACTAGCATGACCCATAGAATTTTTGTCAAACAACGGTTTCAACTTAATTGAAAGAGTAAGAGAGCGTAAAGATTGGAAGTAGAAAAACTTTTCAAGCCAGATAAATATTTTGCAGAAAAATAAAGAACGCGTGACAGTTAATAGAGCAAACAACAATAACAAATCACAATTTTACGGTAACCAAACCTCATAATTACGGTAACCACATAAATCACATGTGGATGCCATGACAATGACTTCTTGAAGGTAAAGTATTTCTTTTGTATAGTTAAGATCACAATTTTACCATAGACAACGCACAATAAACACAACTAAGTTAAATAGAATTTACAAAATTGTATATTGTTAAAATTTTGCCAATATAAGCAACCAATTGATATACAATAGCCTCTAAAACAATATTCAAGCTAATGAAGATTGCCTAATCACTTTCATGTCTTGGAAGATGTTAGGTAATCTTTCCACACAAATAGTTATCACATACAAAATTACAGTATTTTTTCTGGTCACAGAATCTAATTCAGGACTTGGAGGCCGTGTCACATTTTACTAACTGCCTTACTATTGATTACATTCCCGACTTTATACAATTTCAACTCAACGAACTTCTAAATTCCTTTGCTACCATCTTTATCCCTTATTACTAGTTAATGAAGAATGCCTAATCACTTTCATGTCTTGGAAGATGTTAGGTAATCTTTCCGCACAAATAGTTAACACATACGAAACCACAGCATTTCTCCTGATCACATAATCTAATTCAGGACTTGGAGGTCGTGTCACACTTTACTAACTGCCTTCCTATTGATTACATTTCCGACTTTATAAAATTTGAACTCAACGAACTTCTAAATTCCTTTGCTACCGTCTTTATCCCTTATTACTAACTACTAAGGAATGATACCTCATATCTTCCATGACCTGTCCTGAATTTCTCCCAGTTATAAGATGAGTTGTTTTGGAATTTGGGTAATCCTGCTATAGAAACAATATCTTTTTACAACTTGAAACATCCACAAATCTTCATGTAAAATTATGTGAAAGAGAGCCAAAAGGAAGTAAATTCTTATGTATCACAATTACTTAATGAAAGATCAAGGTTAGTGACTCGGTGTTATAAAGTGTTGTGACACTTTGCGTAACACCAGTTATAAGTACGATATAGAACAATATTAAAATGCGGAAATTAACGACACAGGAGGTTGTTAACGCAGTTCGGCAATCAGCCTACATCTACGGGGCCACGCCCAGATATGAAAACATTTCACGAGTTCAATCAAGGTTACAAGACACTCGGACTAAAACAAAATAAGACTCCCTCTTATCTTTGATGCCGCCTCCGTCAACCTTCACTGGTGAAACTGTTTTGCGAGCTCCCCTCGACTTTTAAACGATCCCTCCCGAGATCTAAATACGACAAGCTCCCCTTGTCGAAAATGACTCCTCCCGGAATCCGTGTATGGCAAGCTCCCCTTGCCCACGATAAAGATGAATAGCTTTAATCAATAAAAACATACACCACATAGAACCATGGATGAAGAAATAAGAACGCCCAGATGAATAGAGAATTCCACGAAACACAAAATTGGCGTCGGCTGCATTTAACGTACAAAGAGAAGACTTTTATATTAAGTGCTGGTACGGCTCTGTTTCTCTCTCCAAAATATTCTTGAAACAGACAATTCATTCAAATAATAATATCCCACGAAATCAGCAAAGGATCCGAAAATTACTGCCACACAAATTTAGCGCAGTGACACTTTGAATGACGCTTTAGTAAAGAATCCCAAATACTTAGGAATATGAACCAAGTTTGTTATGATTCCTCTTCAAACAAATCACATTTGAATTGGCAAAATATTCTGCCAAATATCTTCTCCAATATTGACGGATAGAATAATATATATTCCAAAAGAATATAATTTCCAAAAATATAATTTCCATAACTTACCAAAATCAATAAGTTGCCAAAAACATAATGCCAACCCACAATAGCATTAACACTTAACAGCATAACAGATTCTTGAACATTTACAGATCCAAAGCCAATAAAAGAAATTGACTAACATATGAAATGTCTACAAAGCAAATGACACTGTACAATTTAGTGACTCTTGGACTCATGAGAAAAATCTAATGTCACATGAACTCGAGGGCAAAAAAAAGTTAAGGATTTGATATAATCAAGTACAACCAGACCAAAGTTATGAATCTCCAAACAAAGTGCATGTTTATTCCGAATCTAACTGTTAGATGAGTAATCAATTTACATATATAATAAGTCCAAATGTGTTTAAATGTATTAAAAAGGATACTTGTAACAAACATTCGAGTCTCGTAGCTGGTAGCACAAGCCCCACATGTTGATGGAAAAGTCGTCACCTATAAGAAACAATAATAAACTTGCAAAAATGGAATTCATTGGATGCCAATTCCAAAAATATATAGGCATGAGAAATTTCCTTACTTCTTCAGGAGCAGTGTAACAAGATAAAGCTTCAGCAATCTCTGCGCTATTGCTCTGAGCAATTGGTCGATGGCCAGCTGGTGCTCCAATTGATGAAGTTGGCACTGTTCCAATTTCTGAAACACCAGCCCTTTCATCTGATAATGCTCCATTAGCACCTTCTCCTGATTCAAATGAGTCAACGAGATATCCCAATGTTGCTTGTTGCTTTGGAGTTCGCTCATAGAACTTAATAGTCAATAATGGGTCCGACGATGGAGCATATCTAAAAGTGCCGCTCATTAAAAAATCTTCTACAAATCATGACATTCAATACAAAATAAAAAATTAAAGACTTCTCCCTGCACTGATTACTTTAAAACAAAAAATTGAACAGCTGGGAGAGTTCAATAAAAAACCATTGTCGATTAAAATTATGCTGAAATCATCTCTTACGGATTCTCAATGAAGCTGTTTCCAGCCGGATCATCCAAGATGAAAGTGAATCATGCATCTCCCATCACACAAGCTTTTAATTTCAACAAAAACTGATCAATTGCTTCAGCGGTTTGAGGATCCAATCTCTGAAAAAACCCAAGATGAAGCCAAGGTCAAAGGAAAAATTAAAAGACATACAAAAACCAGATGACCCACCATACAATTCATACCCTACACTCTTCTTGAAGAGCCTGCAATTCATCCATTGCTCTAGCTAGTATCCCTTCCACCTTGAATAATTATGATAGGTCCCTAGAAATGTAAACAACCAAAATATAGAATAAAATGAAAGAAGACTATCAATCAAGAATGAAAGATCGTTTTGATTGAATGTAAGAATAAAAATAACAAACAATTCGAGGAGCTTGCTTCCTCCCGAGCACATTAATTGTGGCTCGCCACCTCGAAATGACTACTAACCAATTTATTCTCTCCCTACTAATCTCTAACTTCTATATATAAAAATATTTAATTCTCAGTCATTCTCCCACTAACATTGCATTTCTCATTTCTACCCCTAACCCACATGGGTTTGCCCTTAACAGATTATTGAAGTATAAATTATTCAAAAACACCTCTCTAAAATACAAAATGAGAAACTTTTCTTAAAGCTTGGAAATGCATTCACCTTATCATCAACAAAAGCACATAGTAGACAATATTTACATGCACACAAACATTAGGAGGATTTACAGTAAGTACTGTAGAAAGAGTTCCTCGTTGAGCCTAACTAGGAATCTCGAAATCCAAATCAAGAATTTATACAAATAAAGAATTTTGCAACAATCAAAATCACTTTGACATTAACGTACAACATCCTTTTGTTTTGGCAAAAAATAAAAGTAATGATAACCCAAAAAGATTAGAAGAATTTAAAAAAATCTAATAAGGATGCATAAACACAATAAATAACATAAAAATAATATATTGCATGCACAACACCAGCATGTAAAACTAACTGCATAGATATACGGTTTTTTTTTAATTATTTTTATAATGGTAATTGACTCGATATGTTGCCCAATAAGACTTTATCAATTTTTAACAGCAATTATGACTACTACTAAAACACTTGACTTTCAAAGCTTCATTGCTAAAATAAATCAAAATTTCATAGTCAACACATCATTGTTGTCAATCCATCCGCAAGCTCATAATGAAAATGTATTTCGAAGCTACAAGTCTAAAATAAACCAAAATTTCATAGTCAACACATCAAAAAAATATATAGAATGACATAATACCTTGACAAAAGAAAAAAGTAAATTAAGAAAGAAATAAACCACCTCATATGCTCTAAAAGTAGGAGAAATGGACAGAGAAGACTAAAACTTCACTTGGATCATACTTGATAGATTATAAGGTGAGAAGAAAATGCCTCCAAGAAGATGGACATGAATATAGAATTGAAAAGGAACAAGAATAATAATAACAAAGAACCACACCAATGAGGCCAAACTCCAACAGAAATGAGATGTGTAGGAACTATCACAACCAAATAAACATAAAAAAGTGTAATCCAGCCTTCAAATCGCCCATGGAGACCTCCAAAATGTAGCAGCATCTGCGTGGTTGAATCTCTCCAGCAAATTGAACCTCATTATTCCTAAATTAAGCTAAATCAAATTAAACAATGCACCGTTTGGAATATGAGATATTTTTTAAACTGAAAAATTATAAGAACTTCTACCTCTCACCACAATGTGTACATTCAAAGGCAGACAACAATATCTACAACAAAATTTATATCATGTTAATTGTAGACAAAAATTGATATAAAAATTAAACCATCTATAATCACAAAATAACCGGCATACCTTCCTGCAGCGTGGAATTATAGTTAAAAGAAACTTTGTTATCCTCTGTTGTTCATGCGAAACATCATGTCAGCCTATAGGACAAATACAGATTATTTGAAATATAATTATTAAAAATTCTCTCACTAATTTAAGTAATTGAAAATAGCGGCGAAGCCTTTCAAAGCAAATCTTCAGAGGTGATACCATTCAATTAGATTTCTCTTTCCATAGAAAATTACTTATCCTCAACTTTTAAATAGAAATTTGAGTGAATGCATAGAAAATTGTTGGCAAACATTTTAAAATAAAGGAATAGTGGGACAAGTCAGTACGACCGTTGGAATGGTTAGTCTAAAAATAAACGATGAATTTAGATGAAGTTTCTCATGAAGAAACTGTAGAGAAACGATTTTCACAACTGGGCTTCAAAATTTAGATTTACATTGTTTGCTTTGTTTTTCCACCGACATTGGTTTGCCAGCTCTTTATGTTTCAGAAGTTTCTATATCTATTCCAGGAGACAATCACTCGCTTACCCTTATGAACTGTAGGTGAAGTAAATTGTTTTACAGAGACGTGTCAGTAGTTGGGTTAGGACTTATAATCAAGTTTATATTTGTTTTATTTTGATAAACGGGTACATTAGAGCGAATGACAGGGAAATGGGAAATAGGCTTTGCGAGGAGATGTTGAAAGATGGAGTTAAGATGCACATCTTGACTTATAACTCGTTGATTTTAGGACTATGCCAACAAGGTAAAACGAAGAAAGCAGCATATCTTGTTAAGCAACTCGATAACGATAAGTTACTGCCTAATGCTTCGACATTTTCTGCTCTTATTATAGTCCACTGTGTGATAAGAGTTATGGGCGTGCTCTTCAAATATATAGAAGCATGTTAAAGAATGGTTTCCACCCTCTGTAAGGTCGAAGATTTTGAAGGAGCTGTCCATATAATGAAGGATATGATCGAGAGATCTATGACTCCTGTGTTGGATATCTTATCTCAACTTTTTGAAGGTTTTGACAAAGCCGAAATTCTGAATCCTTGGAGGCAGAAAGAAAAGGGCTTTACACGAGTTTAGATGTAAAATTCCTTCAAAGTTTTGGTTTTGTTCTTTCAAATCTCTTTTCACATATGAATCCTCTACCACTTTTCATTTTTTCTGTTTCTGGACTGAAAATGTTGTCTCCTACTCTATCTCTCTCTCTAGTTTATCAAGTAGCCAGTGGTGGATTTTTTTATGAAAATGAATCTTTCGACAGATAGATACTGTGTTTGAACTGATTCACTGTAACTCATTTCGTCCTAATTTGAACCATTTGACTGAGAATTTACTAGATTATATCATCTCCTACTTAGCTTACGTTGATTTGTTTTTTAAATATCCAGGGTTTTGATGGATTTTCTGAGCCTGAAAATTTCTCCAAGATTATTGGGTATCATTTTGTTCCTCATGTTTATTCAGATTCTTTCTTGAATTTGGAAGATCATTTGGAATCTGTCAATTCGGTCAGTTTAGATTTTTTGAGTAGTTCTACCCGGAACCTGCATTGGGCATTAGAACCAGTCAGAGGTCTCCAAGTATGCCAGAATTTCTAGTAAAAGTTTTTACCGAGACCGTCAAACAAATTCCGGCGAAGGGAAATCCTCATTTAATATGCGAGGCCCAAGTTCTTGTCAAACCTTACCGTGACAAGGCGAGGCTCATCGAGAGGCAAAAAAAACAAAGCTTTCTTATTGAACACAACAACTGCTTCAAAGTTTCTCTGGAGTTTAATTAAAACCTGTTTTGTCTTTTTTATTTTCAGGAAGTTTCTAGAAAAATTTCATCTTCCATTACAATAAGGTCAGCAGCTCATTGACGAGGATTCCAAGCTGCACCAAGGTAAATTTCTTCGAAGTACAGGTTTCTTCAATTCCGCATTCTCACTTTTTCCAATATTCCTAAATGCTTTTTTATTTCTTACGTCATTTCAGTTCCTAGACATTGTGATAGTTCGAGGATATTAAGAAAGCAACTAGTAGAGGAACACGAGCAAGCGCTCGAAATCGAGAGAATGCGCCTCTTTAATTTACAATTCACTAAAATCACGCCCCATCCTTGCTTTGGCTACGTGATGGAGCAGCTGAATTTCCAAGAAGGTTCGAATTTCATCTATCTCGATCGAATTTTTCATTTCTCGAAGGAGCTAACCTACCCTGCAGAACGATCTTAATTTCCGTCAACAGATCATTTCAATTACACATTATAATATATACATACATTACACATTATAATAAATTCATAAATTACACATTATAATAAATACATAAATTACAGCCCGAATAGTCATACATTTCTGCCGCAGCCGTCAATGAAATCCATAAATGTGTTTTGCAAAGTAAAAACAGAAGTAGGGTCTGAAGT
This sequence comes from Begonia masoniana, assembly GCA_022432975.1. NCBI lineage: Eukaryota > Viridiplantae > Streptophyta > Magnoliopsida > Cucurbitales > Begoniaceae > Begonia > Begonia masoniana. The sequence continues at coordinate 38,834,016 of CM039508.1, read as the reverse complement.
GGATCCTCTGTCAGGACAAGTGCAACTATTATGCCCCTGACGGCGTCACATACCACACAACATCGTTGAGTTCTTCCCAGTAATTGTCAAACTTGGCGGCTCATCAACATCTTGCATTTTTTTCTTCTCTAACCTACTAGGTTGGCATTTTTTTATGGGCGGAAGAATTTGTTTCATATTTTCTACGGGTGTCCACATGTGTTGGCCGCTAAGGGGATGAATAAAGTGTGAGTACATCTGCAGATAAGTTCCCCGGTGATAGTATTGATGAACATAATTTTTCGGTGCTAGTCTCATGAAATGAATGCAGGGAATGGAATGGACATACGAGATTCTAGTAAGTTCCCACTTGTAACAGTTGCACACACATGTATTCATGTCGACAATATATTGTTCGTTGCCGTTGCTGACCTCAAATCGTGCAGCTCTCGCAATAAAACACTCCAATTTTGAGCTGCACGTTATAACTTCACAATTTTTTTTTTATTTGGAAACACAAGACGTCTGTTGATAAAGCCAATTTCTCATATTTTTTCACCATTCTAGTCATCACGCACTTTCGTATAATTTCAAACATGGTCAAAATCGGTTTGTCTCTAACAGGTAATAGAATTCTGATAAGTGTGTATTTTACACACTTATTAATACTTTTTTATACTTGATTTGATAAGTTTTTCTCAAGTGTTTGAATGAATTTGATGTATTTTGTGTAGTGTGCAGATAATTTATTTACAACAGGACGAAGCTAGAACGAGAGAAGTTGAAGAGGAAGAAAACTAAGAAGCTAAAAAGAAGAAGAAAAAGAAAAAGGAGAAATAGTGAAGTAAAGAAAACAGAGAAGGTGTCGATCGATCGCTCAATTCTTGCGATCAATCGGCTGAAAAGAATGAGAATTGGAGCAGAGAATGCGCCGATCGATCGCCACATTTCAGGCGATCGATCGGCTGAAGACAACGCGGGTTATGAAGACAGAACATCAGGCGATCGATCGGCTACACCTCAGCCGATCGATCGGCTACTTTAATGGTATTAATTCCAACCGTTGATCGATGGGCCAAGTGTTTTTATTATACTCTGTTTGAGTCTGGACCGTTGAGGAAAAGAAAAGGAGGAGAATTAAAGAAGCAGCCCTAGCCCCATTCAGAAAGATTCAGAAGCGAGAGGCAGAGAACGGGGAGGAGCTCTCTAGCGAGACGGAGACCGGAATGAAGCGAGAGCTTCGGGAATTGATTTTCAGCATAGTTTTTCTTTCCCTTTTTCTTCTGAACCATGAATATCTTTATTATTTTTATTGTTTTTCTTTATTCTAGCATGAACTAATTTTTTATTCTAGGGCTACGATGTAGCGAGACGATATTTATTTCATGTTCTTCATTTAATTATATTTTATGAATATTTCTTCCAATTTTGTTGGCACATTTAATTTCTGTTCTTAAAGCCTGTAAATTTCTGGCCAATCTTTACTTGATTTTTGGGGTGTTTTGAGACTGAAAGGTGATAAACACCCGAGCACTGAAATTAATGTCATAAATATACGTAGGCTAGAGATAGTTACGGTATTGATGTGATCATTGGATTTCTTGAGTTAATTGTATTTGATTAATGTAGGATTTGAGACTGACAAGTGATAACTCATTAATCAGATAACCTATGCAATGCTCGAGAGAGATTGTATTAGAATTTAGTGAAATCGATCATCAACATAGGAAGAATATTTATGAATATAATTGCGAAGGACTAAAATAAACGTTGTCTTGGTGAAATCGTAGTACCTAGGTTTTTATCAATTGAATTCAATCTCATTTTATTTGTTTCTTTATTTTACATTAGTTTATTTTAATTGTTTTGGTTGTTTATTTTAATTTTATTTCTTAAAATCATAAAACGTGTGTTCATTTTAGAATTAAGATTAATTATTTCGATTATTAATTAACAAGTCCTCGTGGGTTCGACACTCTCTTTATCACTGTATTACTTGTTGCGACTCGTACACTTGCGAACTATTTTGCACAACAAGTTTTTGGCGTCGTTGCCAGGGACTTTATTTTTTAATATTGAATTAATTATTTTTAATTTTATTTTAAATTCTATTTATTTTATTTAATTATTTTTGTGATATTTTCAGGTGCATGCATAAAGAGGGAAACGCTAATCTTCTCCCGCTGAATCTTGAGATAGAAAGTACGTGTCGACGCAATCGTAAAGAGAGAAGAGAACTTATTCAACCAGCGCGTGTCATAATGGGAGATCAAGTGGCGGACATTATTGAAAACCGGACTTTGCTGGACTATGTTATACCTACGGTATCCGGGATTCACTCAGCTATTCGGAAACTGGCCATTGCTGCAAATTTTGAAATTAAGCCTGGCACATTACACATGATTCAACAATCTCAATTTAGTGGATTACCTTCTGAAGACCCGAAAGATCATATTGCCAATTTTCTAGAAGTTTGCGATACTTTTCAATTTCATAATGTGGGGGATGATGCAGTGATGTTGCGGTTATTTCCGTTCTCATTACAGGATCGTGCGAAGAACTGGTTAAACTCTCTACCAGCTAATTCTATTAATACTCGGAAAGAGTTATGCCAGAAATTTCTTTCCAAGTTCTTTCCATTCGAGAAGACTGCTAGATTTCGCAACGATATAATCAATTTTAATCAGTTTGATGGGGAGACATTATATGAGGCATGGGCTCGTTTCAAGGAGATGTTGAGAAAGTGTCCCAACTATGGCCTACCGATGTGGATGCATATCCAAACTTTCTATATGGGATTATCAGCCTCTACTAAAACTCTGGTCAATGCAGCAGCAGATGGAGCTTTAATGAGAAAAACGGAAGAAGCTGCTTTTGAATTATTAGAGGAATTAGCACTTAACAACGACCAATGTCCAATGGAGCGATCAATTATGAAGCGCACAACGAGTACTCCAGAACTCGAAGCTATGAAAGCATTAACTCTACAAGTTGCCTCGTTGACTAAGCAACTACAAGAATCTCATATGGCAGCGAGTGTTGGTAAAACATCGAAAGTTAGTTGTCAGTGGTGTAAAAGGCCGCACTTGAGTGAAGAATGTCAAGAGGGAAATCTCACGTCAAATGAACCTGCGGAGCAAGCTAATTATATGGGCAACTTTAATCGTCAAGGAAATCCCAATTCTGATACTTATAATCCAGGTTGGCAACAACACCCGAATTTTTCATGGAGGAGTTCTCAAAATGCTATGCAGCCACCTCAAGCAACTCAACCCGGTTCGTCTCAACAAGTTGACAAGAAAAATGATCTTGAAACAGCCCTTATACAGTTTATGACCGAGACCCGTACAGCGATGCAAAATCAATCAGCCCAAATTCGCAGTCTTGAAAATCAACTTGGTCAATTTGCAAGTGTTATTAATGGAAGACCTCAAGGTACACTACCTAGCAATACATAATTAAATCCGAGAGAGCATTGTAATGCAATTACCACTCGAAATGGAACAGTGATTAAACCGATGCAAAAAGAACCAAGTGTGCCTAAATTGAATAATGGGGATTCCAGTGAAAATGAAACTCAAAGGTCTCTACAATTTCATCCTTCACTAATACAAGCAATTTCACCTCAAGTGCCGTTTCCACAAAGATTGACAAATGTGAAGCTTGATAATCAGTTTTCTAAGTTCCTTGATGTCTTCAAAAAGCTCCACATCAACATTCCATTCGCAGAGGCACTCGAGCAAATGCCTAAATATGCAAAGTTTCTGAAAGATATTTTATCTCATAAGTGCAAGATCGAAGAAGGCAGTATGATTGCTTTGACGGAAGAATGCAGCGCTATTATTCAACGGAAGCTTCCACAAAAGCTTAAGGATCCATGGAGTTTAACCATACCATGTGAAATTAGGAAGTCAATTTTTGAGCGGGCATTGTGTGATTTGGGGGCCAGTGTCAATTTAATGCCACTATCTATTTTTCAAAAACTTGGTCTTGGTAAAGCAAAGCCCACAAATGTATTTCTACAGATGGCTGATCGCTTTATTAAGCATCCATATGGGGTGATTGAAGATATCCTTGTCAAAGTTGACAAGTTTATTTTTCTCGCTTATTTCGTGGTTCTTGATATGGAGGAAGATCGTGGCATCCCTATAATATTAGGTCGACCATTCTTAGCAACCGGAGGTGCTGTAATTGATCTTAGAAATGAGGAGCTCAAATTGCACGTACAAGATGAAGAAGTGACATTCAAGGTGTATAAATCAATGGAGTTCCCAATAGCTATCGATGACATATTTCAAGTGGAACTCCCTAACACTGTAACGAAGAAAACTTCACTTCAACCAAGCGACTTCCTCGAGCATAATGGGAAGCAGTATGTTAAAAATTTAGGGGAGGCACCATTACAAGCTCTAACACCTACAAAGAGTCCTCCCGACCAGATTCATGTTAATATGTCAAAGAGTGACGATCCAACTAATGATGATTTTCCAGACAAAAAGCTTCGTGCGATTGATAAGTGGGAATACGGTCAAAGAATAAAATCATACTTTGGAGATATTATTGATAGTGATACATCCGTCTCTCACCGTGCACCTGATTAGTGAAGTCGATACAACGTCAAGCCGATGACATTTGCACTTGATGGGAGGTAACCCATTAATTTATTTTATTTTATTTTTATTTTTATTTTTATTTTTTCTTTTTGTTTTAAGTTTTAATTCAGTAATTTTATTTTGATATTATTAGCTTTTATTATTATTAGGTATGTTTAATAGTTTTTGGTGTTTTTAAGTTTCATAATTAAAAAAAAAAAGAAAAAGAAAAAATCCTAATCGATTGCTCATTCTATTCTTGATATGGAGGAAGATCGTGGCATCCCTATAATATTAGGTCGACCATTCTTAGCAACGGAGGTGCTGTAATTGATCTTAGAAATGAGGAGCTCAAATGCACGTACAAGATGAAGAAGTTGACATTCAAGGTGTATAAATCAATGGAGTTCCCAATAGCTATCGATGACATATTTCAAGTGGAACTCCCTAACACTGTAACGAAGAAAACTTCACTTCAACCAAGCGACTTCCTCGAGCATAATGGGAAGCGTATGTTAAAAATTTAGGGGAGGCACCATTACAAGCTCTAACACCTACAAAGAGTCCTCCGACCAGATCATGTTAATATGTCAAAGAGTGACGATCCAACTAATGATGATTTTCCAGACAAAAAGCTTCGTGCGATTGATAAGTGGGAATACGGTCAAAGAATAAAATCATACTTTGGAGATATTATTGATAGTGATACATCCGTCTCTCACCGTGCACCTGATTAGTGAAGTCGATACAACGTCAAGCCGATGACATTTGCACTTGATGGGAGGTAACCCATTAATTTATTTTATTTTATTTTTATTTTTATTTTTATTTTTTCTTTTTGTTTTAAGTTTTAATTCAGTAATTTTATTTTGATATTATTAGCTTTTATTATTATTAGGTATGTTTAATAGTTTTTGGTGTTTTTAAGTTTCATAATTAAAAAAAAAAAGGAAAAGAAAAAATCCTAATCGATTGCTCATTCGAACGAAACTCCACGACCAACCCGAGACGTTACGAGGTACGCTACTTTTACCTTATTATTATTTTCTACATTGAGGACAATGTTTATTTTAAGTTTGGGGGTGATTTTAGCGTATCTTAGTACTGTACTATATTTTAGTATTGCAATCTGAAATCTGGTTTAGGTGTCAATGATTGAAATTTTGAATAAATTTATGCTTGAGCTTCTTGAAAAATGCTGAGTAAAAAATTGGTTTGTATTAGTTTACATTGACTTTAGCTTATGAAGTTAAACTTAAAACCCTGAGCACGTTTTATTCTTGTTTAACTTGATCTGTTGGTGTCATACTCATGTAGTCTACATATATCGAAACCCAAACACAGTGAGGGAGTGTAGCTCTAGTCAAATATAATGATAATGAATGCTAGTGAGTAAAATCCTTCTTGGTTTTGCCTAACATCTTCGAATGCAAATTGAAATTTTTTAGAAATAAGAGAATGATTTAGGCCATCATTGGACCGTTTGAGCTTTCTTGCCTTAATCTTTTGTGTCATTTAGTGACACCCTTAGTGACCCTTTTTGAGCCTATGATTTAACCGTTCAATTGTACCTATTTCAGTCCAGCCATATATATATATATTCCTACATTTTCTAAAGAGCACAAGATTTATTGATATATTTGAAGGAGAGTAGGAGAATGTAGTGGTGAGGATGAATAAAAACTCCTTTGTCATCTGTTAATGTATTTTTACGTTACTTTGTCATTATTAGCCTGAGCTCCAAAAAAAAAAAATCGAAAGTTTAGTTTTATTTTCAATCTAGTTATATTTATTTTACTTTGTAATTATGACAAAGGAGTTTATCTGAGTGATATTGAATGAACCAAGTTTGGGGGTGGGAGATCAAAAGAAAGCTTGAACGAGTTCAATGAGTGAGCGAGTGCTGAGAAGAAAATATTGAGTGGGTGATATAAGGAAGGATGAGGTGTGCTCTGATTACTTGTTTGTATCCATAAAATTCCTACCCTTTTAACCTAGCCTTACATTACAAGCTTTTAAAGACCTATTGACTCTTGTTTTGATTTATGGATATTTGTTATTAGTTGGATAGTGGGCAAAGCCGATGAACGATTAGAGTGAATGGAGTGATCCCAAGTGAGCTACGAGTGTATTCCTTTCTCGTCGCTATATTAGTTGACCTAGCAGATAGAGAAAAATAAGAATGAACACACACACACACGAGGATTTCTAAGTAAGAGGATGAATAAAAACTCCTTTATCATCTGTTAATGTATTTTTACGTTACTTTGTCATTATTAGCTTGAGTTCCAAAAAAAAAAAAAAAATCGAAAGTTTAGTTTTATTTTCAATCTAGTTATATTTATTTTACTTTGTAATTATGACAAAAGAGTTTATCTGAGTGATATTGAATGAACCAAGTTTGGGGGTGAGAGATCAAAAGAAAGCTTGAGCGAGTTCAATGAGTGAGCGAGTGCTGAGAAGAAAATATTGAGTGGGTGATATAAGGAAGGATGAGGTGTGCTCTGATTACTTGTTTGCATCCATAAAATTCATACCCTTTTAACCTAGCTTTACATTACAAGTTTTTAAAGACCTATTGACTCTTGTTTTGATTTATGGATATTTGTTATTAGTTGGATAGTGGGCAAAGCCGATGAACGATTAGAGTGAATGAAGTGATCCCAAGTGAGCTACGAGTGTATTCCTTTCCCGTAGCTATATTAGTTGACCTAGTAGATAGAGAAAAATAAGAATGAACACACACACACACGAGGATTTCTAAGTAAGCGAATGTCAATACACTAATATAAATTAATTCTTTTGCAAAGTGTTGATCTTAATAACTTTAGTATGAATTGTTCAAACGGAGACGAAGTACCAAAAAATTTGATGAGGATTGCTTTACCATTATATTGTATTGTACATATTATATGGGGTTGGATTATATATCTATTGAAATTTGTACTTAATTTTGTTCGCTTGAGGACAAGCTTTCATTCAAGTTTTGGGGTGTGATAAGTGTGTATTTTACACACTTATTAATACTCTTTTATACTTGATTTGATAAGTTTTTCTCAAGTGTTTGAATGAATTTGATGTATTTTGTGTAATGTGCAGATAATTTATTTACAACAGGACGAAGCTAGAACGAGAGAAGTTGACGAGGAAGAAAACTAAGAAACAAAAAGAAGCTAAAAAGAAGAAGAAGAAGAAAAAGGAGAAATAGTGAAGTAAAGAAAACAGAGAAGGTGCCGATCGATCGCTCAATTCTTGCGATCGATCGGCTGAAAAGAATGAGAATTGGAGCAGAGAATGCGCCGATCGATCGCCACATTTTAGGCGATCGATCGGCTGAAGACAACGCGGGTTATGAAGACAGAACATCAGGCGATCGATCGGCTACACCTCAGCCGATCGATCGGCTACTTTAATGGTATTAATTCCAACCGTTGATCGATGGGCCAAGTGTTTTTATTATACTCTGTTTGAATCTGGACCATTGAGGAAAAGAAAAGGAGGAGAATTAAAGAAGCAGCCCTAGCCCCATTCAGAAAGATTCAGAAGCGAGATGCAGAGAACGGGGAGGAGCTCTCTAGCGAGACGAGATCGGAACAAAGCGAGAGCTTCGGGAACTGATTTTCAGCATAGTTTTTCTTTCCCTTTCTCTTCTGAACTATGAATATCTTTATTATTTTTATTGTTTTTCTTTATTCTAGCATAAACTAACTTTTTATTCTAGGGCTACGATGTAGCGAGACGATATTTATTTTATGTTCTTCATTTAATTATATTTTATGAATATTTCTTCCAATTTTGTTGGCACATTTAATTTCTGTTCTTAAAGCCTGTAAATTTCTGGCCAATCTTTACTTGATTTTTGGGGGGTTTTGAGACTGAGAGGTGATAAATACCCGAGCACTGAAATTAATGTCATAAATATACGTAGGCTAGAGATAGCTACGGTATTGATGTGATCATTGGATTTCTTGAGTTAATTGTATTTGATTAATGTAGGATTTGAGACTGAGAAGTGATAACTCATTAATCAAATAACCTATGCAATGCTCGAGAGAGATTGTATTAGAATTGAGTGAAATCGATCATCAACATAGGAAGAATATTTATGAATATAATTGCGAAGGATTGAAATAAATGTTGTCTTGGTGAAATCGTAGTACCTAGGTTTTTATCAATTGAATTCAATCTTATTTTATTTGTTTCGCTATTTTACATTAGTTTATTTTAATTGTTTTGGTTGTTTATTTTAATTTTACTTCTAAAAAACATAAAACGTGTGTTTATTTTAGAATTAAGATTAATTATTTCGATTATTAATTAACAAGTCCTCGTGGGTTCGACACTATCTTTATCACTGTATTACTTGTTGCGACTCGTACACTTGCGAACTATTTTGCACAACAAATTCCATTAAATAACTCACATAAATTATTTAATCTCATTTCACACTTGAGAATCAAAGAAAACGCATGACTAACCCAATATCTAGGGTTTGTGCCAAGAAGATGTAAATGGGCATCCGGGTTAATCTGATGTAAGTTCCTCATTTCTCTCTCGAAATAGAAAGTTGTGGTTGCCCTAGCAGGATTCCACATTGCATCTCTGTATACTCTACCATGAAATTGATTTTTTGAAATTTGTGTACATATGCAGGAGGCAATAGCGGTGTTCGACTGATGGTAATTTCTGTTGCACAGTGTTGAAGAAGAAGACAGACGAGAGAGAGAGAGAGAGAGAGGAAGGTGGAGATGTAATAAAGATGACCTTTTCTATATTAATCTGATAATATGCTGGAGGTTTTTATAACCTCATTACAGAGAGAGAAAACCAGTAAAAAGTAAGAAAAAGCGTGTGGAGAGAGAAGAATAAAAAAGCTAACAGAATGAAGATTTTCCATTAAGGAACCCGGTCCGATTGGGTTGGTTTATCATCCCCCCGCAAACGCACTGGGCGAGGGAGAACAGTGAGTTTGAGCCGAAGTTGTTGAAATCTGGCCGCCGATAAAGGCTTCGTCAGGCAATCAGCGACTTGTTCGTCAGAGGGAACGAAGGCAAGACGAAGAGACCCATTTATCACCTTTTCACGAACGAAGTGCTGATCGATTTCGATGTGTTTGGTGCGAGCATGAAGAACCAGATTGGAAGCTATGTTGAGAGAGCTAATATTATCACAGTACAGCAGCGGAGATGATGTCAGAGGGAAGCGAAGCTCTGTTAACAACGATCTAATCCACAAAAGCTCAGCAGCCCCATGAGCAAGTGCCCGATACTCAGACTCAGTACTGGAACGAGAGACAACCTGTTGTTTGGACGATGACCAGGAGACGAGATTAAGACCAAGAAAGATACAATTGGCACTCGTGCTTCGCCGATCATCAATGCAAGATGCCCAGTCGGCATCAGTGTAACAATATAGTGAATCATCAGAAGACTGTTGAAGACAAAGACCAAAGTGAGCTGTGCCCCGTAAATACCGAAGAACACGTTTGACAGCTTTCATGTGAGAATCAGTAGGAGCATGCATGAATTGGCAAAGTCGGTTCACAGCAAAGGAAATATCTGGTCTCGTAATGGTACAGTACTGAAGGGCGCCGACAATGCTGCGATATTCAGTGGCATTGGCTAGTGGGGTACCATCATGGATAGAAAGAGGAGGGAGAGCGATGGGAGTATGCTGTAACTTTGAATCAAGGAGCCCTGTTTTGGTCAGTAAATCACGAACATATTTAGTTTGGCTGAGATGCAAACCTGTTGGAAGAGATTGAACCTCAATACCCAAGAAAAAATGCAATCTGCCGAGGTCTTTAATAGCAAACAAGCTCGAGAGATGAGTGATCAACTCGGCGATGAGAGGAGAAGAGGATCCAGTCACTATAATATCATCAACATAAACGAGAACAACAATAATATGAGAAGCAGTGTGTCGAATGAACAATGAGGTATCTGCTTTGGAAGCGATGAAGCCCCAACGAAGCAAGGCGGAGCTGAGTTTAAAAAACCAAGCACGAGGGGACTGACGAAGGCCATATAGAGAACGATTGAGTTTGCACACAAAATCAGGCCGGGTAGAGTCAACAAAACCTTGAGGTTGAAGCATGAATACCTCTTCCTGGAGATCTCCATGAAGGAAAGCATTCTGAACATCCAACGGACGGATAGACCATTGTTTAGAAACAGCAATGCTGAGAATAAGGCGAATAGTCGCGGGCTTAATAACAGGGCTGAACGTCTCATGAAAGTCAAGACCTGGAGTTTGTTGAAACCCCTTCGCAACAAGCCGAGCTTTGAAGCGATCGATGGAGCCGTCTGGGCGCAGCTTAATCCGGTATACCCACTTAGAACCAATAACCCGAGAGGAACTAGGTTTCGGAACGAGAGTCCATGTGCCTTGAGATTGTAAGGCATTGAATTCAGTTTGCATGGCCTCACGCCATTCACGGTGCTGAGATGCCTCGCTGTAAGAGGAAGGTTCACAGAGGGTGTTGGCGGCGATACTGAAGAAAAGTTTCGGTTTAAAAATCCCAGACTTCGACCGAGTAATCATAGGGTGATGAACCACAGGAGGCGAAGCAGGTATTACCTCGGGTTGGACAGGCACAGAGAGGGGAAGAGAAGAAGTCGATACAGAAGGGGTAGAAGTGTGAGATAGAGGTATAGATGAAGAAGAAGAGGAAGGAGAGATAGGGGAAAAGGGTAAAGAAGAAATAATGGGAGGTGAGGGCCCTACAGGAGTGGATGAAATAGAAGAAGAGAAAGGAAAAATCATCTCATTAAAGACGACGTGGCGTGAAACATAGAGGTAGCCAGTGGAAAGTTTAAAGCAAATATAGCCTTTGTGACGGCTACTGTAGCCTAGAAAAAGGCAAGAAGCAGAACGAAATTCCAATTTATGTGCATTGTAGGGGCGTAAATAAGGATAACATTCACACCCAAAAATGCGAAGATGAGAGTAAGAAGGAGCTTTACCGTAGAGAGTTTGAAAAGGGGAAAGATTAGATAAAACAGGAGAGGGAAGACGATTGATTAGATAAGCAGCAGTGGAAAAAGCAAAAGGCCAAAATTTTAAAGGTAAAGAAGATTGAGCCAAAAGAACAAGGCCAGTTTCGACAATATGACGGTTTTTACGTTCAACGCGACCATTTTGTTGGGGAGTATAAGGACACGAAATTTCGTGTAAAATACCGTGAGAGGTAAAGAATTTGGAAAGAGAGCGGAACTCTCCACCCCAATCAGAACGAACACGTTTAATTACAGAGTTAAATTGAGTTTGTATCATTTTTCGAAAAGTAAGAAAAGCATTGTAAGCCTCATCTTTGGAATGCAGAAAATATAACCAAGAAAATCGAGAAAAATCATCGATAAACAGAATAAAATATTTTGCACCGGTAATGGAAGAAATAGGAGCCGGTCCCCATAAATCAGTATGTATTAAGTCAAACATATTAGAGGCATGAGAATGTGAAATAGAAAATGGTAATCGGTGGGATTTGGCTAACTGACAGGAAGAGCAAAATTCCACAGCTTCAGAAGATGAAAGATGGCGAGGAGGCAGGAGAGACCGCGCAACAGCGGCTGAAGGATGACCTAAGCGACAGTGCCACAACTTGGAAGGAGTGAGCGAAATAGAGTGCAGTTGAGGTGAAGAAGAGCAACTGGAAGAAGAAGAACAGACCCGGTAGATGCCATTTTCAAGGATGCCCCTGAGCAGCACCTGACGAGAGACCTGGTCCTTGACAAGAAAAAAATGAGGATAAAACTCGATGAAAGCTTTGTTATCGGAGCATAATCGGGAAACACTAAGCAAGTTCTTCTGTAAAAATGGAGAACAATAAACAGAATGCAACCGAAGACAGGAGGAAGAAGAAGGGAGAAGTGCCTGTCCAACGTGAGAGATAGAAACCAACTTACCATTACCAACCGTGATTTGATCATCACCGGAATAAGGAGTGGCTGAGTCCAGCAGATTGAGGTCGGGAGTGAAATGGTGAGAAGCTCCGGAGTCCATATACCACGCTGGATCAATAGTGGTAGCAGATGCGGTGGGAAGAGCAGGTTGGGAGGGAAGAACAGTGGAGAAATTGCGGGGAGGGTAAGAGACAGGTTGGTATTGCAGATTAGTGCGGTGATAACACACGTTAGCACTATGACCAGGTTTAAGACAAATCTGGCAGCGGGGACGAGGTGGTTTTTGGGGTTGGGAAGCAGACACTGGTGGACGGTAAGATGGGGTGGGTAGTAAAGGTGGTGAAAATGGTGGTCGTTGGCCACGAGGTCTGTTAGACTGAAACATAGAGTGAGGTCCTGGTGGAGACGGAAATTTTGGTTTTGGTTTGTTTCCAGAGACATTGGTGTAGTGGGCTTGAAGAGAGTTCAACGAAGCTGAGGCATTCTGCCGCTCCAAACGGGCATCATAGTTGAGTAATAAACTGTTAATTTCTTCAATTGAAGATTGATCACCTTGAGTAGTCACCGAGGTAACAAATGGATTATACTCAGCTCCTAGTCCATTTAAGAAATACAGGAGTTGATCCTTTTGGTTCACTGGTTCACCAATAGCTGCCAGTGTGTTACAAAGATTTCGAAACTTCTGGATATAGGCTATAGCACTGAGTCCATCTTTTTTGAAACATTGCAGGTTTGTGCGTAGTTCGGAAATTCTAGCGAATGAAGAGGCAGAGTACAGTTTTTCAAGGGCTTCCCAGATTTCAGAGGCGGAAGAGTAGCCGATAAGTTGCCCTAGCATCTGCTCATGAACCGAAGCGTAGATCCAACTCATGATCAAACGATTATATCTCTGCCACGTTAGATACTCAGGATTAGCGAGATTGGGATGGAACTCATTAATTTTAGGTGGGCAAGGAAGAGAACCATTGAGAACATCTTCCAGACCGTTGGCGATTACAACATTCAGCAACTGGTTTTTCCAAATCAGAAAGTTCGAATCGTCTAGTTTGACGGTCAGAGGCTGATTAATCGAGGGTAGAGGAGGGAGAGAAGAGGATGACGACGACAGAGCTTCTGCCATGGTGCTCTGTAAAGAATCCATTTCTGATTTCAGGTTAAGGAGTCGTTGGTTGCTCTGATACCATGTTGAAGAAGAAGACAGACGAGAGAGAGAGAGAGAGAGAGGAAGGTGGAGATGTAATAAAGATGACCTTTTCTATATTAATCTGATAATATGCTGGAGGTTTTTATAACCTCATTACAGAGAGAGAAAACCAGTAAAAAGTAAGAAAAAGCGTGTGGAGAGAGAAGAATAAAAAAGCTAACAGAATGAAGATTTTCCATTAAGGAACCCGGTCCGATTGGGTTGGTTTATCACACAGTAGACAAAAACCTCTGATATTTGAAAGAAAAACAGAGTCAACATAAAAAATATAACTACCACAGCGCCCCAATATTTGAAATAACAATTGAAAATGCATTACACCTTTTGTCGATCAGAAACAAATATTCATCGGTATCTCGATTCAGTCTGTAGGTCTTCCTTTAATAATTTCAAAGCATATTCTACTATTTCTTCTCTAATTGTTTTTAAAAAACTATATTTTTTTCCCAAATAAAATCTCATTGAAATTTATTCCCTTACCGGTATGTTTTTCACCTCATCATCCTCTAAGTCGACCGGTGTTCGAAACTCATCGTCTAGAGTTTTTGAGTCGAATGCACCTCTATTTATTCATTACCTTCTAAGTGATTGAATGCTTGAATATCACTATATATGGGCGTGAAGTACGAATATTAGTTCATATTGACATCACAAGTTGTTGTCTCGTCTAAATCAACCGATCTACTTGTATCATAATCCATCAACGTCGCTAATATAAAGAAAATTCAGCAGAGCAAGAAAATAGTGTAGATGTTTTAGAATTTTCGCGAGCTGGGGATGAAATTTCCTTATATAATGTCAAAGTTCGGCCTCCGCAAAATAATTAAGCACAAGGAGCCGTTATGAGGCGGCAACACCCCCCCCCCCCCCCCCCCCCCCCCCCCCCGGTTCTCACTCTTCCCAAAAATATGGCCAAGAACGGGGGGCCGATTCGAGGCGGTGACCCCTGTTCCCGAGCACCCTCTAAAATGAGGAGGTAGAAAATGGGGGGCCGTTTCAGGACAATGACCCCTATTCTCGAATCACTTGCGATGCACGTTGAACGGGAGCTCCACCCCCTACATAAGCACTGGACAGAACAGAGGAGGATCGACCCTCCTCCGTTCTCAATGTAAATTCAAAACAAGAGTGATCGACTTCCTGTCAGAGTTTAATTTATTATATTTTTTATAATTTAAGGTTTTAGTCGGTATAGTTTTTAGGCTTGGGATTCAAATTGTCCACAGTCCTGTTAACCCAAAGATAAAAATTCTTACCCTCTCTCCATTTGTGTTTTGTGTCTGTTTCTGTTTGCGTTGTTTCTGCTTCGTTTTACGTCCCTCTCTCTGTTTGCGTCGTTTGAAACAAAGTTCTGATTTTTATATTTATGATAAATGTCCCCCTCACTCCGTTTGCGGTATTTTCGAGTTATTCTGATCGGTTTCGCACTTTTTGCTGCTTCATCTTTCCTGCTTTTACGCTTTTTATACTCTGCGGGTTTTTTGGTTAATATGTAAGAGTTGTTGTTCTGTAGATTCGGATTTCAGTTCCAGTTGGACCTGTAAAGTGCAAGTCTATTGACGAAGTTTCTCAAGGAATTTATGGTTCTTGGACTGTTGATTTTTCCGACGTGCGAGCGGTTTCACTTCATTTTGTCCTTTTGTTCTTCAATCCTTGACTAACTTATATCCTCCTTTAAATTTCAGCTTCTTGTCTGTTGCTTTCGCGCGGTACAGATTAGGGGGTTTCAATCTATTTTGTCGAATAGTTATTTCCTTCTGATTTCTTTGGCGGATAGGAGTTGTTGCTTGAGCTTTAGTTACAGTTTTTATTTGCAGATTTTGGTGAGATTACAGTGAAAGACATTTACTGCATTTCCTATTTAGCGAATAGATTCGTCAACGGAGGAACCACTTTTTTAGGGTGAGTTGTCTATGAAATATGTTGTTCAGATCATATGACCATCTCATTTCTGTGAGAAAGAATCAGTTTAAGACTGTTTTTTTTTTTTGGCTTGATAATTGTCTACAGTCGAAGTCAAAGCGTCTGTCTTCCTTTATTCTTTCTGTGAGAAAAAATTCATCTTATACACCTAATAAAGCCAACCTAAATAAACAGATGCCAATGTTTATTTGATGAAATATAGTAACGATGGTTGCAATTTTTTGAACTTTTTTGAATTGTAATTCTCATAGTTTTAATCTAAATAATTAGAAGTCATATAATTGTTTTTATCAGTTCTTTTCCATTCAAAATTCAGTGAAAATTATGAAAATGATACTTGTTTATACCCTGATTTTGTTGCCTACTTAATTCAAAATTAAATTTTGTTATGCCAGATCTAGAGTTCCATCCAAAGTTCCAAATCGTCCTAAAAAAACTGGAGCAGACAAAGCTGTCTCATGGTTCATTGAACAGAAGCTCCTCTAGGGTTTTCTTCAAGTAAGCAAAAGTAGGAGATTGAAATATGGAAAATTATCAGCTTTTATGTTTGTTTTGTCTTCCACGTGTTTTTTGCTTCCAGAGGTAAGGAATTAATTTCCTATATGTGTAGGTTACCCGTGGACGATTTTCGTGATCGGCGACGTCAATTATTTGCATTCAATCTGACATTTCGTTGGTCTGATAATTAGCTTTGCATGAACATATTGCTCTTTCGTCCAAAGCTGGTACATGTAAATTTTGCATTGCAATGGAATTCGTTAATAAGGTTTCCGCGACGTGGGTTATGTGCGGAAGGAATGTGGGGTCGCTCGGAGTTCAATTCTCATTTCTATGCTGCTTTGCTGAAAGATTGTATCCGAAACGATGACCCCATTGGTGCAATGGGGCTTCACTGTGAGATATTGAAACGAGGTGGCTGTTTGGATTTGTTTTCTTATAACATTCTCTTACATATGTATACCAAATCTGGGCTGTTTATTGACGCGAGGAAGCTGTTTGACGAATTGCCTGACAGAAACACTGTGTCATTTGTGACGCTAATTAATGGGTGTTCAGAATCGCATCGATTTCTTGAGGCTGTTGAGTTATTTGTCTGGTTACATGGAGAAGGTCATGAGCTCAATCCTTTTGTTTTTACTACCGTTTTGAAACTGCTGGTGGGGATGGAAAGGGGGGCCCTTTGTTGGACTCTTCATAGCTGTATTTATAAGCTCGGACATGCTTCTAATGCTTTTGTTGGGACTGCTCTTACTCTGTTTGTGGGGAGGTTGATCTTGCTAAGGAAGTATTTGATGTGATTAGCTATAGCTTTCGGGTTGATTAGAATTCCACTTGGATGTCCTATTCGCGTCGTTAAGAACCTTCGCATATGTGTGGATTGTCATGCCGCTACCAAATTGATATCGAAGATGATGAATCGGGATATCATCATTAGAGATATGAATAGATTTCATCACTTTCAAAACGGCTCGTGCTCCTGCTGTGATTGTTGGTGATTGATGATGCATATTGCCCAATTCAATGCATATTATTACTTCTCCTGCTTCACTACCCAATCACTCTTTGCCGCCTCAAGAAGCTCTTTGGAAACTAAAGAACAAAGATTAATTCTTTTTATTCATTGATTGTGGAGTGTATCAATGTTTTCTTCTTTTTTCGTCATTTGTTTCGCACATACTGCACCTTTCTGGGCGTTGGGATGATTATAGATGTGCAGAGTGATGAAATGAGGAAGCCATATTTTCAAGTTCAGAAAGCTTCCAGAAAATTAATGGCGGACTACAACATTTAGAATATTGTAAGCCGGGCCGGGTACGTACGATTCAAGTTCTTCTTAAAACATTCTAGATATAATAATTATCAAGTTTACCTCTATCCAAATGAAGATTAGATTACAAGTACGATCTTCTTACAAGCTTGTACTCGTTAGAAGAACTTTACCACGAAAATAATTGAGACAGTTTAAATATTGTTTTAATTTGGAAAAAATAATCAAATAAATTGAAAATAACCACGTGGATCTGAAATATTAGTGTTTGTTCGATCAAGAGTTATAGAGCAACGTGAGTCTTGAGCCTTTTTGCTATATGTCATTGAATGCTAAGTAGATTTTATTTGAAAAATCTAGCTTCATTCAAGCAGACACAGCCTTACAAGTTCAAAGCTCATACAAATGAAATGACGATTAATCTGCTTTGCAAATTACCAAAACTCTGCATATTTAATTTGATACATTCAATAATTCAAGATTTTGAACTCTCAACCTAACTTTCATCTTTACTTCACTCGGTAGACCAAAAAGAATCGCGATCAACTTGACAACCTCTCGAGAATAGAAAGAATCATTGTAAGACATTCGAGATTGTACCTTATTTTTTGGCATGTAATTATATTTCATTTATCTTGTATTTCTATGATTGTTTGTACTCTCATATTTGTTGCTTCGAGGAGGTCCTGGATCAGTATTAAATCTTCTGCACTTAGCCTTAGGTTAAACGGTAGACCTTCCTGAGGTTGATCGTTTAACTTGACGTTTCTGTTAGGCCCCCTCCCGGGTCGTGACAATCATGGTCGCCTTGATAAAGAATCGCGGATTCTTTTCTAAACTAGTTTTCAACTTATCTTGGTTGTTACATTTTTCTACTTTTTCTTGCCTTGATGATTTCAAATGTAAAAAGATGATTACATTTACCTCAATAGTCATCATATATCATTGATCCCTTTAGTGTTCATCGAGTTTTTGTTTTTTATATTTTCTAATAAATAGATTAATTATTTCATTCAACCATCACACATTACTCAGATAGTGAGCAGAAAGGTGAACCCCAGAACTTCGTATCTGAAAATTGAGAAATCATTTTACAAGCAAAAAGGAAAATTAAAAGGAGTTGAGGAACTTCCTTTTGATGAGTCCAAGAACGGAGAGTCATCTATTTCCTCGGATGACATCAATTTGGTCAGGCCTGTTTAAAAAAAAGAATGAAGTTCAAAACTGAAGATAAATCATTTGCATTTAGGATAAATAAACCAAGCCAATCTGATAGAAAGCCATCAGTTGCTCCTGCGCGTATTCTGCCTAATGTTATCTTGAGAAAGCCAAAGTTTATAATGAGGATGATGTGGAAGAGACGCCATCGAGGCTGAAAATTAAACCGAATTTGACATTGAAAATGAGGAGTGAGCCACTGAAAGAGAAATTTAGTAATATGACTCTTTTGAAAAAGCCTGAGCTAGTAATCTCAAGTAGTAATGAAGAGTCAAATAAGTCATCCAGTAGTAAGGATAGGGGTGGACAGAACCGGACCGGAACCGGTGGACCGGACTAGACCGGCGGTTCGGTCCGGTTCTTGGGCGGTTTTTGGGGGTATAGGACCTGTTCCCGGTTCCCATATACATGGAACCAGAACCGGAACCGCGGTCCAGGGTCCCGGTTCTGTTAATCACAGAACCGGGAACCGCGGGAATACCGTATAAAAAAGAAAAAAAATCTGCAGTTCAGCTTCAGCAATTTTCATTTTACCCTACTCCCGACTCCCGACTGGCGAGGCGACTGGCGACTGGTGACTACGATTCCCACGAGGAGCGAACCCCTCATCCTTCGGAGCCGTCTCTCGCTCGAATCTGTTGACCTTCCCGACTCGAGTCTCTACTTCAAGTTCAGGAGCCCTAACTATTCGTCGACTTGAGTTTCACTTCTCTCGACTCTCATCTTCGCAAATCGCCCTCGCCCTCTCCCTCACCCTTGCTGCTGTTCTGTACTTCTGTGTTCTGTTTCTTCCTTCGCGTCTTCCTCCCTGGCTTCACTTTCTCCCCTTTCGCCTCATGTTTAAAGGTTAGTTGTTATGGGTGTTGGTTAATCTTGGAGAAAATGGAGATTTTAGATCCATCTACAGAGTTGGGTGTTGGTTAATCTTGGATAAAATGGAGATTTTAGATCCATCTATGGAGTTTTTTGATTTTGTGTTTGTCGATATGTGTGTTTATTCATCAGAATCTGGATGCAATTTTTTTGAGTTAATCATTTTTGTTTAGATTTTTGACTGTCAAAGGGATGTAAATTTTATTTATTGTTATTATCAGATTTCTTCTGATAAATGTTTCTTTTGATTTGGTTTTATGATTGAAACTTAGATTTTTATCAATTTAAGTTTTTTGCTTGGAAGTTTGTGGTTTTATGATTGAAACTTAGATTTTTCATCAATTTAAGATTTTCTGAGTTTGAAAGTTTTTTGCAATTTTTATATAAAAAAAAAACAATTTAAAAAATATTCGGGAGGAACCGGTTCCGGTTCTAATAGTTAAAATCCCGAAATGACCGGTCCAGTCCGATTTCGATCGGGAACCGGACCGGACCGGACCGGACCCACCCCTAAGTAAGGACATCAATGTTTTTCAAGATTTTGAGTTGGTAGCCAGCAAAAGAGTTCCAAAGGACAGTGCCAATGACCTTGTATTATTGAAAAAGCCTGAATCCATGGCTGAAAACACAAAACTTAAGAATAATCTAAAGGAATTGGTTATCCCAGAAGCAGATTTTGTTGAAGATGAAGAACTACACCATCTCGCTCGAACGTTTTCTTTTCTCCACAAGATCTCAATGGTGGCGAGACAAAAAAAAGGTTAAATATATTTTCACCTTCAAAGTATGATTTTTTTAAAAAACTCCTAAAATATTAATCATAACAAAACAAGCCTTAAACTATAAAAAACTTAACAAAAAAACTTCTGGCGGTCGACCAATATCCCCTCGTTTTGCATTTTACACATAGAACGGGGAACCGTTATTTTTAAAACGATCCCTCATTCTAAAGGGGCAAATGTCAAGAGGATTATCTTCTTCACTTTATAAATTAATTTAAAAAAATACCAAATGATATTCAATTTACTTGAAAGTTTTATCTCATATTCACCACATCATGAGGAGATAATCTAAAAATTTTTGTGATTTTATAACACTTGCATGATTTATTATAATTATTTTATAAAATAATTAACTAAAATTACAATATATCGTATAAGTGTTATAAAATCACGAAAATTTATAGATTATATTCTCATGATGTGGTTAATATGTGGTAAAAGTTTCAAGTAAATAGAATATTATTTGGCATTTTTTAAAATTAATTTATAAAGTAAAGAGAAATTTTTATAAAGTGAAGGGTAATCTTTATAAATTAATTTTAAAAAATATCAGACGATATTTAGTTTATTTAAAAAATTTATCATATGTTCACCACATTATGAGAATATAATTTAGAAATGTTCGTGATTTTATAACACTTGTACAATATTTTAGTTAATTATTTTAAATTGCTTCTCACACTTTCTTATGTAATCTACCACTAGTTTATAATATATCATGCAAGTTATGAAAGAATCCCTCTACGACACGTAGATTTTGGTTGAAAGCGACTACGCGGTGGGTTCATTATCTCAGAATATAGATTAAATCATCTAAAAATAATTAATTTTATAAAAATGGTAAAATAGTTTTAAATGCTTCTTACAAAGCTGGAGTATTTAAGTCGTAGAATTTTTATGAAGATATGCAATAATAATTGGCAAGCAAATTAAAGAAAATATTAAATAATAAATTAAACAACTAAATTGCAATCTTATTTACTCGTATATAATTCTTTGTATCATTTCATAACCCTTGGGCAGTCTTATTGCATGAAAATGCATCTTACTTTTGGATTCAGGAGGGGCCCATTCCAACGACTTGACCCATTCTTTCTCTCCTTCTAAATAATCCATTTGTGGTAATGGCAATCCGAGTACTTTATCTAAATCAAGTGGCATTCGCTTCAACTTCGGACATCTTATTATGACAATCTTTTGCAGAGGAATACGAATCACTTGGTCGTCTCTGCAAACTCTCTTTAAATTTGGGAGATATTCCAAACGGATATATTCTAGTTTGGGAAGAGAGAGAGTTTTAGGATTTGTAATTCCTACTAACTTAGTTTCATCATGTGCTTCTTCCATTAATTCCTCCAAACCTTCACATAACCCAATATGAATTTTTTCCATGTTTTGAAGGTTCGACAGGAGTCCCAATGGAAACAACTTCTTCAGATTTGGACAATTACAAAGCTCTAAGCATTTCAAATTGGAGAATGGTTTGGAACCTCTTTCTATTTCAGATTGTCTATGCACATTGCCCGCACAGTAAAAAACATAATCTTCTAAACTCATCACATCCTTATCATCATAAATATCTAGCAATTGAATGTCGTCGACAATCCTTTGCAAGCAATCATATTGGTTAATCTTTGTCTTCCTTAAATGAATCTGCTTTACACGCCAATCCTCGGTGATGTAATCATAACGGGATTTTCCAACCATGATCTTGTAGAAGTTAAGTCTTCCCTTGATTTTCATTTGTTGGATGAACGTATAAAAGCTGACAAAGTCCTCAAAGAAGACAGTCATATGTTCCAAGTTGTTCAAGGAGTTCAACTCATTAACATCAATTCTAGTCTGGATTGCTAAATATTGAAGAGCAGTTAGCTTACTAATAACACCCACACCAATTCTTTCTATCTTTGTGTCATAAAAGTCGAGGTATCTCAACTTTATCAAACTTCCAATGCCTTCTGGCAATTGACTTACTTTTGTCCCGCGGAGATTTAGTCTTTCCAAAAAACGTAATTCTGCCAAAGATGGCACATTTTCCAACACACAACATTGCATAAGTATCAATGCAGAAAGGTTCTTCAACGATGAAATGGATTCTGGCAAAGTTTTTATGCTACTGTAAGATAGATTAAGGAGTTTGAGTCCACCTAAATATCTAAAGAAACCATCACAAACCACACTAAGTAAGTAGTTTCCCTGTAACAATAATGCCGAAAGCCTGATGCATTTTGGTGATAAATCAGAAATTTCTTCAATTTGATTTTCCATGAGGGAAACAACTTCGAGTTTATCCGTCCAACTTTCTTCATCGGGAATGCCTTCCAATCCTATGTAAGCTTTTATCATGAAACGAGAACCTACAATTTGGAGTGTCATATCTCTAATCAAATCATGTAAACAAACAAACTCATTTTCTGAAGGCACATCTATTTCAATTGAAAGCAACGCGACTCGTTCAAGTTTTCTCAAAATAGCACGACCTTTATCAAACATCTTGGCCATACCAATATTCTTACCCAACAACCCTGCATCAATAAACAACCAAATCAACTCATTTATTTCTATTTCATAATCTTCAGGATATGTTGCACAGTATAGAAGACATTCTTTTATTTTCCAATCTTTCAGTCGCTCGTAGCTTAATCTTAATACATTAAATACTTTCTCTTCCATGTCATCTATTTTACTAGAGTTTTTTAACTCGTCCAAAACATCCCTCCACTCACAAACATCATTACATCCTATCATGCTCTTTGCCAATGTAATTATTCCAAGTGGCAACCCTGCACACTCCTTAAGCACATCAATGCTAATCTTTGTCAAATCATCAGGTATTTCACGACCAATACTCCTAACAAATAGTGTCCTAGCATCTTCTGGTGAAAGGGGATCCACTTTGATGATATTATCACAATACATTTTTAAACACACGTCTTTCGATCGACTTGTTACAATTAATCGATATCCAATTTCTTTAGGAAATCCCAATCCAACCTCATTTGAATCAAAATCTGACCACATATCATCCAAAATCAAAACAAATTTTTTCTTCCTTTTCAAAGCTTCTGCAAGTATTCCAGTTCTTTGCGATTCATCAAGCTCATCTGAAATAGACACTTCAATTCTTTTTGCAATATCATTTTGCAATTTTTGAATAGTACAATCTTTTGAAACTGTAATCCAATAAACAGAACCATAAATCTGAGGCTTATTCAACATCATATTGTGTAAATGCTTTATCAAAGTTGTTTTACCCACTCCTCCCATTCCCCATACTCCAATTGTCGACGCCGTATTCTTGGTTAGTAAATTTGAGATCTCATGTATATAACTAGCAAACTTGTCACCCACTAAGTTACTTGTGGGAAATTGAACTTGCATTTCCTCATGGACTTCAATTGTAAGATTTTCCCCAAACTTGCCTATCTCTGCAATTTCCTTAGCTTCATTGATCAAATTATCCACCTCTCTACTCTTGTCAGCAATCGATAACATTCTACTCTTGCCCTCATTTCGAATTCCAAGTTCTTTGCTTCCAACATTTTTACACGAATCTCGATCACTTTCTTTCTTAATACGTAAAGATCCTTTGAAATTCCTTTTCAATTCCTCCACCTCATCAGGGTTGGTACAACTACGAAGCTGGTTATAGATATTGAGTAAATTCTCCATGTTTTCCATACCTAATCAAAGTTGAAGAATGAGAGATCAAATTTTTATCTACGAATACCATGCAGAAACAAGCTTCAAATGAAAGAGAAAAAAATCCAAGAAATTTCTAGTCGAAGGAAGTCAATATACCTACCCTTTCACTGGAACGAAGAAACTTTTCAGTCTCTCTCAGCACTGTATCAATCTCTGCATAAATAAAACCTACCCTTCATGTAAACAAATTCAGCAGAGAGAACTTTTATGTATATAAAAGAGAAGAGCATGGTTAGAGTAAAACCCAGATCTGGCGACAAGCGGAGAGAATTTTCCTAACTATAACAGAGAAAAGCCTGATTTAAGTAGAAACCCCCCTCCACTTGAGCCCCAGAAATAAGAAATATTTCTGGATCCACCTCACATCTAATATGGTAGAAGCTTAAGCCGAAGTGATTGCCAAGATCGAAATCAAGACAAAAAAAAAAAAAAAAATGAAAAGATGGCAAACCTTGTCAAGCGACTGGATTGAAGAAGATAATGTAAGCCAGGGAAGGAAGAAAAGGAAGTTCACTGGAGAATCAACTCACCACTCTATAAAGCAGGATCTGAAGTCGGGTCGTTCATCTTGGGTAGTGACTCTTCAGCGGCAGCCGGCAGGGGCTGTTCATCGCGGTGGCTTGTGCGTGTCTTCTGCTCAGCGGTGGCCTTCTATTCTTCGACACAGAAAGGCTTCTTATGAGAAAAGATGACGCCGGCCAAAGAATTAATCAACTTTTTTATTTTTAGTAACATAAAATATTAAAATTGAAATACATAACGAGATTTTTATTCTACTTTTAACAAATAAAAAACAAAATTACATTTTTATTCTACTTTATTGAAATAGTAACCACTCAGAAAAATTAGTTCGCTGGGAATCATGGAGGTGATGGAGACGAGTGGGAGTAGGGCTCTGGGCAGCGACACGGTGGAGAGTATTTCGGCGAGGCTTTCATTGATTGACGACCTTTACTTTCCTCGCGCTCTCCATTCCTCCGCTACCGACCCCTCTCAACGCAAGACCATCCTAAGCGACCTCCTCCTTCGCGACGTCCCTGTTTTCTTAGGTGCAAATTCCCTTTTCTATGTTTTTTTGTTAATTTTTTTGGTTTCATCTTGAATTTTTCAATTTGGAATTTTTTCTCAATGTCGATGTCAGAGTTGGGAAAGAACCCTGAAAGCCAGAGTTTTTTTTTTTTGGTAATTTTAGTGGTTGAGTAGTGAAATGGATGGTATTACGGAAATATTGAAATGACTAAATGCACTCTTATATGGACACTAAGTTCCGTTTGAATTGGGAGAAAGTGAACGGAGAAAAATGAGGATATTCATGGAATTTTTTCTCAATGTTGATGGCGCTCTTCCAAACAATTTCTTTTATTTATATAGTTTCATTAACTCGTTTTCTGCACCTTGTAATTCTCGAAAGGATTTGCTGAATTTGCTTGCATTCATTCTTTCCTTGCCACAGTTCTGTTTGCTTCAGAAGTGGAACTCCAAAACAAGGACAGCTTTTGCTTCAAAATCTAGTCATTTTTAGTTTCGTAGCTCAAGTCTTCCATTGATTGAATACTGCTTCATGCAGCTGCTAGAAGAATCATATTGTTTTCTTAATCCAATTTTTTGAATTGATTTGTTTGATACAGAGCGCTATGGTTCACAGTTAACATTCAATGAACTCCACATTTTTGATGTACTTAAAGACAATTATGAAGTGAACTGGCACTTGAAGCATCTCAGAAGCATAATCAGTCCAACATCAGATGAGCTACGATCAAGGTCCGTGACAGTGAAGAACAGAAGGCGGGCCTATCTGAATAAACTGATATTTGAGGGTCAGTATTTCTCAGAGGATGCAATGAGGGAGAGAGAGCCTTATTTGCATCATGAGTATGTTGGAAAGTTTCAGGATCCAAGTGGCAGAAGCATGGCAAGACCAGGGGAGAGATGGTCAGAGACACTAATGCGAAGAACAGAAGAAGCAATATTGGTTGCAAAGATAAGAGGAGAGCAGCAGAAACTAGGGGTGGCTGAGAGGGATTGGATTGGTAACAATAATATAACCCGAGAGGAAGTAGAGGAGGAGGAAGAAGAAGAAGATGAAAAAGAGGATGAGGAAGAAGAGGAGAAACAGCAGAAAGTTAAGGAGAAAGAGGAAGAAGCAAAAAAAGATGATACACCAGCTGAGGTATTTAGAGGTTTTTCTCTTCCTATTTCTTGGCAGTTTTATTGTTTCTTGTACATTCTTTTTTTCCATTCCATGTTCATTTATCAGAGCTATGGATTCAAATTTCCAATGTGATTTAGGTGTAGTTTCACATTGCTATAGCTTTGTTAATAATCACAGATAAATTTTTTAAAAGTAAATCAATTTTAATTGTTAAACAAATTATGCCGATCAGCGATCGATCGATCTCCAAGAAAAAATGGAGATCGATAGCCAATATAAAGTGGCAAGCGCACTGTTCACGTGAACAGTGGTACTGTCACGTGAATAGTGGTGAACAGTAATACTGTTCACGTGAATAGTACCAGTATAAAAAAAAAGAGAAAAATAAATAAAAAGAAGTATTTTAAGTTATTTTATTAAATGTTTTAAGTTTTATTTAGTTAGTTGTGAGTTTGTTTTAAATGGTTTAAAAGTTAGATTTCGATTCTGAATTCGATTCTGTTTTAAGTTTATTTAAAGTTATAAGTATATAAAAAGAAAAAGAAAAATTTGTACGGTAGTCTTCAACTGGCAATACTAACAGAGGAGCAGTAGTCAATTTCTGCTTAAATGTTTGAAAACTTAACTCACAAGATTCAGACCACCTGAACTTAATTTCCTTCCTCGCTAAGCTGGTCATAGGCTTCGCTATCACAGAAAATCTCTTGATGAATTTCCTGTAATAACCAGCTAGTCCGATAAAGCTCTGTACCTCACTTGCATTCCTCGGCCTTGGCCAGTCTCTTACAGCCTCAATCTTGGCCGGGTCCACAGACACTCCTTCAGCAGACACCACGTGGCCTAGGAAATTAATCTTGTTCAGCCAGAATTCACACTTTGATAGCTTGACATATAATCGATGCTGTTTTAGAATTGACAGTACAATAGCCAAGTGACCCTCATGTTCGGCTTCACTTCTAGAATACACTAGGATGTCGTCGATAAATACGATCACAAATTTATCCAGAAAGTCCCGGAATATTCTGTTCATCAAGTCCATAAACGCTGCCGGGGCATTAGTTAACCCGAACGACATCACTAAGAACTCGTAATGCCCTTACCGGGTCCTGAAAGCGGTCTTTGGAATATCATCAGCTCTGACCTTCAACTGGTAATAACCGGAGCGCAAGTCAATCTTAGAAAATACCCGAGCCCCTTGTAGCTGGTCAAATAAATCATCGATTCTCGGCAACGGGTACTTATTCTTGACCGTCAACTTGTTCAGCTCACGGTAGTCAATACACATCCGTAGGGACCCATCCTTATTCTTGACAAACAAGACGGGAGCGCCCCACAGAGAGAAACTGGGGCGCACAAAACCTTTGTCCACCAACTCTTTCAGCTGAGCCTTCAATTCCTTCAGCTCAATTGGTGCCATACGGTACGGATTCTTCGATACTGGTTCCGCTCCTGGATATACGTCAATTTCAAACTCAATTTCGCGATCAGGTGGCAATCCAGGTAGGTCATCTAAGAAAACCTCTGAGAAGTCTCGGACCACCGGAAGATTTTGAAGTCCAACCTCACTTTGCCTTTGAGCATCCACTACGTGGGCAAGAAATCCGATGCATCCTGACCTCATTAGCCGTTGAGCTTTCAGGGAAGATATAACAGGCATACGGTGTTTCTTCGGTACTACTTGATAAGAGAATTCTACTTCATTTGGGCGTTTAAATGACACTAGCCCGGACCTACAGTTGATAGTGGCATGATGTCTAAACAGCCAGTCCATCCCCAAAATGACATCGTACCCTTTCATACCGATGACGATAAGGTCGGCGTACAACTTCTGGTTTTCTACTGCTATATCACCCCGTACAACCTGCTCGGAGTGCATAAACTCTCCGGACGGTAGCATAATGCTGTAGGGCTGGTCTGACGACGTACAAGTAACCTTCTGTCTAACTACGAAGTCCCCTGTCACAAACGAATGTGTGGCCCCCGTGTCCCACAAGGTATAAGCAGGTGTATCACATATTATAATTGTACCGGGAATTGCCGTGTGCAGTTCAGCATCATCAACATCTTCCATCATTGCAAACACTCTCGGCACGGCTTGACCTGTTCTGGTGTCGGGCATTGGGCAATCCCGAACAAGATGGCCTCCTTTGCCACATCGGAAACATTGGCCGGTAGCAAGCCTGCATTCTCCTTTGTGAGGCTTCTGGCACCGCGGGCATACTGAAAGTTGAGGAGCCCCCATTGGTCTCTTCCCTTTGTCTTGATAAAGGGTGGCTTCATTGGGCCTTTTAATGCCCCTGTTTTGTTGCTGTTGAGGTTGTAAATTTTGGCCCCTTTGCTGTTGTTGTTGTTGCTGTTGCTGTTGAGGAACATGTCGAATAATCCCTCTTGGTGAATCTCTCTGTCTCTGGGACTTTATTTCTAAGGCCTCTAACTGATAAGCCTTGGCCACCACCTTCACATACGGTGCCTCATCGAACCCTCCAGGTGTGATTCCTCGCAAAAGGTCCATCTTCAACCCTTGAATGAACTGGTGCACCTTGTTCTCATCGGTGGCCACCAGGTGCGTTGCTGATAAGATAGTAGAAGTTATTAGAGGTTAATGGAAGTTAGTAGGAGTTATTAGAAGTTAGTAGAATAGGGGACTATAAATAGGATACGATAGGGATAGAGAGATTATCAAGAAAGTAGTTGTGAGAAGTTTAGGGAGAGGTTGGGTCTCTCGAATAACCCTAGTTTGTAGATCTTGTTTCGTTGATATTGAATAAAGATACTGGGACGTATCAATTTGGTATCAGAGCTCGTTCATTCCTGAGGAACAATGAGCGATTGGCAGAAGGAATTATTGGAGGTGAAAGAGGAGATACAGAAATTGAGAAGGCTTTCGGCAATGGAGAAGACGTTGCTGTTAATGCAGGAACAATTATCAAAACTGATTGCGAGAACAGAGGAAAGGAATAATCCAAGGCAAGAGAATGTGACGGAATCAACTGAAGAACGATGTCATAGGAAGTATGGGAGCGATATAACGATTCCGAATAGAGAATATTTACCGAGGAAGTTAGAGCTGCCAATCTTTATAGGCGAGGAAGTAGAGAGATGGAATGTCAGAGCAGAACGCTATTTTTCCATCAATCGCCTCTCGGAGGAGGAGAAAGTAGAAGCGGCAGCCGTCTGTTTCGAAGGATCGGCATTATCGTGGTTTCAGAAAGAAAATAGGATTCGGCCTTTTAGAACCTGGTTAGAACTGAAACAATGCTTGACGGAAAGATTTCGGTTGAGGACAGAAAACTTCGCTGGACGAATAGCGACGACGAGGAAAGAAACGGTGGCAGAAAAAGAGGAGGCCGGTGAGAGAAAAACGGTGGCAAAGAAGGCGATTGAGGTTCTGGAAGGTGTGGAGGAAGAAAGTATCCCTAAGAAAAGGATTCCAGAAACTCGGGTGCAAGAAAACGTGGCTGCGATTCTGGTTGAGGAAGCAGAAACAGTTGCTCAGAAAGTAGGGCAGATGAAGATGACAGATGAGGATTTCTGCTGGGTCGACGGCCATTGCGAGTGGGAGAAGGTCGAAGAAGAGGAAGCGGCGGTGTTTCCGGCGAAAGAAGCTGAAATCTTTGTTAAAGACATAAAAAGCAGGAAGATTCGAGATGGAGATTTCATGTTGGATGACAACTTCTACGGGAGGGAGAAGGAACAGCAGCTGGGGAAAGAAGCTAGGGCTGGAAATTGGGTAATTTTTGTGAATGATGGGCTTTTTGGGTTTACTGAGTGGGCTGGATTTCTTAAAAATATACAGAGCAGGAACTTGACAATTGCAGGACTTTATAAGGTTAGGGCTTTACTGTCATTAAAAAATGCATTAAAAATGCATTGGGGCTTCCTCTTCGTCTTGGATGGAATGGCGATCCTTGTGTTCCCCAACAACATCCATTGAGTGGAGCAGCTTGCCAATTTGACAGAAATAAAAGCAAATGGATCATTGACGGACTTGAATTTGACAATCAAGGTTTGAGAGGGTTCCTGCCAAGTGAGATATCAGGTCTGAGTAATTTGCAGAGCATAAATTTGAGTGGAAACAGCTTACATGGAGGCATTCCATGGTCGATCGGAAACGTATCTCGCTTAGAAGTATTGGACCTATCCTTCAATCTCATGGATGGTTCGATTCCAAAAAGTCTTGGACACATTCAATTGCAAACTCAACTTCAGCAAACATCCATTTCAATTTTTTTGTTCAAGGGGGAATCTGGGGCAACAAATGATCCTTGGAAACCTCCTTGGCTTGAAGAACAATTTTTATTTTTTTTCCACCTTGAGGACAAGGTGTATTTTTGAGGGGGAGTAATGATAAGATAGTAGAAGTTATTAGAGGTTAATGGAAGTTAGTAGGAGTTATTAGAAGTTAGTAGAATATGGGACTATAAATAGGATACGATAGGAGTAGAGAGATTATCAAGAAAGTAGTTGTGAGAAGTTTAGTAAGAGGTTGGGTCTCTCGAATAACCCTAGTTTGTAGATCTTGTTTCGTTGATATTGAATAAAGATACTGGGACGTATCAGTTGCATATCGGGATAATGACTCAAATTTCTGAACATATTCTGTCACTGACCCATACTGTCGCAGCCGAGAAAATTCGAGCAACTTTTTCTTCCTCACTCCCCAGTCAAAGTACTTTTCGTAGAAGATTTTCGTAAATCCATCCCAGCTTAATGCCACGGTAGTGGACTGCACCGTGTCCCACCAAAATCCAGCACTTTCGGTGAGATAGAAAGTGGCGCAATTAACCTTCTTGTTGTCTTCTACTTCTGCATATCTGAACATCTTTTCCATTGTTCGAATCCAGGTTTCAGCACGGGTCGGGTCTGTAGACAGTCCATCAAATGAAGGCGGCTGGAGTCGTCTGAATCTATCTCCACTGTTGTCACGTGAAGCATTTTCATGGTTATTATTGTTATTATTCTCGCTGTCTTCTCTGGCCATCATACGTTCCATGATGCGGGACTGTACTCCCACCAACTCGGTTAGTCGGTCAATGGCACGAGAGCTTTCGCTTGACTCTTCCTAATGCCCTCTCACCATTTCTAAGAAATCCTATAAACAGAATAACCTAATTTAAATAAACAGAACTTTTACAGAAATTTAAACACTTACAGTTGGTGGAGCGATCTCACGTGGCGAGTTGCGCAGTCAGACATTTCACAGAATCGGTTTTAAAACCTTGTCTCTTTGATACCACAACTGTGACAGCCCGGAACCTAACCCGATCGGGGTCCGGGATCGGAACCATCACTCCGGAGCGGTTAATAGAAAACGGTGACTATTTTTTTTTGAAACATTATACTTTTAAGACATTGACAGTGGGAGAGAAAGTTCTCTGGATTCGAAATCAAATGGGAAAAACAGTAAAAGAGAATCTGGATGACAGTTATAACTGGTAGCAGGAAACAGGAAATATAAACAGAAGAACGCAAGCATAAGGCTGGCGGAGGACTTAGTTTAATAAGAGCATCGGTGGATTCAAACAAGACAAAATAGATGACGTCAGTCGGTAGATACAGGCAATAAACGGAATCGACAGAAGGTGATGACGTCAGCCGGAAGATGGGTGACGTCAGCCGGAAAATACAGGCAACAACGGAATCGGCAGAAGGTGATGACGTCAGCCGGAAGATGGATGACGTCAGCCGATAGAAGTGTCTTAAAACAGGCGGAATTGCACTACTCACCGGTGGATTGAATAAGACAAAATAGATGACGTCAGCCGGAAGATGCATGACGTCAACCGGAAGAAACAGGCAATAAACGGAATCGGCAGGAGGAAAACTTATAACAGAACTACTGTTTGGCGGTGGATGTACTCCAAAAAGGGCATCGGTAGATATACTCAAAAAGGGCATCGGTAGATGTAGGCAAAATTCTTACCGGAAGGTGTAATCGGAAGATATGGTTTTAAAGACAGAATTTACAACTTTTAACAGGAAGACATACAAACAGGAAAACCTCAAAACAGAAGGCATAAAGGTTTCAAACCTTCAAAACCCGATTTCAAACAAAGTTTTGAATCATGCTTTACAAGTGACGGGGGTTCAAGAAAACAAACTGCATGGATGACTCTAAAACTCGAGACCATCCATGCATGACCTTAAAAGGGAGAACTCAAGCAGTTCCAGAATGTTTTCAAAACATTTTAAGGCATTAATACAGAATATTTAAGGAGACAACTATCAACTGTCAACAGAGATTTAAAACTTGGACATCAGAACTGATACATTATATATATATATCCAATAGAATCTCCTACAGAGTTTTTAAAGCAAAACACAGAACCTTAACAGAGTTTTAAAACAAACACAACAGAATTCCAGAAGAGTTTACAGATATGAACTTTACTTTGAAAACTAAGACTTAAACCTCGGGACAGAAAATAATGTCTGACTGCAGCAACCACCCCCGAGAGCTCGAACCACCAGCCACCTATTCATCAGGCTGAGACACAAAGTCCTCATTTTCAAGTTCAGTACCTACATCAGAGAGTTCACCTATGAGTCTAAAACTCAGTAAGAACATATAAATGCAGTAATCCAGAATGCTATGCATGCGGTTTTCAGAAATACAGTGACAGTACAGAACATTACGTTTCAATAGCAGAGGGGTATAAGTGGGGCATATAGGGAAACTGGCGGTTCAGTGAGTGCACTATCAGGCACGGTGCACTATCAGGCACGGTGCACTATCAGGCACGGTGCACTATCAGGCACATAACAGTAAACAGTACAGAATCAGAACGGAACAGAGTGCCAGTCCCCGTCCCACACTTAACCGGTGTATTTCAGACAGTCAGATTTTATCTTTCTTAGTTTCAAATCCGTGTACAGAAAATATTTTGCATGAGTTTTCGGGAAAGCAGTGTATGCATGGACATTTACAGTACTATCAACTTAAACACCAGAGAACAGGAATATAAAACAACAGAAACCTAAACGGGAATCACAGAACTCAACTCTAACCCTTCTACCCGAAACCAACCAATAGAGAGTAAAACCTAGTACCTCCGAGATGTAGGGCCTTAAGGGCCAACCTATGGTTATGAACTTACCTGTTGCTGTAGAGTTGATAGTCCTGAACGTCTTAGAAATGCTCGAACCTGTACATGCACGTTCAGAAAATAAACAAGCTGCAAATGCTAACAAATAAGTTAGAAGAATTTGTTCCAAATTCATTCAAACCCTTAGAAAACAAACCGGTGTGTTTTCATCCAAGAAGAGTGAGTTTTCTCCAAATACCATAACCCTAAACTTCAGTAAAAACTCACATTAAACTTGTCCAAACTTGTTAGCAATAAAAGATGCTTACCTTAGCGGAGAAACAGAAAGGAATCGAGGAGATCGAAGTAGCTTCGATGGTTGTTTTATCGACTGGAAGAGAGAATGTAGAGAGGAATACAGAGAAGGAAAAATGTATATGAATGTTCACGTAGAATGAAGGAGAATAGGTAGGTTTCTCAGCAAGTTATTGCCACTTGACAATCATCCATTGGTTATCTCCCACCAACCTTAATTTCTTCCCAGTTTACCCTTCCATCCATTACCAACTAGCTCGTTTGTTTAGTTAGTCAATAGTTCGGTTCTCCTCTCACAAAATACTCTAAAATTTACAATAAAATAATTATTGTATTTATGGCAATTTAAATCCATATAATAATTCAACAGATTATTACACGGCCAAAATGCCGGGTGTTACACTATGAATAAATAAAACTGAAAAAGAAAGAAGTAAAACCAAATTACTATGTATAATTCAAATTGCAATCATAAAAAAAAAAAAAAAAAACTCATTCATGATGAAAATGCATGCAAGTATCTGCTTCTATTTTAATTCATTTTTGATGCTATAATTACAAATATGTGAAAATGCTACGACATTGAGAAGAAAAATCATGTATTCTTTATCCACGTTGGAGCTGGGTGATCCAAATTATATTTTGACTCTATCTAAAAATTTGTAGCGTGACATAAATCAAGAACAAAATAACAAAATAGTTTTGACGATCTTTAGGAGATTTTTAAATTGTTGAATAAAAATCTTTAGGAGATTTTTGTATTTATGTTGACAATCCAACGCAACAGGAATAAAAAATACAGAAACATGAACCTTGAAATTTACGTGAAAACCCTAACAGATTTTTTCGAGAAAAGAGACTCTAGTGAGTGGCTGCGATCCAGTATATTACGCCATTGTTAAGAAGTATGTGTCTATATGTACACACAGAGAAAAAGAAGAGACGAGGTTGTTTCGTGCAAAAGATTCCAGAGTAATAATGTCCAACATCAAGTGATACTTTATAACTGTGACATGGGGATCACCATTGTTTAACCACGTAACAACCCGTGTCCAATGAGACTTGACGATGAATGGGGACTATTGATTGTGGTAAGAAACATTAATTGGCCTAATTATATTTATCACATTTGGTCAAGAATTAGAGAATAAAAATAAAAAATTTATTGTGAAAAATAATATAATTTTTACTTAATATAAAATAAATAAATAAAATCAATCTAATTTCAATTAAAGTGTCTCGATTCATTTTCTTATTTTAGCAATAGACTAATATAATGTCTGCAAATATCAAGTTCTTAACGTATGTAACCTAAACTGAGAAATGAGAACAAAATTATTTGAAGCTTACTAATCATAAAATAGTAAAAATAAAAGAAAACTGACTCAAAAAACCTCCAATCAACTAAGTATTAAGGAACATAAACCACCTAATTCGTATTGTTGAGTATCTTCGTTGTAATAAAAAAGATGATTTTGTAAAAAGTACCGAGAGCAATTATTATTTTAATTATTTATAATTTATAATAATTATTATATAAATGAATAAATAACAAGTATAGATTATAATACCACACTAAAATATATATTTAATATTATTAATTGTTGAAATAAGAAAAAATTGATATTGTCCGCGCTTGTTTCTTCAATATCTCTCTCTCATCCTCTCCGAGTGACGGAAGTGTCCGCTATTTTGAATTGATCTGTTTGATTGCTGAAATTAGATTTGGATAATGGATGGAATGATTGTTGTTCACTGTGCTTCCATTCTTTCATCATCAGATTACTCAGAAACTCTTTGGAAACATCATCTTTAATCTAGCTTACATGTTTATGCTGTTTCTCTGCAGAGGAACTTTATTACTCCCCTAGTTTGTTGAAGAATTTGATTTTACTTTTGAAGAGAATGCAAAAGTGTAGGGTTCAATCTAGTTGTTCTTAGAGCGTCGAATTTTAAGTTTTTTTTTTAGATTATTTCTATATTTATGATCGTTCTTTCAGTTTGTTTTAATTGTTGAATATCTTCATTGATTGCCTTGGGAAAGGTTTTATCTTTTTCTCGTCCATGACTGTGGAGATACGAGCAACCAAGATCACAGAAAATGCTCTATGGAGGCATTAGAACGGAGATTTGTTGTTGCCAAGGCTGAACTTCTTCAGCAGCATAAGAAGAACAAAAAAGGAGACAGTTGAGGAAAAAAAACTCATTGTATCAATGGTTCTTTCACTGCAACTACGACTACAACATCTTCCGATAATTCCTCGAAGAAAGGTATTTTTGCTTTTTGCGAGGTTAAGTAATTTTGTTATTGTGGTTTCTCTTGCACACTTACCTGGTTACACTGGATGAATGGTAGCTCATTCTCTCATTTGAATATATATATGATTGAGGAGAGTCTAACACAATTCAACTATAGACATTATTCAATTGAAGATAGCTGATGATTTTTATACACAGATGTGGAAGAAGCTGATCCAGTTTATTCACGTCTTTCCACCGCCATACATGAAAATCTATGGACCAGTGATGGTAAAGTATTTTCTCCCTCTCTCGACTATGATAATTTAAGATGTCTACTTTCATGGTTCATAGTAAAATCCCCACTTGATGCAGCTTTCTGGTGGAAGAGGTAGCATGGTTGATAAAATTACTCATGAGCTATTTCAGAATGGTGATTCTGCTCAGAAGTACATGCAAGGATCCAAAGCCAAAAAAATTGAGAATTGGATCCTCCTCGATAATTTTGTGCAAGAAAGTGGGCTTTTGAATGGCTCTCATAATAATGCTCTACGGCAGCATTCGAATCGCTCCAAAAGAAGCATGTCTATGAA
The DNA here is from genome assembly GCA_022432975.1 of Begonia masoniana. NCBI lineage: Eukaryota > Viridiplantae > Streptophyta > Magnoliopsida > Cucurbitales > Begoniaceae > Begonia > Begonia masoniana. Next base: position 38,797,745 of record CM039508.1, on the reverse strand, counting down.
GAAACTAAAAGATAAGGGCTTGTTCAATCTGCCTCTATTTCACAAGTGCTTTTCTTTTCCGCCTCCATTTAAATTTTTTTTTCTATCTATTGGAGTTTGTTTATTTGAACTTTTTCTCTATCTATTGAAGTTTGTTTATATATTGTCATCAGATATCATATGATGAAGAAGGGTCTTATGTTGGGGTTTACTTGATTAAGTTGGATAAACTCAAGAATTCCGGGCAAGGAAAAGTTGTATTTGATCATCTAACTAAACTATCTTTAACTACTCATTGGAACAGGAAGTAGTAAATTCACACTAAGTTCTTAGCGTTCTTGAGTTCTCATGTTTCTTTTTCTCTATTTAGAGGTTGTATAAAATTTAATATGTAACGTTACATTTTTATTATAATTTTATATTTTAATCTTATTTTTTGTTGTGTTGTTTACGTGTCGTTCACTTATTGATAGAAATATTCTAATATAATATAATATTTGAAATAATAGATTACATGAATCAATGATAAATGACTAATGTTAGAATATGAGATTTGCTTGCACATGTAACATTATTCAAATTTAATTCTCTAACCAAGTATTTTCACTTTGACCCTCTTAAGTTTCTTGTTTTGGTGATGCAATAGACATCAAAGGTAAGTCTTCAAATTGAGACACAAAAAGATTTTTTTTTAATCTTATCCTCCTATAGTTTGTTCAAACAAGTTTGTTTTGGCAATGCAATTACAGGTTCAACATCTTTTTGCCAATGCACGAAATGTGGAAAGGCTACGTTGTTTCAACTTCTTAAAGCAAAAAAGTCAGCTATCTCTTCATATTTGTTGTATTCCACTCTTATTCCTCTCCCTCTCTGTATCTCTATTGCTCTTGTTTTAATATTATGATTAACTTATGTTGCAGAAAAAATCAGTTATCCCAATGTATTTTCAGTGTAGATTTTTACGAAATATTTATCTCAAGTCGATGTTCTGTTCTGCAAATTACAATTTGATTAGAAAAATTACTTTTTAGACTCTGTCAAACTGATTGTTTTGTTATTGAATTTTTATATTTACCGAATGCAAATCAACTTCTTTCATTGAGTTGAATGACATCATGATTCGGGAAACTACAAAAGCATTCGGGATAATGACCTTAGAAGACAAATTATGAGATAATTCCTTTGGAAAGGTCATGGTAGCACTAAAATATTTTGAAAAAAATTTAATGTATATACTCTATGGTACTGTTACTTATTTGTGGTGGTATGAATCAATTTTAATTTTAAGTTGCTTATATGTGTTAATAACCAAGAAATACATTGATTGCAGTTGTCTGACTGATTCATAAAGTAGTTTCACATAAAGTAGTTTCACAGAGTAATCTTGCTTCTCACACTTTCTTATGTAATCTACCGCTAGTTTACAATATATTAAGTAATCTTGCTTCTCACACTTTCTTATATAATCTAACGCTAGTTTACAATATATTATGTAAGTTATGAAAGAATCCCACTACGACAACTATGTAGATTTTGGTTGAAAGTGACTACGTGATAGGTTGGTTATCTCAGAATATAGATTAAATTATCTAAAAATAATTAATTTTGTAAAAATTGTCAAATAGTTTTAAATGCTTTTTACAAAGTTGGAGTAATTAAGATGTAGAATTTCTACGACAACATGCAATAATAATTCGCAAGCTAATTAAAAAAAATATTAAATAATAAACTAAAGAACTAAATTGGAATCTATCATAAAACACAACTTACTTTGGGATTCAGGAGGGTCCCATTCCAACGACTTGACCCATTCTTCCTCTTCTACTAAATAATACATTTGTGGTAATGGCAATTCGAATATTGTATCAAAATCAAGTGGCATTCGCTTCAACTTCGGACATCTTATTATGGTAATCTCTTGCAGAGGAATACGAATCACTTGGTCGTCTCTGCAAAGCCTCTTTAAATTTGGGAGATTTTTTAAATGGATATCTTTCAGTCTGGGAAGAGAAAGAGTTTTAGGATTTGTAATTCCTACTGACTTAGTTTCATCACGTGCTTCTTCTATTAATTCCTCCAAACCTTCACATGACTTAATATAAATTTGTTCCATGTTTTGAAGGTTCGACAGGAGTCCCAATGGAAACAACTTCTTCAGATGTGGACAATTACGAAGTTCTAAGCATTTCAAATTGGAAAATGGTTTGGAACCTCTTTCTATTTGAGATTGTCTTTGCACATTGCTTGAACACCGAAAAACATAATCTCCTAAACTCATCACATCCTCATCATCATAAATATCTAGCATGTGAATGTCGTCGACAATCGAATACCCTGAACTATCCTTGCCGAATGTAATCCTCTGCAAGCGATCATATTGGTTAATCTTTGTCTTTCTTAAATAAATTCGCTTTACACGCCAAATTCTACCAGCGTCTTTAAACAGGTGGATGGATTTCAAAAAGAAATTTCCAACAAAGAACATGTAGAAGTTAGGTCTTCCCTTGATTTTCATTTGTTGGATAAACGTAGAAAAGCTGACAAAGTCCTCAAAAAAGGCAGTCAAATGTTCCAAGTTGTTCAAGGAGTTTAACTCATTAACATCAATTCCAGCATCGATTGCCAAATATTGAAGAACAGTTAGCTTACTAATAACACCCACACCAATTCTTTCTATCCTTGTGTGATAAAGGTTGAGGTATCTCAACTTAATCAAACTTCCAATGCCTTCTGGCAATTGACTTATACTTGTCCAACAAAGATTTAGTCTTTCCAAAAAACGTAGTTCTGCCAAAGATGACACATTTTCTAACATAATGCAATACATAAGTATCAATGCAGTAAGGTTCTTCAACAATGAAATAGATTCTGGCAAAGTTCTTATCTTAGTGTAAGATAGATCAAGATGTTTGAGCCCATCTAAATATCTAAAGAAACCATCACAAATCATACGAAGTGAAATGGTTTCCTGAAACAATAATGCCGAAAGCCTGTTGCATTTTGGTGATAAATTAGAAATTTCAACGATTTGACTTCGCATGAGGGAAACAACCTCAAGTTCATTCGTCCAAATTTCTTCATCGGGAATACCTTTCAATCCTATGCCAGCTTTTATCATGAAACGAGAACCTGCAATTTGGAGTGTCATATCTCTAATCAAATCATGTAAATGAACATACTCAATATCTTCTTGAAGCATGTCTCTTTCAATAGAAAGCAATGTGAGTCGTTCAAGTTTTCTCAAAATAGTGAGGCCTTTATCAAACATCTTGGCCATACCAACATTCTTACCCAACAACCCTGCATTAATAAACAACCAAATTAACTCGTTTATTTCTAATGCATAATCTTCAGGATATGTTGCGCAGTATAAAAGACATTCTTTTATTTTCCAATCCTTCAGTCGCTCGTAGCTCAATCTTAATACATTAAATACTTTCTCTTCCATGTCATCTATTTTACTAGAGTTTTTTAACTCATCCAAAACATCCCTCCACTCACAAACATCATTACATCCTATCATGCTCTTTGCCAATGTAATTATTCCAAGCGGCAACCCTGCACACTCATCAACCACGTCAATGCTAGTCTCCAATAAATCATCAGGTATTTCACGACCAATACTCCTAAATAATAGTGTCCTAGCATCTTCTGGTGAAAGGGGATCCACTTTGATGATATTATCACAATACATTTTTAAACACACGTCTTTCGATCGACTTGTTACAATCAATCGATATCCAATTTCTTTAGGAAATCCCAATCCAACCTCATTTGAATCAAAATCTGACCACATATCATCCAAAATCAAAACAATTTTTTTCTTCCTTTTCAAAGCTTCTGCAAGCATTCCAGCTCTTTGCGATTCATCAAGCTCATCTGAAATAAACACTTTAATTCTTTTTACAATATCATTTTGCAATTTTTGAATAGTGCAATCTTTTGAAACTGTAATCCAATAAACAGGGCCATAAATCTGAGGCTTATTCAACATCATGTTGTGTAAATGCTTTATCAAAGTTGTTTTACCCACTCCTCCCATTCCCCATACTCCGATTGTCGACGCCTCATTCTTGGTTAGTAAATCTAAGATCTCATGTATATAACTAGCAAACTTGTCACCCACTAAGTTACTTGTGGGAAATTGAACTTGCATTTCCTCGTGGACTTCAATTGTAAGATCTTCCCCAAACTTGCCTATCTCTGCAAGTTCCTTGGCTTCTTTGATCAAATTATCCACCTCCCTACTCTTGTCAGCAACCGATAACATTCTACTCTTTCCCACATTTCGAATTCCAAGTTCTTTGCTTCCACCATTTTTACACGAATCTTGATCACCTTCTTTCTCCACTTCTTTAGATTGAATATTAGATGCGTTTAAACTCTTTTTCAACGTCTCTACATCATCTAGGTTGGTACAACTGCGAAGCTGCTTATAGATATTGAGTAAATTCTCAATGTTTTCCATACCTAATCAAATATCGAATAATGGGAGATCAAAATTTAATCTAAGAATACCATGCAACAACAAGCTTCAAATGAAAGAGAACCCTTTTACTAGAACGAAGAAACTTTTCAGTGTCTCTATAGTAGAGAAAAGTAGATTTAAGTAGAAAACCCCTCCATTTGAGTACCAGAGATAAGAAATATTTATCGATCTACTTTATATCTAAAATGCTAGAAGCTTAAGCCGAAGTGATAGTGAAGATGGAAATCAAGCTCTAAAAAAAATAAAAGATAACATACCTTGTTAAGTGATTGAGTTGAAGAAGATATTGTCCGGGATGGGAGGAAGAGAAGGAAGTTTGCCGGAGAATCAACTCACCTCATCTTGACAATTGCTTATTTAAGCATTTGAAAGGATATTCCTATGCTATGTAATTAATTCGTCGCAATATACATGATTCTCATGCCCTTCCATTTGAACATGTTTTATATATATATAAATAAGGTTCTAAAAATAACATTATTTTTGTAACATCGGATTTATTTTATTCATCAGCACAAAGATGTGAGTATATCAATGCATCATAAAATCTAATTTTGGTGAGAAAACTATTTTTTTCCCCGTTTTAATAAAAATTCATTACAAGCATTTTCTATCCATTTTTCAAAAAACTCTTTCCAAAAATCATTTTTGAGAATATGGAAGTCTAGCATGTCGATAATATCAAGGATTTATAATATTACATTTTGACTCAATCATTTATTTACTAATAAAATTATTACAATTGATAATAACATATTGTAGCCTTGTGTTTAGGTCTTTTCATTCGCTATTCATTTAATAATAAAAATAACACATAAAGACACTCTATCGTTATTATTAAAGATTAACGTATAAAATTAAGTTGTAAATTTGGCCTTACATATTTTGTAGGGAGAATTAAATGGAAGAAAAGGACTTGTAGTATTAAATGATTTACTTCTTGTCCTACTATTTATTTTTTATTTAATCTTAAATCTCACGTCTCAAAACGTTTCTAAGGATGAGCCCTATTAGAGTTTTTGCCTCTTGATAGCGGAGACGAGAGAGAGAGAGTGAATAGGGGGGGGGGGGGGGGGGGGGGTTGGAAAAAAAATTCATGCATGTGCATTACTTGACAGTAATGACACTGAGTAAATTGCACTTTACTCTTTAATTATTTATCTTTTTCAGTTAATTCATTCGTATGATGATCAACTAGAAAATCATTATAACTTAATTTAGTATATGCTAATGTGAATAAAAACTAAAGTGATTCTTTAATTTATGGTTCTCAACAAATTGTACATGTTATCTAGATTTATTCATATACTATATAAACTCAAGGTTTCACAGAATCATTGTACCTTATTCTATTTGCATCTAACATGCAAGTTATTTTTTTGTGTAACAACATTAATCTAATTAGCTGTTAGTTAATCATATCACAATATGTCTCAAACAGAATAAACACACTCACTACGAAAAAATAAAACTGAAAAAGAAATAAGTAAAACTAAATTACTATGTATAATTCAAATTGCAGTCATAAAAAAAAAAACAGAACTACTTCATGATGAAAATGCATGCAAGTATCTGCTTCTATTTTAATTCATTTTTGATGGTATAATTATAAATATGTGAAACTGCTATGACACTACTAAGAAGAAAAATCTTGCATTCTTTATCCACGTTGGAGTGGGGTGATCTGTAACGCCCCCGAACCCGACCTGGCTCGGTGCGCTACTTTGCTAACCAACCCCACATTAAAACCTAATTTAAAATAAGCCTAGACTCGCTAATTTCCCTTAATCCTAACCTTTTAGCACCACGGCGTCCTTCCTGAGAATTTCGGCAAAGTAACGCCTGAAAATGGCGCCTCCAAAATGCTAAATACCTGCATAAAACCTAATCCCAAACAATCCAGAATATTTCTAATCATCTAACCAACCAAAAAATCTCCAGCAATTAACCAAAATAAAGAAAACCCATCATACAGGGTAACACATTCTCATCCTTTTTACAACCAGACATTTACAATAAACTATCACAACATAAAACCCCACATCCTCCGAAGACCATGGTCGAGACGCCCCGACAACTGCCCGCACCGGAATGCCCCGTACATCATCAACTGCTTCCAATCCTAGCTTTCCTCGTAGCTCTAACCTGTACTCCGGTCGTCACCTACACCACAGAACACACACACACACGTAAGCTTACGCTTAGCAAGTAGGGATTAACACATACAACCAAATAGAATGCAAGCTACACATAACGCTGAACAAAACAACCAAACAACACAACGACACGAAACAAAACACAGATTTGCCCGCACTCGAAAGGATGCCTTATTCTTTGCCACGCCAGACAATGCCACACCACACAACAATGCCACCACACTACAGCACAACACATACAGTTTCCACCATTTGCTCATGCACGTTAACAACGAGGCGTTCAACCCTCTAGTGCGACTCGCACTTAAACATCGAGGCGTTCAACCCTCTAGTGCCACTTGCACCTTAACATCGAGACGTTAAATCCTCTAGTGCGTTGTAACGCCCCAATTTAAAATCCCCAATTCGAAACCCTAATTTTGAAAACCCTAAAATTTTTCTCAAATTGATTTTTGAAATCGAGCGTTAAATCAAACTTAAAATTTAAAACATATTAATTGATGACTTGAATATTACGGAAGCTTTGATAATTAATCTAAATCTTGAAAACCATCGCATATTTAAAACCTTTAATGAAACTTTATTTAATGATAAAAATTCAACACAATTATTCAAAGTCTCAAATTGAAATAATCTTTAAATATCTTTTGAAAAACTAAAGCATACTAGTTTAAATCATTTCCCTCAAAATCATCGATATGATCTTCATCTGTATGCTCGCTTGCCACTGAAGGATTCTCAATTGCAGCAATTTCTTCCTCAGACAAAAACTCACCTACATCACAAGTTAAAACAAAAAGGTGAGAAAATCTCAGTAAGTGAGAATACGTGTATTTTATAAAACTTTTACTTTTACTTTTACTTTTACCGAATCCTGTTAAGACTTAGCCATCTCATTGTCGTTCAGGCATCGTCATCTTTTACTTTTAATTTTAACGATCAAGCTCACCATCTCACTGTCGTTCAGGCTTTTGCTATCGCATTTCTTTTACTTTTTCATACACATGCAAATAACCTATCCATTTTATCTTTTAAACTATTCTATGTCGATATTCTAACATACGTGCGCAATCATCGAAAACGTGTAATAAAAAAAATAAAACAATAATATAATAATAAAAATAATATATATATAGCTTGTGATGTAGGGCCGTAGCCAAAACTTGTATTTCACTTACTTGGATTCCGAGCAATTTAATGTCTATCGGGATTTTCCAAAATTTTCAGAACACTATCCTGCTCAATTAAAATCTTTGATATTAAAATCCTACTAAATAAATCCAATTTTCCAAAGTAAATTGAGCAGAATTTCCTTACGTCGTGTTATCGGGTCGGACCGGGTCGGTTGAGTCGATTTGGATCGTATCGGACGGTTCTAAAATATTTTCTGCCTAATTCAATATCAATATTAAAATCCCACTTAATTTAATCCAACTTTAAAAGAATTTAGGCAGAAAGTCTTACCGGATAATTTTTCGATCGGTTCGGTTAGAATCGGGTCGGGTCCGGTTCAGTCAACTTAAGTGAACCGGTTCGGTGCATAGTGCCGGTTCGGTTCGGGTGAACAGTGCCGGTTCGGTTCGGGTGAAGTCGTGAACAGTTCCGGTTCGGTTCAGGTTGGTTTGGTTCACTGCTGGTCCGGTTCGGTCAACTTAAGTGAACCGGTTCAGGTTTTTAAAATAAAAACCTGAACCCTTCTTCTTCCTCGCGTTCGCGATTCTGCAAGTGAGAGGGAGAGTGTGAGAGAGGGAGATGCGACAGAGAGCAAGAGACCGAGAGAGGGAGAGAGTCCTTACTCTACGGTGTTCGTCGGTGGAGGCCGAGAGAGAGAGAGAGCTTCGTCGGAACTCTTTCTTTGGTGGTCGGAGCTCGGCTTTGGAGTTGCGGCTTCTTCAGAACTTCGTTGCCGATGACTGAGAGGTAAGAGCTCTTCTTCTTCAGAACTCGAGAGAGAGGAGAGCTTCGGTGTGAGTTTCCTCCTCCACCGAAAGCCTCAATTTATAGGGCGAGGGGTGACCCCGCGCCTTCCCGTAAGATCCGCAACTGCTCGGATTTCTAGAGTTGGAAACAGTGAGCTCAGATTTCCAGCGATTTTAAACTCTGATTCCCCTGTCGAACTTGGTCACTATTCCAGGCCAAGTTCATTCTGTTAGCGTCGGATTTCTAGAAGGAAAATCCTACTGTTTCCTGAGAATCCGGTTCTTTTCCTGATTTGTTACTCTGAATCTCAAATCCCTTTTGTTTTTAGTCAATTTATGAGCTAGGTTCATTAGACTTATTTCCCCAAAATCCGAATTTAGTGGATTGCCCTCTGATTTGGAAATTTGAAATTGATTTAGTTGACTGAAAATTAGGGTTTGATCGATAAATCCCAATTTGAATTACAATTGTAAACCCTACATTGTTACAATCTCTCCTCCTTAAAAAAAATTTCGTCCTCGAAATTTAAAACAATTACATAAACAGCTCGGGGTAGGTCTTCCTCATTTCTTCTTCTCGTTCCCAAGTTGCTTCCTCAATGTTTCGGTTCTTCCAAAACACTCTGACAAGTGTGACCTTCTTATTCCTTAGTTCTCTTTCTTCGACGTCTATAATTTGGGTCGGTCTTTCTTCATATGATAGATCAGGGTTGATTGCGAAGTCAAGAGATCTCGATGGCAAGACATGTGAGGGGTCTGAAACATACTTCTTCAACATTGAGACATGGAAGACGTTGTGCACTTGCTTGAATGAATCTGGTAAGTCCAACTGGTAAGCAACTTCTCCTATCCTTCTTGTGATCTCAAATGGGCCTGTAAATCTTGGGCTTAGTTTCCCTTTCTTTCCAAAGCGCATAACACCTCTCATTGGCGAGATTTTTAAGAAAACTTGATCTCCCACAGCAAACTCTAACTTTCTTCGTCTCCCATCAGCGTAACTCTTCTGTCTACTCTGAGCCGTCAGAATTCTCTTCCTGATTAATGTAACGATCTCAGCGGTCTGCCTCAAAATATCTGGTCCAACTAACACTCCTTCGCCCACTTCGTCCCAATGTACTGGAGATCTGCATTTTCTACCATAAAGAGCTTCATAAGGTGCCATCCCAATCGAAGCTTGATAACTGTTGTTGTAGGCGAACTCCACCAATGGCAAATTCTTACTCCAATTTCCTTGAAAGTCGATAGCACATGCCCATAACATATCCTCCAGGGTTTGAATCGTCCTTTCCGATTGTCCATCAGTCTGAGGGTGGAAAGCTGTACTGAAATTCAACTGCGTACCCATAGCTTTCTGCATACTCTTCCAAAATTTCGAGGTAAAGTGAGGATCTCGATCAGACACGATAGAAACAGGCGTACCATGCAGTCTGATAATCTCCTGAACATAAAGCTGAGCATACTGATCTATGGTATAGGTAGTCTTTACAGGAAGGAAGTGTGCTGATTTTGTCAATCGATCCACTATCACCCAAATGGAGTCGTGACCCTTAAGCGTTTTAGGAAATCCCACTACAAAGTCCATAGTAATATGTTCCCACTTCCACTGAGGCACCATGAGTGGTTGCAAAGTACCAGCAGGTCGTTGATGCTCTGCCTTGACTTGTTGACAAGTAAGACACTTCTCCACAAATTTGGCTACATCCACTTTCATACCACGCCACCAATAGTACTGCTTCAAATCCCGATACATTTTTGTTGATCCAGGATGTACCGAGTAAGGGGTTGAATGTGCTTCCTTTAATATAGCCTCTTTTAATTCTGCATCGTCCGGTACACACCATCTCTTCTTGAATTGGATAATCCCACTATCAGACACAGAAAATTCAGAAACTTTTCCTGCCTCCAAATCACTCCTAACTTTGCAAATATAAGCATCTCCTCGTTGTTTCTCCTTTATCTGCTCCAGTAAACTTGGTTGAAGCGTCATAGCAGACAATCTTTCAAGTAGCCCAAACGGCACAACTTCAATATTAGATCTATGCATCTCCTCGGTTAACTGTTCTGGAATCAGTCGCAATGAAGAAATTTGAGATGATGCTCTTCTGCTCAAAGCATCAGCTACGACATTAGCTTTGCCAGGATGATAAATAATTTCACAGTCATAATCCTTTACTAGCTCCAACCATCTGCGTTGTCTCATGTTCAGATCCTTCTGGGTTAGAAAGTATTTCAGGCTCTTGTGGTCCGTATAAATCTCGCATCGTTCTCCATAAAGGTAATGTCTCCAAATCTTTAATGCATGAACTACTGCTGCAAGCTCCAAATCATGTGTTGGGTAGTTTTTCTCGTGTTCCTTCAACTGTCTTGAGGCATAGGCGACCACCTTTCCTTGTTGCATAAGGACACATCCCAAACCATACTTCGAAGCGTTACTGTAAACCACAAACTTTCCTGATCCAGATGGAATAGTAAGTATGGGTGCTGAAACTAACCTCTTCTTCAGCTCTTGAAAACTTTGCTCGCATTCATCAGTCCATAAATACTTGGCTCCTTTCTTGGTTAGCTTCGTAAGCGGGTTGGCCAAAGTTGAAAAACCTTCTACGAATCTCCGATAATAACCCGCAAGACCAAGGAAACTTCTTATTTCAGATGCATTCTTTGGTTGAGGCCATTTACTCACAGCTTCAATCTTTGTTGGGTCCACTGCTACGCCCTCCTTTGAAATAATGTGGCCAAGAAAAGCTACATTCTCCATCCAGAATTCACACTTGGAGAACTTTGCATACAACTTCTCGCGTCTCAACGTAGATAGGATAATCCTTAAATGTTCTTCGTGCTCATTCTTGCTCTTCGAGTAGATAAGGATGTCGTCAATAAAAACTATAACAAAATCATCCAAAAATGCCTTGAAAGTCCGATTCATTAAATCCATAAATGCGGCTGGTGCATTACTTAATCCGAACGGCATGACTCGAAATTCAAAGTGTCCATATCTGGTACGAAACGTCGTCTTGAACACGTCGTCCTCCTTAATTCTCAGCTGATGATATCCAGACCTTAAATCAACTTTCGAGAAAACTGCTGCTCCTTTCAACTGATCAAATAAATCATCGATTCTTGGCAGTGGATACTTGTTCTTGATAGTGACTTTGTTGAGCTCTCTATAGTCGATACACATTCTCATTGATCCATCCTTTTTCTTCACAAATAAAACCGGAGCTCCCCAAGGTGAGAAACTCGGTTGGATAAATCCTTTCTCCAGCAGATCGTCAAGTTGGGTCTTTAATTCCTTTAACTCGCTTGGCGCCATTCTATAAGGAGCTTTAGAGATCGGCGCCGTTCCAGGTAGCAGCTCAATACCAAATTCCACATCTCTCGCAGGTGGCAATATCGTCAGGTCATCGGGAAAGACATCAGAAAATTCATTAACTATCGGCACCATATCCAATGTCATCGCTCCGTCAGGTTCAGTACATATAACGCTGGCAAGAATTCCAACGCATCCAGAATTTAATAAGCTCCGAGCTCGCATAGCTGAAATTACTGGAACTCTTGAACCCTTAGAATTCCCATAAAAGAAAAATGGCTTTACTCCAGGTGGCTGAAACTTCACCATTCTCCTCCGACAATCGATGGTTGCATAATGATTGGTAAGCCAATCCATTCCAAGAATAATATCGTAATCATACATTGCCAAGATAATTAAATCAACTTCCAGTTGATTTTTCCCAATACACACTCGACACCTTCTAATAATAGAATCGGCAAACATAACTTTGCCTGAAGGTGTAGCTACTCCCATATTATGTTCTAGAGGCTCTACTTTAATATCAAACTTCTCAGCATGCTCAAGGGATACAAATGAATGCGTAGCTCCAGAATCAATTAATATGCTAGAAGAAATGCCAGAAATAAATATCGAACCTGTCACCACAGATGCATTTCCTTCAGCTTCATCCTTGGTCATGGCAAAAACTCTAGTAGCTGTCTTGGGTTGCTCCCGAGCATTCTTTGGGCAGTTATTGATATAATGTCCGGGTTGACCGCATTTAAAACATGTGTTGGCTTGTACACGACATTCTCCGAAATGTGGCTTCTTGCATGTAGGACATAAAGGTGCATTTGTTGTCGTAGGTTCTTTCTTCACAAACTTGGAAGATCCTCCAGCAAACTTAGAAGGTCCTCCAGCAGGTCCACTGTTCATAGGTCGCTTAAATCCAGTTGTTTGTTGTGGTGGAATTCTACCTCGTACAGCTTGAGTCGCATGGCTGTATCTCCTTCGCAATTCCTGGGCCTTGATAACATCTTTTTCTCCTTGTTCTGCAGCCAGTGATTTCTCCACAACAAACGCGAATGAAGAATTCTTGGAAGTAATCAGTCGAATGTCCTTAAGTATCTCCGCCCTTAATCCTTGGATAAACCGCTTCACCTTCATAGTCTCGTTACCAGCAATGCGAGGGACGTAACGAGACAATTGCTCAAATTTATGTAAATACTCCATAACGCTTCCGGTTTGCTTAAGAGCCATAAATTCCTCAGCTTTGGCATCCAACATAGAGTCTGTGAAGTATTTCTCGTTGAATAACTCCTTGAATTTCTCCCAGGTCATGGTAGCAATCGTATGCATCGCTTTTACAGAGTCCCACCAATAACGTGCATCCATCCGAAACATAGAAGATGCACAAATAACTTTCTCTTCCTCAGCAATCTTGGCATGCTCAAATATTTCCTCAATGGTCCTTATCCAATCATCCACTGCCGCCATATCAGCTAAATTTCCATAAAAACTTGGAGGGTCCAAACGTCGAAATCTGTCGAAATCCATATCTCCATGCCGAGGCCTATTAGGAACTTGGGCCTGCATATTCGCCGCTTGAGCTGCGGCAGTGGCTGCCTGAGCTGCCGCATTAGCTGCTTGCGACAGTTGTTCATTTTGTCTGGCTTGCATCTCCATCATGTCCATCATCCGATCGAGTAAAGCATCCCGATCATTTCTATCTCCTCTACGATTTGCCATAGTCTACATCACAATGATCTTATTTTAAGAAAATCTATCTTATATACTTATAAAAGTACTACAATATTACCTATCATACTTTTATCAAATTATAAAATTTTAATACTGACTTACTTGCTGATTGACAATCTTCCAGGTGCACGTGAGCATACAGAGTAGTATACAGAATCGTTTTATAAACCTTGTTTCTCTGATACCAAATTGTAACGCCCCAATTTAAAATCCCCAATTCGAAACCCTAATTTTGAAAACCCTAAAATTTTTCTCAAATTGATTTTTGAAATCGAGCGTTAAATCAAACTTAAAATTTAAAACATATTAATTGATGACTTGAATATTACGGAAGCTTTGATAATTAATCTAAATCTTGAAAACCATCGCATATTTAAAACCTTTAATGAAACTTTATTTAATGATAAAAATTCAACACAATTATTCAAAGTCTCAAATTGAAATAATCTTTAAATATCTTTTGAAAAACTAAAGCATACTAGTTTAAATCATTTCCCTCAAAATCATCGATATGATCTTCATCTGTATGCTCGCTTGCCACTGAAGGATTCTCAATTGCAGCAATTTCTTCCTCAGACAAAAACTCACCTACATCACAAGTTAAAACAAAAAGGTGAGAAAATCTCAGTAAGTGAGAATACGTGTATTTTATAAAACTTTTACTTTTACTTTTACTTTTACCGAATCCTGTTAAGACTTAGCCATCTCATTGTCGTTCAGGCATCGTCATCTTTTACTTTTAATTTTAACGATCAAGCTCACCATCTCACTGTCGTTCAGGCTTTTGCTATCACGTTAAAATATATGCTCAAGCTCACCATCTCACTGTCGTTCAGGCTTTTGCTATCGCATTTCTTTTACTTTTTCATACACATGCAAATAACCTATCCATTTTATCTTTTAAACTATTCTATGTCGATATTCTAACATACGTGCGCAATCATCGAAAACGTGTAATAAAAAAAAATAAAACAATAATATAATAATAAAAATAATATATATATAGCTTGTGATGTAGGGCCGTAGCCAAAACTTGTATTTCACTTACTTGGATTCCGAGCAATTTAATGTCTATCGGGATTTTCCAAAATTTTCAGAACACTATCCTGCTCAATTAAAATCTTTGATATTAAAATCCTACTAAATAAATCCAATTTTCCAAAGTAAATTGAGCAGAATTTCCTTACGTCGTGTTATCGGGTCGGACCGGGTCGGTTGAGTCGATTTGGATCGTATCGGACGGTTCTAAAATATTTTCTGCCTAATTCAATATCAATATTAAAATCCCACTTAATTTAATCCAACTTTAAAAGAATTTAGGCAGAAAGTCTTACCGGATAATTTTTCGATCGGTTCGGTTAGAATCGGGTCAGGTCCGGTTCAGTCAACTTAAGTGAACCGGTTCGGTGCATAGTGCCGGTTCGGTTCGGGTGAACAGTGCCGGTTCGGTTCGGGTGAACAGTTCCGGTTCGGTTCAGGTTGGTTTGGTTCACTGCTGGTCCGGTTCGGTCAACTTAAGTGAACCGGTTCAGGTTTTTAAAATAAAAACCTGAACCCTTCTTCTTCCTCGCGTTCGCGATTCTGCAAGTGAGAGGGAGAGTGTGAGAGAGGGAGATGCGACAGAGAGCAAGAGACCGAGAGAGGGAGAGAGTCCTTACTCTACGGTGTTCGTCGGTGGAGGCCGAGAGAGAGAGAGAGCTTCGTCGGAACTCTTTCTTTGGTGGTCGGAGCTCGGCTTTGGAGTTGCGGCTTCTTCAGAACTTCGTTGCCGATGACTGAGAGGTAAGAGCTCTTCTTCTTCAGAACTCGAGAGAGAGGAGAGCTTCGGTGTGAGTTTCCTCCTCCACCGAAAGCCTCAATTTATAGGGCGAGGGGTGACCCCGCGCCTTCCCGTAAGATCCGCAACTGCTCGGATTTCTAGAGCTGGAAACAGTGAGCTCAGATTTCCAGCGATTTCAAACTCTGATTCCCCTGTCGAACTTGGTCACTATTCCAGGCCAAGTTCATTCTGTTAGCGTCGGATTTCTAGAAGGAAAATCCTACTGTTTCCTGAGAATCCGGTTCTTTTCCTGATTTGTTACTCTGAATCTCAAATCTCTTTTGTTTTTAGTCAATTTATGAGCTAGGTTCATTAGACTTATTTCCCCAAAATCCGAATTTAGTGGATTGCCCTCTGATTTGGAAATTTGAAATTGATTTAGTTGACTGAAAATTAGAGTTTGATCGATAAATCCCAATTTGAATTACAATTGTAAACCCTACATTGTTACATGCGTCATGCACTTTAACATCGAGGCATTTAACTCTCTAGTGCTTCCTGCACTTTAACATCGAGACGTTAAATCCTCTAGTGCGTCATGCACTTTAACATCGAGGCATTTAACTCTCTAGTGCTTCCTGCACTTTAACATCGAGACGTTAAATCCTCTAGTGCGTCATGCACTTTAACATCGAGGCATTTAACTCTCTAGTGCTTTCTTACACATTTCATGCTTACCATTCACATCATACCCCAACCATTATTTTCAAACACCAAACAACAAACAACAACTAAGTATGCCACTCCCGAAATACTCAAACACCAAACAAAACCAACAACCAAGCAAACCCAACAACAACAACCAAATAAACCCGACAACAACAACCAAACATCACCAAGCAACAATAACCAACCAAACACCAAACAACCACAACAAGGAATTTCCTTTTCACACTACTTAATACAAAACAAAGCAGACAACTCACGAATACTTAACCAGACCAGAACAAAGTAAAGCAATCAACCATCAACAATGCTTGACCGACAAAGAAGACAACCCAACATCAAACAACACGAATACTTAACCAGACCAGAACAAAGTAAAGCAATCAACCATCAACAATCACAAAATAAATCATACCGTTCCGTGGTGTAGGCCCGAAGGCAAAAGAATACAATCCACTACTTACCTGGCTGCTCGGCTTTACGGTGCTCACCTCTAATGAGCAATTCACTCGTCCGATAACCTATCAATTATAGAAAATAACTTAGCAATTCACTCATAAGTTTCTAAAGGATTCTAAGAAATTCTAAGCTAAAACTAACCCACAATTCAACCATACTTCGAACTCATTTCTCTCACCAAACACAAAACCCGATTTTATGCCAATTTCCACAGTCCGACTTCCAACGCCATTAAAATCAAGCCTACATGCATCAATTACTCTCAAACTACTATTTTTAGCTTAATCCAACTAAAGTCTAACTAAACGGGCCACTAATTTGGGTTCGGTAAAAACCGACCCGAAACTTCGAACGCGCGTAACTTTTGCGTCGAATATCGGAATCGAACGATTCCAGCGGCCACGTATTCCTCTAATAACCTATTTTAACCTGCCAAAAGGAATTTGAAAACCAACGACCGTAGCTAGGTCAAATTGGCAAAAATCCGAACTGCCCCTTTACCCGGAAAATTTCCATTTTCGGTTTTTTATCAATTTTCGCTTAATTCCTCACCAATCGACCACCCACACCCTCAATTAGCCTAAACAATCAAAATCCCGAGACTACACATCACCAAACTCGAAATGCCCAAATCGGAACCCTCTGATTTTCACTCAATTCGGGCTCACCCTTGCTCGGCAATCCTTGCCAGCACTGAGCTCGGCAATTCGACGCCGAGAGTAGCCATAAACGGCCGGCGATCGGAGCTCTAGAAGCTCGTCGCCGTCGGCCCTAAACAGAACCGAAACAGGGCGTAAAATCAGCTCACCGGTTCAGTTCGTGCGCGGAGTCTGGCCGGAACCCCTTGTCGCCGTCGTCTGGCCGGAGAACGCCGGAGATCGGCGGCGGTCGTCGGAGGAGGAACGTCGGCTCTCCCCTGGTCGCGCTCCCCTGTTCGCACTCCCCGCTCGGGTTCGAGCTCGAACAGATAGCTTCGGCTATCTGTTTGTTGTTTTTTTTTTAGTTAATAATAATAATAATAATAATTATTTCTATTAAACATTAACAAATCATCAATTACCGATTTGCCCTCCCGTAATTTCAACCTCTTTGAATTTCATTAAATCCCGTCTTTAAATTATAAATTTTCGTAAATTGACCTTCAGCCCGTACCCAGCTTAAGTTCTCCATTTAGAATATCTGAACATCAATTAATTAATCAATTAGTGTAACCAAATTTATTCACTTTATTTTCTCTCAAATTTCTCCTCCAAAATTTCATTCTAATTTTACTACTTAAAGAATTTCTCGGGTGTTACATGATCCAAATTATATTAAGGTGTTAGAATTATAAGGATTTATAATTCTAGTTGGATCTAAATTGTTAAACTATAAATTATACATTATGTTATCATCAGGTTAAGTCCATATTAAAGTGATTTAATATAGTTTCAATGGACTTTAGAGTATAATAAATATAATATGGATATATTATAATGTGTAGAGACACCAGGGGTAATTTACCAATTTGTGATGGACAAACTGGTAAATTACCCAATTAAGTTAAAATAGGGTTATGGTCCCTAATTCTCAATTGAACCCTTTGCCTCTTAGAACTTCCATCTTTCTAGAGAGACATTAGAGAGGGCGATTGACGAATCGGAAGATCTACGTACCCGATCTACGGTATTTTGCATTCAATCAATGGATCCGGGTATGTCCTTCTTACTTTAACGATTTGCTTGTAGAATTTCTGACGTATCGATCAAGAACTGGGCTCTCGCTCTTTTCAGTTTTAGAATTTATTCTGGATTCAATTACTCTGTTTATTTTTATTGAATCCAACATAAGGAACATAAACTGCCTAACCGATATTGTTTAGAATCTAGTTGTAATTAAAAAGTTGATTTCGTAAAATGTACAAAGTGATAAAAGTCATTGCTATTTTAATTATTTATAATTTATAATAGTTATTATATGAATGGACTAATAACTAAATTATAAATTCAAATTAAAATATATATTTAATATTATTAGTTGTTGAAATCAGAACAAATTGATCTCGCTTGTTTTTTCGATATATATCTCTCTCTCATCCTCTGAGTGAATAGGATAGGTCGTTCCTAGTATTGTTAGCGAACGGAAGCGTCCGCTATTTCAAATTGATCTGATTGATTTGTGATGAGTTGGTGTTGAAAATTTGGAATTGATTACTTTGTTTTCTTTTGTGCTTCCATGGCATGAGAAAGAAATACACGGCCGTCGGGGTAGAACTCAGTTGGGTTCGAACTGGTAAATCGAACCGATCCGAATGATCCTGTTCGGTTATTAATATGAAAATAATTTATTTTGAAATTGAATCTAAAATAGCTGAAATCTTTATTCGTTTCTTGGATCTTATTAAGAAAAATCAAGTAAATTAATCAAACCCGACTAAATCTGATCTTCCGATTCGACGTCTCCTGCGCTCTCTCTCTCATTCTCTTCTCCGTGCTACCGTCGCACGGTTGTCGTCTCCGATCTCGCGCGTTACTGTTCTAGCTCTGGCATAGAGCTGTGCACAGTGCTCGCACGTCGCACGGTCAGAGGTCTCCGTTCAATCTCTCGCTCGACTGCTCTCGCTCTCGCTCTCGCACAGAGCTGTGCGCAGTCGCACGCAGAGACAGAGTTCTCCGTCCAATCTCTAGCTCGACTGCTAGAGCAACCTAACCGAGCAAGATTCTCTTCCTCTGTCTTCAATCTTTTTTTTTTTTTATCGCACTTCCTATCTATGCATTATTTCCAGTTTTGCTATCATGTTCTGATTCGTCATCCCTAGCAAGGGAAATAGAATTTAAATATTTCGGGTCCAATCTTGCTTTTAATATAATGTCAGGATGTCTGAGACTTTCAAGTCGACCACTTGTTGAAGATTATTCTACAAGTTGAGACAAACTTCAATAATCAGATGGGTGACTGGTCTTCTCATTGCAGGAAGTAATAAATCGGGTCAATTCACTTGGATTAGTGCAACAATCAAGGGTTTGAAGTTATAAATTGAAATTAGGAATTCCCAAATTAAATGCAAAATCAAACCTAATCTACAATATGTTGATGAAAAACTTCTAAAAATAAGCTCAAATCAAATGTTCTATCGGATTTGGGAGAAGAAATTGTTACGAACCTCCTCGGTAAATTTAAATTTAGAGGGTCAGTGATGGTGAAGAGCTCGCTCTCTCTCTCTCTCTGAAGTCGTACCTTCGACCTCTGGTCTCCGAGTGCCAACCATCGCAGCCATAAGCTCCACTCGATCGGCCGAGTTTAGACAAAGCTTCTCTCATCCAAAGTGGCCGCTGTTCTTCAAAGAAAGCACTCTCTGGTGTTCGGGTGTGCACAAAGAAGGAGACGTGAAGGAGCTGCGAAGGAGGAATGAGAAAGAAGAAAGGGTTCGGGTTTTCTTTAAAATCCTTACCCGGTTCATTAAAGGACGACCCAATCGAATCGATTCAGCAAACCGAACCAACCAATTTCGACTAGAATCGCCCAGACCGAACCAGATTGTTTCCGGACCAGCAAATTCGATCAAAAGCTATACAGAACGATCAAAATTTCGACCGAACCGATTTAAGAATTTAACCGATAAAGAATCTCGGCCTAAATTCTTTTGAAATGAATTTATTAAAGTGAAAAATTGTTAGTGATTTTTTACACCTAACGCAAGTGCACGTGTCGCTAACAAAGTAATAAAGAGTACGTAAAAGTCGATCCCACAAGGATAATCTTAACTAAATTTAATTGTTATAAAATCATATAAAATAAAAATGAATATAAAGTAAAATGGCGTGAGCAGCAGAATAATATAAAATTTAAGTTTACTCAGTTATGAATCATAAATAGATTGAAATAATTTGAGAAGATTACGACAATGAAAGCCTTGGTTAGGATCGATTTCCTCGTTACATACAATTTACCACTAATGCTACAGAAAGCTACAATATTTTCCATTGAACAACGAGAACTAATATTTTCTAGGGTTCTCTCGAATTGCCTTGTCAAATCCGTCTTATAATTTTTTTCGATTTGTGAAAAGACCAAACTTAATCCGAATTTCTTTAGAATCTTATTCTTGATGCCAAATAAATTAATGTCAACTATTTTGTAACAATATAATTTATTTAATCAATCATGTATCTCAAAGTTCCTATCTACCTCTCGGTACAACAAAAACATGTAACACCAAATTTGTCCGTCGACACAATTCGAATTAAACAACAAACATCATGATAGATTATTCAATGAAAAATAAGCAAGCTTGCATAGATCTCAATAAATCATGTAACGAGTAATTTCTCTCCTAATCAAGATTAAAAACTTAGTTCAAATTCATGTTAATACAATCCAAAATAAAAATATTCATCAAAAGAAAAATATAAAAAGTAGAAGAAGAAGAATTGATCAAGTGCAATCTCTAGCAGCCAAGCCTCTCTTTTCTTCTTCTCTGTCTGATCTACGTCCCCCTTCGTGGTCTCTGTCTCCCTATTCAAATCTTCTTCTCTATTTCCCTTTTAGCCTCCATTTTTTCACTTCCTTAATTCTAGGGATTTCTCCAGCAATTTTCATCTCTCTCCTTGATTCTAGGAATTTTATTTCTTCCAATTGCTCATTTTCTTTTGGTCATTCAAATAAAATAAAATCTTTCATTTTTACTTTCCCATTAGTAAATCTGTGGGCAAACGTGATAACAACAAAATTCAAATTAATGTTAATAATCTGATTTTTCTGAAAATAAATATAAAATTTGTTAAATTCTTAAAATCTTTTAATGCTAAAACAACATATAGCAATTTCTATAATTTTAACTAATTTTTTTTTATATATTTACTCAAATCACACGAGTTTTATTAATTAAAAATAGTATAAAATAACTATATTTTAATAGTTATCAAATACATTCAAACTTGAACCATTACTCGTCCTCGAGTGATGCAAAATAAAATCAATATTAAAGAATTCCCAAGGTAACATTAATGAATTTCATGCAATTTCCAGGATACTTCAAAACTTGTAATTTTATGAAAAATGTCACTAGCACAATTAAAACCAATAAACATAGAGTTATTTCCCAATAAAATAATTTTTCAAAGCGTGTGTGTGCTCAAACTCCTCTTCAACTTGTTATGTTTAATCATCAAAACTAAACTTCATAGTTAATATTATAGATTACTAACTCTTCAATATTTTTCTTAAGTTAATTAGATTTCAAAGGTTTTTTTTTTTGGCAAATTAAGTAAAGGGGATATAAATTATTTGTATTGACTTTCTCCTATAAGTCATACTACCTTTTTACGCGATTGTCAACATTGGTCATGAATGCCTCCGGTTACTCAGTAGTGTCTACTAAAAAATACATACTCGTATAGTATTATAGAGTAGTATAGTCAATAATATTACAACGGAGTTCCTCCCAAGGTTCTGTTGACTTAAATGGTGTTTAAGTCTAACTAAGTTTTTGATGATGTATTTGAATAATAAATATGTAATTTGATTATGTTTATTAAATGAAAATAATGAATTATGCATGTGTTTTTAATCTGTTCGAAATATCATTGATAAGGGTATTTTAGTTATCTAATGAATGTGGTTAAGTATACAGGGCTGTATAGTTTTTAACAGGGCTGAAAAAATTCGATAAACAAAGTGTACATCCACCCGTGAAGTTGAGAAGATGATTTCAACCGATGGGAAAAAGACAAAAAGTGAAGTCATTCAAAGACTACTTCATCTGATTGCTTACACCGATAGCTAAACGACAAAATAGAAGTCGTTCAAAGAAGCGGAGTATTTTAAAAAGTATATCATCCGATGGCGTTTAAAGATTCATCATCCTATCACTAAACAACAAAATCAAAGTCGTTCTGTGATTGCTTCATCCGATAGGAAGACGACAAAAACGGAGTCCTTCAAAGTTTACATCATCCGATCATAAAACGACAAAAAGCGAAGTTGTTCTGAATCACATCATCCGATCACTAAAAGACAAAGGTGAAGCTCTGTAACGTCTACATCCACCGATCGCTAGATGACAAAAGAAGAAGTTTACATCTGCCGATATTGTTTTAAAGAGACTTCTACTGTTTGAAGAACACATCCTCCGGTGTACAGTGTTTTTCGGATGACTCCATCATTACATCTTCCGAAAGCGGTTCAAGTTTTTAAAGATACATCAACCAAAACCGGTTCAAGCATTGTAAAGCTATATCTTCCGATCGCGGTCCAGGTTTATTTAGCTACATCTGCCGATGAACATCTTCCGCCAAATTCAAATAAACCGCGAAGTATCAGAGACCTCGCCCAGAACTTAAAGTCCAGTGCATTAATGGCGTCGGGCGACTTGCAACTTCAGAATGCAACGGCTATCTGTAAGTGTACGGTTGCTGCTCCAACGGTAACAAAATTGCCATATTCGGATAAGGAGCATTGAAGTTCAAGGAAGAAAAGCTGACTGAGTATTTAAGCCGAGGTTAGAGAACGAAGAGATCAATAATTGCAAAAATCATCTCTGAGCCCTAACGAGCAAATTTTTACTCTGTATTTGTTATTCTACATCTCTCTATTCCTAAACTTGAGATCTATCTTGAGAGAGTGTAGCATTTGTGCAAAATATTCTTATTTGAAAAATTGTAAAGGCTGTGATTGACGCCCGTGAAGATCAATCAGTGTAACGGCAGTGGATTGACACCCGTGAAGTTCAATCCAGAGTTGTAAGGCTGTAGATCAACGCCCGTGAAGTTTGATCTGGAATTCTCGTTGAGGAGAAATAGTGAATCTTCAAAGGGGGAACCTTGAAGCGTGGACGTAGGCAGGTTTTGGCCGAACCACGTAAAAACTCAGGTGTAATTTTTCCTCTATATCTCTTACTTTGCTTTGACTGTGTGTTTGCTATAAATTTAGTAACTGCATAATAGAGAGAAGTAAACAATACCTTAAGTAATTTATATTGTTTAAATAAAGTTTAATTAAGGCAAGAAATTTCTAATTCACCCCCCCCCCCTCTTAGACATTAACGATTCTACAAGTTCCTCTATTAAAATTCTACCCATCGAGTATCCAAAGTGCTTACTCGAGATTGAAAGTAGATTAGGAAATTACAATTAGTCTGCTTTTCAATTCAATTTTTGTTTATAACCCCCAAACTTATTATTTATTATGTTATTATATTTTTGTTTGTTTTTTTTAGAAGAAATCTTTCATCTCCAATTTTCTTCGGTAAGCATTAATTTGTTTTTTTCCAAATATAACTGTGAAATCTAATTAGGATGATATCCCAAAGCAAACTAAAAAAGAGTTTGTGTGTTATGAAAGAAAATTATACTAAAGGGAATAATCTTTAGTTAAATGTTATTAATATATGATAATGAATTTCTTCAACAAAATTACATAGTTAGGATTTTTTTTTAAATTTTATTATTATTATTATTATTTTATTTTTTTAGCACATTCATCTTACAACGTTCACTTTTTTTTTTAAATACCCAATGCTAATACCCGAACCCCCAAACTTAAAATTGGCAGTGTCCTCACTGCCAAACAAAACAGAATGCAAAACAAAATTAGGGGCAAGTATGTGATGACCCGAATGTGAACGTATGTGTACGACTGCGGGGCAAACCTCGGGTTGCGGGGCAAATCTCGGGACTTAAGCCGAGTGTAGGCGAATCCCGGACTCGAGTATAGGCGAATCTCGGGTCGTAAAGAGGGGGTTGTCACAATCCCACATCGCTTGGAGAAGTATATGGAAATGAAACATATGTAAAGAAACCCTCCCAAGATGTAAGACGCGTTTTAGAGCACAATTGGCAACGGATCCCATAAGAACTCCGAAGTTAAAAGTGCTTCGGCGAGAGCAATTCCAGGTTGGGTGACCTTCCGGGAAGTTCTTCGCCAAACAAAGCCGTGAGGGGAGAATATTGGGCTACGGCCCAATCCCCAGAGCGGACAATATCTTGCTGGGATAAGGGGTCGTTACAAATGGTATCAGAGTCTGTACCCAACCGGAAATGTGGCCAACGAGGACGTTGGGCCCCCCGAGGGGGGGTGATTGTGATGACCCGAATGTGAACATATGTGTACGACCGCGGGGCAAACCTCGGGTTGCGGGGCAAATCTCGGGACCGAAGCCGAGTGTAGGCGAATCCTGGACTCGAGTATAGGCGAATCCCGGGTCGTAAAGAGGGGGTTGTCACAATCCCACATCGCTTGGAGAAATATATGGAAATGAAACATATGTAAAGAAACCCTCCCGAGATAGTAAGACGCGTTTTGGAGCACAATTGGCAACGGATCCCATATGAACTCCGAAGTTAAAAGTGCTTCGGCGAGAGCAATTCCAGGTTGGATGACCTTCTGGGAAGTTCTCTCCAAACAAAGCCGTGATGGGAGGATATTGGGCTACGGCCCAATCCCCAGAGCGGACAATATCTTGCTGGGATAAGGGGTCGTTACAAAGTACTTCTCTTTACTTTTTATTCTTATTTTTCTGGTTCGGACTCCGAGTCATTGAACAACATTGTTGGAAAATGAGAGAATGTTGGTTTTGGCTCATGGAATGACCTTGTCAAGCTCTTAGTTATTGCTTTGTCTCTGAGCTTGCTGTAGCACCAGAATCTCTGCTTTTTCGTTTCATTCTATGGACCCTTGCATCAATGTGATATTGTTAGACCTCTTGTTGACTCATTCTTTGTTCCATCATGAGCAGAGTTTCCTGTTGCTTTGCCAGTTTATTATCTTGAAGCCGCAAAACTTCCATAATTTATTGCTGATAGGCGGTGCTCTCTGCCGATGCTGCAGCTCCGCTTGCAGCATTTGGATAGGGTGATTTTCTCTTTCTTGGTTCCTCATCCTCATCAGCTTCTTCTTCCCCTTTCTTGGTTACTCAAGCATGTTCACATAACCCTGTTATGAGATAAGGAAAGAGAAATTTCCCCTTTGGCC
Organism: Begonia masoniana; assembly: GCA_022432975.1. NCBI lineage: Eukaryota > Viridiplantae > Streptophyta > Magnoliopsida > Cucurbitales > Begoniaceae > Begonia > Begonia masoniana. The sequence continues at coordinate 38,772,280 of CM039508.1, read as the reverse complement.
TCAACGCATTAGCACATAAGTTTCTATAGATAATAATCTCAATGTTAATGCGTTTTCCAGTCATAATACAGTATAGTAAAATAGCTTTATTCTTAGTCACATGTTGTCCGTGAGACGAAGGTAATAAGCAACTTTTAATAAAATGATACCATACTCTTACCTTCAGTAATAGCTTAATTCGAGGGAGTGAGAAGGATCCTATTTTAGAGATAACCCATTCAATGTCGGGTTCAGCAATTTCTTTCAGCACAACCTTCAGGTACGGTGGTGAATGATTGTCCGCGTAAATATAAAATTCATCCTCCACTTCTTCTAAATTGTAAAAAGAGTTTATGGCTGTAGGTGAAATCTTTACGTTTCGTTTTCTGACCCTTACCGTTTGGGGTAGCTCACCCTCGAAATTGACATAGAATTCGCGAACCAGATTCATTATCACCTCTTATGGAAGAGCACAAAACACGTTTAGTTGCGCTCTTGAATAATCGAACAGACATAGCTCGAGTACCCAGTATAGTTGCCGTCAGAAATTACAAACTCTTTCTCCACCGCTAAGGTTTTTTGCTTCATCCCTTGCTCATATCAAAGTTTTGCTATTCAGAAATGAATTCCGGCTGATGCAAATCCTCAACAGCTTTCTTTCCAGAGCTCTTGGACCTCATGTTTGTATCTGGTATCCTGCAAGGAGATGAAAAATTTCGTGTGGTATGAGGGTTTGAAAAATTGCTACAACAGTTATAGGGAGAAAGAAGAGGGAAATGTAAATCGTGAAAAAAATTGAAGAAGAGGGGAATTTTGGGATGGCGGTCAATTAAAATTAAAAAATTAGATTTATAAACCTAATTGTTTAATTCTATTTATTCCACTCTTTATTTTTTATTTTTTAGATTATTTGTGATGCTACAACAAACATTGTAGCATCAACATTATTTTTAGCAAAATCTAAAGAAAACAAAAGGATATCAGAAATTGAGTTGCCTCCCAATAAGCGCTTGATTTTTTTTAAGTCTTCAGCCTAACTTTCTCATACTTCATGTTGCTGCTTTTCTGTCTTCTAGAGGAATTGACGTAATTTCTGTCAATTTTTCTCCAAGATAATGTTTCACTCTTTGGCTATTAACCTTAAAACTTTGACCACTTTTTTATATCTTTTAATTCCAAGGTGCCATATGGATAAACTTCTAGTATTTCAAAGGGGCTAGACCACCGAGATTTTAACTTTCCTAGAAACAACTTCAATCTCGAATTAAAAAGTAGAACTGTGTCTTTTTTCAAAAACTCACTGCTGTATCCTTCTGTCATGTCATCTCTTTACTTTTTCTTTGTGAATTCTAGCATTCTCATAAGCACCCATCCTCAGTTCTTCCAATTATTGTAGCTGTAAAAACCGATTTCTTTATGCCCACTGTAAATCCAAATTTAATGCCTTAATTGCCCAGTAAGCTTTATGTTCAAGTTCCACATGTAGGTGGCATGATTTTTCATAAATCAAATTGTATGGAGTAGTGCCCAGAGGGGTTTTATAAGCTGTTCTCTACGCCCACAACGCATCATCCAGTTTTTGAGACCAATCCTTCCTATTGGGATTCACCACTTTTTTCAAAATTCTTTTTATCTCTCTGTTAGAAACCTCTGCTTGGCCATTACTCTGTGGGTCATATGTTGTGGTCACCTGATGTCTGACTCCATATTTGCTTAATAATCCATTGAAAGATCTATTGCAGAAGTGAGATCCTCCGTCGCTAATAATTGCTCTGGGTGTTTCAAATCTTGTGAAGATATTTTTTTGTAGAAATTTTAGAACATCATTTCCTTCATTGTTTGGCAACGCTACTGCTTCTACCCACTTTGAAACATAGTTTACAGCCAAGAGGATGTACTGATTACCAAAAGATGTTGGAAATGGTCCTATGAAATCAATCCCCTACACATCAAATATTTCGATCTCCATAATATTATTAAGTGGTAGTTCATGTTTCCAAGTAATATTTCCTACCCTTTGGCACCTGTCGCAACTCTTCACAAAAATATTGGCATCCTTAAAAAGAGTGAGCTAGTATACCCCTGACTGTAGAGTTTTCGCAGCTATGCACGTATCTCCATAATGACCTCTATATGATGTTGCATGGCATTGCTGTAGTGCTAAATCCATTTCTTCCTCCGGAACGCATCTCCTCAAAAGTTGGTTAGCGCATTGTTCAAAGAGGTAAGGTTCATCCCAAAAATATTGTTTCACATCTTTCAAAAACTTTTTTCTTTGCTGGTATTGCATGTCAAGAGGAATGATATTACTTACAATGTAGTTGACAAAATCTGCATACCATGACACTGAAGATACATCCATTTTTAACATCTGTTCATCTGGAAATGTTTCTTTTATGCTTTCTCCATGCTGTTGTTCGCTCATATTTTCCAGACGAGATAAATGATCTGCAACCTGGTTCTCGCAACCTTTTCTATCGCGGATTTCCAAATCGAATTCTTGAAGAAGTAGTACCCAACAAATTAGTCTTGGTTTAACATCATTTTTCGTAACCAGATACTTGATGGCTGCATGATCAGTGTACAATCACACTTGTTCCTATCAAATACGCTATGAATTTATCAAAAGCAAATACTACTGCGAGTAACTCTTTCTCTGTAGTTATGTAGTTTTTCTGAGCATCATTGAAAGTTTTGCTAGCATAGTAAATAGAATAGAATACTTTATCTCTCTTCTATCCCAACACTACTCCCACAGCATAATTGTCGGCATCGTAGATCAGAATAAATGGCATGGACCAGTCTGGTGCTGTTATCACAGGCGTGGTTACTAATTTCTACTTCAACACATCAAAAACTTCCAAACAGTCTTTGTCAAAGTTGAATGAAGTACTCTATTCTAGTAACCTGCATAAGGGTTTAGAGATTTTTGAGAAGTTCTTGATAAAACGACGATAAAATCGTGCATGACCCAAAAAACTTCGAATCCCCTTTATTGTATTTGGTGGAGGTAAATTCAATGATTTCTACTTTCGCTTTATCCACTTCTAAACCCTTTTCTGAGACTCGATGCCTCAATACTATCCCTTCGGGAACCATAAAATGATATTTCTCCCAATTTAGCACCAAATTCGTCTCCGGACATTTTTTCAAAACCCGCTCCAAATTTTTCAAACATATTTTGAAAGATTCTCCAACAATAGAGAAATCATCCATGAACATCCCCAAACATTCTTCGACATGTCTAAAAATATGGCCATCATGCAACGTTGGAAAGTTGCTGGAGCGTTGCTCAACCCAAAAGGCATTCTCTGAAATGCGAAAGTTCCATAAGGACATGTAAACGTAGTTTTCTCTTGATCTTCGGGAGCAGTCATGATTTGATTATAGCCTGAATACCCATCAAGAAAATAATAAAAAAATTTTACCAGCAAACCTGTCTAGCATCTGATCAATAAACGGTAGCGAGAAATGATCTTTACGTGTGACCTTGTTTAATTTTTGGCAACCATGCAAATTCTCCATCCCGTTACTGTCCTCGTTGGAATCAACTCATTTTTTTCATTGGATATAACTGTTGTCACGCCTTTCTTTGGAACACATTGATTTGGGTTTGTAACACCCGGTTCTATCAAACCAATTATCTTTTCTTTTTTAAATTAATGGCACACTTTATATGGTAATAATAAAAGTAAGGTTAATGGATGACTAGGCGAGGGCATAAGGGTAATTGAAAATTTAAAAGTGGATAACGTATTTAAGGAAAGAGGTTTTGGGTTTAATGCATTGTAGCCGCCACTGCTTCTCAAATCATTTTCGACTCTCAGCTCCTCAGCTCAGCAGAGTGCGCTAGAGATCCTTCTCCGATTTTCCCTCTGACTTAGGTGAGTTTTACTAAGGTATCTTACTGCATTATGATTATAGACGATAGAGGAGTATCGTAGATGCATGTTCCTGGAAAATGCAGGGTGTAGGAGTTGAGTCGGGTCTCGTAAGAATCGGGAATGCACATAGGACAGAGTCCCAAACTAACTCCTAGGGTTTCTGAATGGTATAGGATGAGGTTAGTGAAGATCAAATCGGTATTCTGTTTATGACTTTAGGTGAGCAAGGCTTCCAAAGTAGTTGAAACCGAGCTTTTTCAGGGAGCCAGGTAAGTGAAGTATGCTTGTGCCTTCGGGCCTACATCACAAAACAGTAGGATTATGTTTGCTTGAATGTGTTTGTATGTCATGCATCATATTTTGAAAGTATGCGAAAATGAATTTACATGAAATGACATGGTAAGGAATGAACAGACTAAACAGTTGTTAAGGGAACTAATTCGCCCATTAATCGAGAGAGAGGATGTATGACTTTGGGAGAAGTGATCCAACTCCCAATTTCACAGAGAGATCTGAACAGTTGTTAAGGAAACTAATCCGCCCCTTAATCGAGAGAGAGGATGTATGACTTTGGGAGAAGTGATCCAACTTTCAATTTCACAGGGGGATCAGATCAGAAACGAACGCGTATGCAACTAATATGAGAAAGTAGAAACTGCATGTTTAAGAATTTATGTTTCAGCATTCCATTTCATTACTACTTTACTTACTTAGCATTAGGCTAATAGATGAGTTTTGTGATGTAGGTGCTGAGCTTTCAACAGGTGAATTCTCTGAGTTTACTGAGGAATAGGCAAAGTTGGAGGAGCACTTCTATGCTACGGTTTGGTGCTTTGATGAGACGGTTTAACTTCTGTCTGAATGAGAGTTTTCAGTGGTTAGGTATTTTGATGAAGTGTTCTGAGAATTTTAATGACAATAGAAGTTTGATGTTTCTTTTAACGCTTCCGTGATCTTCTTTCTGGATTGGAAATATGATTTGATTTCGATTGTAGCTTGCTATTCTGAAATTTTTAAGAATCGTGGATTTGTGTTATTAGAATAATTTCAGCAAAATGTACAAAATCGTTTAGCAGTCGGACTTGTTCCTTGCTAGAGTCTCTTTTTGATCTATCGGTAGAAGTTGGGTGTTTTGTCCACCGACAGATGTTGGAGGATTGAATCATCCGACTGACGTCATCGGAAGATGTCTTCAGTAGAAGCCATCGGAAGATGTCTTCAGTAGAAGCCATCGGAAGATGTCTTCGGTATGAGTCTTTAGTAGCCTTGTCGTTTTGTGAACGGTGTGTGTGAATAAATGATTTTTGTCGTTTAGTGATTGGAAGATGTGAGAAGAAGTCTTCTGTCGTTTAGTGATCGGAATATTTGAGAAGAAGTCTTTTGTCGTTTAGCGATCGGAAGACACAGAACCATCAATCGGTGGATGTGAGTTGGAGATGTTGTCGTTTTGTGATCGGTAGAAGTGTTTTTGGTGAATGCGAGCGGCAGATGTGTTCTGCTTTCTCTCTCTTCGTCTTTTCCAACTGTCTTTAATATTTTTAATTATTTAATAAACGTCATTTATATACAAAGTTTTCCGCTGCAAGTCTTAATGTTTTGAAGGTCAAACCTTGACCATTGAATAAAATTTTAAAGTTTTTACAAAGTCTCATAGTTCGGTTTAGTATTTTGTGTAGCGAATCGGGTTCAGATAACTCGGGGTGTTACAGGGTTAATCCATGAGCTATCTGAAATTGGGAAAATTATTCCAGCATCCAACCATTTGAGAATTTCATTCTTCACAACTTTTTTCATCACTTGATTCAATATTCTCTGTTGCTCTATAGATGCGTTGTATCCATCTTCTAGGAGTATCTTGTGCATACAAATACTAGGAATAATCCCTTTAATGTCTCTAACTGTCCATGCCAAAGCCTGTTTGTAAGTTCTCAATATTTGGAGTAATTTTTCCTCTTGCATGGTTGTCAAAGTAGCCGAAATAATAATAGGAAGGGTCTCATTGAGTCTAGAAATGCACATTTTAGGTGAGAAGGTAGTTGTTTAAGCTCTAGTGTTGGCGCGTCTTCAGTGGATGACTTAAGAAATTCTGGTTTATTTTATGTTCTCACTAATGCTTTAAACTGTTTTCTGTAGGCCCGAGAAATCTGTTTTGTTTCTTCCGTTTTCGCTTTTTCTATTATACTAAAACAGTCTTCCTCGTCATAAGGACACTTCATGGCGTTTAAAACGTTGAAGGTAACCTGTTGATCATTCACCCTCATGGTGAGTTCTCCTTTTTGAACATCAATTAACGTTCTTCCCGTGACTAAAAAGGGTCTTTCCAATATGATGGGCACCTCACGATCTGCTTCGTAATTCAAAATAATGAAGTCTGATGGAAAAATAAATTTATCTACCTTTACAAGTACGTCTTCTATCTTCCCTTGAGGATGAGTTAATGAGCGATCAGCGAGCTACAAAGTAACCGTAGTAGGTCGAACTTCTCCTATTCCTAGTTTCTTGAAGATGGACATGAACATTAAATTAATGCTTGCTCCTAAATCACACAAAGCTTTCCCAAAATAGTTTTTGCCGATCGTGCATGGAATGGTGAAGCTGCCTGGATCTTTCAATTTAGATGAGATCTTGTTCTGTAAGATATAACTTGTTTCTTCAGTCATGACTATCATTTCAAATTCTCCCAGCCTTCTTTTCTTAGACAAAATATCCTTCATAAACTTTGCGTAGTTGAGCATTTGTTCAAGTGCTTCCACCAATAGCACATTAATGTGGAGTTGCTTAAGAACATTAGGAATCTTTTAAACTGATTATCCTGATTATGTTTCTGTAATCTTTGGGGGAATGTTGGTGGTGGCCTCTGAATTTTTAATTCACCTGCTACTACTGCAGTGTAGCTACAACATCAGTCGCTGGTAACTATTCACTGCCATTCTTTCTAACAAATCATAATCTTCATTGAAAGATTTTGATAGAAGAGTTTCATTTGCTGCAGCATTGATTATTGATCTGGTCTGGCCATCAAGTCCATTATAAAATGTCTCCAGCTGAATCTAATGTGATATTCCATGATTATGGCACTGTCTTAATAATTCCTTGAATCTGTCCCAAGCCTCATTAAGTGATTCACCATCCCGCTGTTGAAAACTTGTGATTTCATTCCTCATTTTGACGTTCCTCACTGGTGGATGATATTTCATGATGAATTTCTTGGCTAAATCTCCCCTTGTAGTGATAGTATTTGATGGAATGTTGTTTAACCAATCTCATGCTCTGTCTCTTAAGGAATATGGGAAAAGTTTGAGTCTTAATGTTTCAACTGAAACTCCAGGAAAATTAAATGAATCGCTCACTTCTCCAAAAACCTTGAGATGACGATGAGGGTTGTTTGATACCAATCCACTAAACTGCCCAACTGTTTGAAGCATCTGAAACATGACTGGTTTTAACTCAAATCGGATAGCATGTAAATCTGGTCTCACAATTTTGGGATTCAGATCATCAAGCATGGGAATGGCGAAATGAATAGGCCGATCTTGGTCATCAATGATACGATCATGATTATTTCTTCTTTCTTCCTGGTTGGCCATATTGTCTTCTTCAATAAATGGTTGCTGTTGTTGTCTCTTTCTTGCTCGAAATGTTTGTTCAATCTCTGGATCATGTGTGTCACAACTCGAAACCCGACAGGTCAAGAATTTTGTATAATCATATTCGTAATCAAAATGTCAACCCAATTCTTTTTTTTTTTCTTTTGTATATAAATACGTTTTTAAAGAAATTCCAATCAAATTCGAAGTCATTTAAAATCATTTTGGGAAATATCTATTTAAAGAAAAGAATCAACAGACAATCGAAAAAACCTTTGCCGTTCACATCCATCGCTCATTTCTGTCGAGCATCATTCACCGCTCAATAGTAATATCTCACATTTACCGATGACGTCAGCCGGATGACACATTCATCCAGCATCCCCCGATCATCACAAACACACAACATCCACCGGTGAACAGTAACACTCAACTTCCACCGGTCAGACCACGTGTTACCTACGTGACTTCATTAATTCGGCAGACGACATCTACCGCTCACGTTCAAAGAACACATCCACCGATGACGTCAGCCGGATGACTCAATCACCCAGCATCCACCGGTCATTTCTGTCGAGCGACATCCACCGCTCAATAGTACCCGAACCTCTACCGATTATTGATCGAAGTTGAAACTTCAATTCATTCCCTCATTCTCTTAAAAACTTAACTCCCTTTTTCCAAAAATCCCCATACACATAGACTTCGAAATCCTTAACTTAAATTCATAGCGGAAGACTTATCACATAGAGAAGATTTTTAAATTTGGAACCTTATTAAACTTAAACTCGTACTTAATAAGTCAAATATCTGTTAACATAAAGAAATTCGTTTCCCATTCATGCAATCATATCATAGATCTTACTAAATCGTACTGAAAGCAACACTCCACGGGTTAAAAATCGCTTCCCAGCCACAAATCATCACCATGAGCAGCAACCAGCAACCAGACCTAAGCATTTCCTTCTAAATTGAAGTCTTCACCTGTTGTTTCGTCACCCACATCATAAGGTTCAAACTATAAGCCTAATGCTTAGTAAGGAGTGCAACAAACACATGAATGTTGCATAAAATCATGTTCACATCTTTTACTCAAATCGGGAATCATGCTTGTGTTCACATTCACTTTCAAATCGTGGGAATCATATTCTTGTTCATCGTTTTCATATCATGGATTAAGGAGGAGTTTGTGCCGAAGGGGGGTAGGCAGAGTGCGTGTACATGGACCTTACGGGCAAGAATCATGGTCCATCCCTAGACAGTGACATGGCCAATACCGCCCCCAACCCTCACTTAATCATGGTTTCATACGTTTCGTTTTCTCGTTTCATTCATAAAGGAGTATGCGTGTAAAACATTTTGTATACTCGGTAAATAAATCATGATGCATGGACATAAACATTCTCAAAACATGAGACCATGGAAGGAGTCGTTCATCAGAAAACAGAGCATACACTATTCCAAACATTATACTAAAACAGACAACTTCCCAAACATAATCGAATATCAGAAACAAACTCAACCTATTACCCTTGTGATGCAGGGCCCTAATGGCCGGAAATCTTAACACACTCACTTACCTGGATTCCTTAGCAATGTCTTTTCTTCACTTGGAGCTTTTTCCCACCTAAGTCATTTCACGTATTAATGTAAGAAAACAAATCCTAAGTAGTCTAATATTTGAGAATGGTAGCTTTCTAACTAAGTATATATCCTAGAAGTCTAACTCATTTCCATTCGAGCATTATATTAGTCACCTAGTGTGCATAAAAATCTCAGCTAAACGATAATGGCGTTCGGGTTCACCAACTACCCAGGCTCAGCCAATGTTTATTATTTCTACTTATTATCTACAACAATCATAAATGCTATGTTAATAGCTATATCTACCATGATACTTCAACTTCTTCAGAAAATCCGAATCTAAATTTCTAATCAACTCTCAAATGACTAATCAGTAAATACATTGTCCAAATCTTACCTCGAGCTTGGAGTATCGGAAGAAAACAGAAGGAAGCTGATCGCTGGAGGAAGAACAGAGAAAAGAGCTGAAGGGAGAGTGTCGGGTGAAAGAAGGAAGTTGGCTGGTGGAGGTTTTTGTGAGGTTTTAGGATTTCCATTTTCTATTTATACACTTAATAAGCTAGGCTTAATTACAAGTTTGCCACCAAACCTAATTTTATAAAAAGAGCTGATTAAACTTTGGCGCCTAAATTTTCGACCAAGAAAAAATATGCATGGATGACAGTTAATTCAGTTGCGTTAAAAGAAGGTTCACCTGCCCGAAGTTATCGGGTGTTACATCCACCCCTCCTTAAACAAAATTTTTGTCCCCAAAAATTGTTCAGACAAATAACTCTAGATACTTGTCCAACATGTCCTGCTGTCATTCCCACGTGGCTTCTTCAACGCCATGATTCGTCCACAGAACCTTTACTAGTGGAATTTCCTTATTTCGCAGGATCTTAACTACAGACTCCAAAATTTGTACCGATTTTTCTTCATACAGCAAGGTTGGATGAATCTCGATTTCTGTTGGCTTAACAACATGCGTCGAATCACGTATGCATTTCCTTAGCATTGACACATGAAAGACATTGTGAATCTTTTCCAGCGAAGACGGCAATTGTAACTTATAAGCTGTATTACCAATCTTAGCCAAAATAGGGAATGTTCCAATGAATCGCGGATTAAGTTTTGCCTTCTTACCGAACCGCATAACTCCTTTAAACGGTGAGATCTTCAAGAAAACTTCATCCCCGACAGTAAACTCAAGGCTCCTCCTCCTCAGATCCGCATAACTCTTTTGTCGGCTTTGTGCAGTCATTATTCTTTTCCTAATAATGGCGATCTTGTCTGACATCTGTTGCAAAATCTCGGGGCCTAAGAGCTTCGCTTCATCAACTTCATCCCAGTACAAAGGTGACCTACATTTTCTGCCATACAGCGCTTCATAAGGTGCCATACCGATGGTGGACTGGTAACTATTGTTGTAGGAGAATTCAACCAGAGGCAGATATCGACTCCATGATTTCTGAAATTCCAGCACGCACGCCCTTAACATGTTCTCTAGTGTCTGAATGGTTCTCTCTGATTGACCATCTATTTGTGGATGAAATGCAGTGCTGAAAGATAATTTTGTACCTAGCGTGCCTTGCAGACCTTTCCCAAATTGAGAAATGAATCTAGGATCTCAATCGGAGACAATGGATACCGGGATTCCATGCAACCTGATAATCTCCTGAACGTACAGGTTCGCAAACTAGTCCATCGTATAAGTCATCCTTACCGGCAGAAAGTGAGTAGATTTCGTCATTCTGTCAACTACAACCCAAATGCTATCGTGGCCTTTGGCCGTCTTTGACAATCCCACAACGAAGTCCATGGTAATGTTTTCCCACTTCCATTCAGGAATCGGTAAGGGTTAAAGGGTACCTCCTGGCCGTTGGTGCTCTACTTTGACTTGCTGGCATATCAAACACGACTCTACATACTTGGCAACATCCCTTTTTAGATTTGGCCACCAATAATGTAACTTTACATCCCGATACATCTTGGTGTTCCCAGGATGTACAGAAAAGGGTGACGAGTGTGCCTCAGCCAAAATTAACTTACGTATTTCCTCATCACATGGAACGTACCATCGATCTCTAAACTTCAAAATTCCATCCTCAGAAAGATTGAACTCAGAGGAAGTGTCCTTCGACTTACTCACTATATTATTCTTTTCTTTTGAATCCTTCTATTGTGCCTCTTTAATTTTTTCCAAAATAGTTGGCCGAATAGATAATGTCGAAAGCAATGCTGATATTTCCGGAACTATCTCCAACTCAAATTTCTTAACCTCAACCTTCAAGGGCAATGACATGGCTGACACAGCAGGCTGCATCATCTTTGACATTCTGCTTAATGCGTCGGCAATCGTATTGGCCTTACCAGGGTGGTACTTAATTTCAAAGTCATAATCCTTTTACGAATTCCAGCCAACGCCTCTGCCTCATGTTTACCTCCTTTTGAGTAAAAAGATACTTCATGCTCTTGTGGTCCGAAAACACTTCACACTGCTGACCATACAAATAGTGCCTCCAAATTTTCAATGCAAAAACAACAGCGGCTAATTCTAAATCGTGAGTGGGATAATTCTGCTCATAACTTTTTAGCTATCTAGAAGCATACGCTACAACCTTGTCTTCTTGCATTAGGACACACCCCAAACCAACTTTGGATGCGTCACAATAAACACTGAACTTTCCTCCTTCAGTTGGGAGTGTCAAAAGAGGGGCTGTTGTTAACTTTAGTTTTAATGTCAGAAAACTATCTTCACAGGCTCCAGTCCAAGAGTACTTGGTGTCCTTCTTTGTTAAACTTGTTAAGGGTTTGGCTATCATAGAAAATCCCTTAATAAACTTCCTATAATAACCTGCCAAACCAAGGAAACTACGGACCTCGCTGGCATTCCTTGGTTGAGGCCAGTCCTTAACTGCTTGAATTTTGGTCGGATCCACTGATATGCCCTCAGCTGAAATGACATGACCCAAAAAGTTGACCTTGTCCAACCAGAACTCACATTTGGATAACTTGGCGTAGAGTTGTTGCTGTTTTAAAGTTGTCCACACTACCTTTAAGTGTTCTGCATGATCAGTTTTAGTCTGTGAGTATATAAGGATGTCATTGATGAATACAATCACAAACTTATCCAAGTATTCACGGAACACCCGATTCATCAAATCCATAAAAGCTGCAGGTGCGTTCGTTAGTCCAAACGACATTATAAGAAATTCGTAATGTCTATATCAGGTTCTGAATGCTGTCTTCGGTATATGTCCCTCCTTAACCTTCAATTGGTAATAGCCCGAACGTAAGTCGATTTTTGAGAACACTTTGGCCCCTTGTAATTGGTCAAATAAATCATCAATTTGGGGTAAATGGTACTTATTCTTAATCGTCAGTTTGTTCAACTCCCTGTAATCAATACACATCCGAAGGGATCCATCCTTCTTTTTAACAAATAAAACAAGTGCACCCCAGGGAGAACAGCTAGGGCAAATAAATCCTTTGTCTACTAACTCTTGCAATTGAGTCTTTAGTTCCTTCAATTCAACCGGTGTCATACGGTAGGGGTTCTTAGACACAGGTAATGCCCCAGGGATGTATCAACCACAAATTCAATTTCTCTATCGGGTGGTAACCCGGGCAAGTCATCTAAGAATACCTCAGGGAACTCTCAGACCATGGGAATATCTTGAAGTTCCACCTTATCCTCCACCCGTATATCAATTATTCTAGCTAGATAACTTACACAACCACTTCTCAGTAACCGCTGGGTTTCTAATGAGGATATAATTGGTATCTTACTTGATTTTGGGATGACTTGAAAAGTATAACAGTCCCCATTCGGGGGTCGGAATTCAACTAGACCTGTCCTACAGTTGATTGTGGCATAATGTCTGAATAGTCAATCTATACCCAATATGATTTCGTATCCTTTCATATCAATTATAATCAACTCTACATATATCTCTTTGTCTCCTACTAATACAATTTCACCATTTACTACTTGTTCAGAATGTAAGGATTCTCTCGACGGTAACATGACACTAAATGACTTATCGGCTAGAAGAGTCCGTAAATTATACCTGCATACAAATGTAGTTGCTACGAAAGAATGGGTAGCACCGGTATCTATAAGTGTGTATGCGGGTTTACCACAAATCTTAATCATACCTGTTATAACCTTTTGCTGCTCCGCATCATCATCTTCCATCATGGCGAAAACTGTAGGTGCCACCCTCGTACGATTCACATCCAGCGGCATTGGACAATCCCTAACAACATGGCCAACCTTATCGCACCTATAACAGCGGCCCGTGTATAATTTGCATTCGCCATGGTGGTTCTTCTGGTAGATGGAACATAACGGGGCCTGAGGAGCTTGAGGAACTCAAGGAGTCCCTTGAGGCCACTTTCCTTTTCCTCGATCGTCTTTGGGGTTGTAGGGCTTTTTGATGCCTCTCTGTTGATGCTGCCAACCTCCTTTGTTCTGCAGCGGTTGTGACTGCACACTATCGACCATCTTCCTTGGCGGCTCGCGCTGTCCTTGCACAGCTATTTCTACCTCTTCCAGTTCCAAAGCCTTAGTTGCCACCTCAGAATAGGGTATGTTGTGGATCCCTGCAGTCTTCACTCCCTCGAAAAGGTTTGGTCTCAACCCTTGAACGAATTAGTGAATCTTGTCTTCCACATCATCCACCAAACGGGGTGCAAATTGTGACAATGCTTCGAACTTACAAATGTAGTCTGCCCGAACCGCATAAACTCCATCTTTTTGGCATAGCTGCATAAACTCCATCTTTTTGCTAGCCTGAACCGCTCGGTTGAAGTTTTTGTCAAAGAAGGCCATCTTGAACCACGCCCAAGTCATAGTTTCCATGTTAGTAGTACTCTTAATTGAATCCCACCAATGCCTTGCACCCAGTGCAAGATGAAAAACAGCACATGTGATCTTATCCCCCTCTTCGACCTTAACATACATGAACATGTCTTCAATTGTTCGAATCCATTTCTCAGCATAGATAGGGTCTGAAACTTGACCATTAAATACCGGAGGTCGAAGCCGGTGAAAACGTTCGCCACCATGGTCATGGGTTGCATTCGTACTAGAGTTCCCTTGCTCTTCTCTAATAGCCACAAGTTGTTCAATCTGGCGGGATTGGCGAAGAACCAACTCCGTTAGTTATGCAATGGTAATACTATCTTCGTTGCCTTCTCTCTATTGACCTCTCACCATCTTGGAAATCCTAAAATATTATCATAAACACATCTTAACTTTGAATGACATTACTAAAATCGTAAACACTTATAGTTGCTGGAGAGTACTCATGTGGTGATTTGTGCTGGTAGGCAGTCTACAGAACCAATTTTAAAACCCGGGTCGCTCTGATACCATAGTTGTCACAACCTGAAACCCGATGGGTCAAGAATTTTGTATAATCATATTCGTAATCAAAATGTCAACCAAATTCTTTTTTTTTTCTTTTGTATATAAATACGTTTTTAAAGAAATTCCAATCAAATTCGAAGTCATTTAAAATCATTTTGGGAAATATCTAGTTAAAGAAAAGAATCAACAGACAATCGAATTAACCTTTGCCGTTCACATCCACTGCTCATTTCTGTCGAGCGTCATCCACCGCTCAACAGTAATATCCCACATCTACCGATGACGTCAACCAGATGACACATTCATCCAGCATCCACCGATCATCACAAATACACAACATCCACCGGTGAACAGTAACACTCAACATCCACCGGTCAGACCACGTGTTACCCACGTGACTTCATTAATTCGGCAGACGACATCTACCGCTCGCATTCACAGAACACATCCACCGATGACGTCAGCCGGATGACTCAATCACCCAGCATCCACAGGTCATTTCTGTCGAGCGACATCCACCGCTCAACAGTACTCACATTTTCCGGTGACGTCAGCCGGATGACACATTCATCCAGCATCGACCGATCATCACAAACACACAACATCCACCGGTGAACAGTAACACTCAACATCCACCGGTCAGACCACGTGTTACCCACGTAACTTCATTAATTCGGCAGACGACATCTACCGCTCACGTTCACAGAACACATCCACCGATGACGTCAGCCGGATGACTCAATCACCCAGCATCCACCGGTCATTTCTGTCGAGCGACATCCACCGCTCAACAGTACCCGAACCTCTACCGATTATTGATCGAAGTTGAAACTTCAATTCATTCCCTCATTCTCTTAAAAACTTAACTCCCTTTTTCCAAAAATCCCCATACACATAGACTTCGAAATCCTTAATTTAAATTCATATTGGAAGACTTATCACATAGAGAAGATTCTTAAATCTGGAACCTTCTTAAACTTAAACTCGTACTTAATAAGTCAAATATCTGTTAACATAAAGAAATTCGTTTCCCATTCATGCAATCATATCATAGATCTTACTAAATCGTACTGAAAGCAACACTCCACGGGTTAAAAATCGCTTCCCAGCCACAAATCATCACCTTGAGCAGCAACCAGCAACCAGACCTAAGCATTTCCTTCTAAATTGAAGTCCTCACCTGTTGTTTCGTCACCTACATCATAAGGTTCAAACTATAAGCCTAATGCTTAGTAAGGAGTGCAATAAACACATGAATGTTGCATAAAATCATGTTCACATCTTTTACTCAAATCGGGAATCATGCTTGTGTTCACATTCACTTTCAAATCGTGGGAATCATATTCTTGTTCATCGTTTTCATATCATGGATTAAGGAGGAGTTTGTGCCGAAGGGGGGTAGGCAGAGTGCGTGTACATGGACCTTACGGGCAAGAATCATGGTCCATCCCTAGACAGTGACATGGCCAATACCGCCCCCAACCCTCACTTAATCATGGTTTCATACGTTTCGTTTTCTCGTTTCATTCATAAAGGAGTATGCGTGTAAAACATTTTGTATACTCGGTAAATAAATCATGATGCATGGACATAAACATTCTCAAAACATGAGACCATGGAAGGAGTCGTTCATCAGAAAACAGAGCATACACTATTCCAAACATTATACTAAAACAGACAACTTCCCAAACATAATCGAATATCAGAAACAAACTCAACCTACTACCCTTGTGATGCAGGGCCCTAATGGCTGGAAATCTTAACACACTCACTTACCTGGATTCCTTAGCAATGTCTTTTCTTCACTTGGAGCTTTTTCCTACCTAAGTCATTTCACGTATTAATGTAAGAAAACAAATCCTAAGTAGTCTAATATTTGAGAATGGTAGCTTTCTAACTAAGTATATATCCTAGAAGTCTAACTCATTTTCATTCGAGCATTATATTAGTCACCTAGTGTGCATAAAAATCTCAGCTAAACGATAATGGCGTTCGGGTTCACCAACTACCCAGGCTCAGCTAATGTTTATTATTTCTACTTATTATCTACAACAATCATAAATGCTATGTTAATAGCTATATCTACCATGATACTTCAACTTCTTCAGAAAATCCGAATCTAAATTTCTAATCAACTCTCAAATGACTAATCATTAAATACATTGTCCAAATCTTACCTCAAACTTGGAGTATCAGAAGAAAACAGAAGGAAGCTGATCGCTGGAGGAAGAACAGAGAAAAGAGCTGAGGGGAAAGTGTCGGCTGAAAGAAGGAAGTCGGCTGGTGGAGGTTTTTGTGAGGTTTTAGGATTTCCATTTTCTATTTATACACTTAATAAGCTAGGCTTAATTACAAGTTTGCCACCAAACCTAATTTTATAAAAAGAGCTGATTAAACTTTGGCGCCTAAATTTTCGACCAAGGAAAAATATGCATGGATGGCAGTTAATTCAGTTGCGTTAAGAGAAGGTTCACCTGCTCGAAGTTGTCGGGTGTTACAGTGTTTAACAAGATCCTGGTTGTCCTCGTCAGACATCAAGCAAATGGTACCTAAAGAACAATGAATAAAACATAAAAAAAATTATAACAAAATAAAATAATTAAGAAATATCTTCGGCAACGGTGCCAAAAATTTGTTAGTGATTTTCTACACCTAACGTAAATGCACGTGTCGCTAACAAAGTAATAAAAAGTAAGTAAAAGTCTATCTCACGAGGATAATCTTAACTAAATTTAATTGTATAAAATTATATAAAATAAAGATGAAATATAAAAAAAAATGGCGTGAGCGGCAGAATAATATAAAATTTAAGTTTTCCCAGATATGAATAAGAAATAAATTGAAATAAGATTATGATAATGAAAGCCTTGATTATGATCGATTTCCTTGTTACATACAATTTACCACTAATGCTACAGAAAACTACAATATTTTCCACTGAACAACGAGAACTAATATTTTCTAACGTTCGCTTGAATTGCTTAGTTAAATTTATTTTAGAATTTCTTTCGATTTGTGAAAAGACAAAACTTAATTCGAATTTCTTTAGAATCCTATTCTCGATGCCAAATAAATTAATGTCAACTATTTTGTAACAATTTAATTTATTTAATCAATCACGCATCTTAAAGTTCATATGTACCTCTCGGTACATTAGAAACATGTAACACCAAATTTTTCCGTCGACACAATTCGAATTAAATAACAAACATCATGATAGATTATTTAATGAAAAATAAGCAAACTTGCATAAATCTCAATAAATCATGTAACGAGTAATTTCTCTCCTACCCAAGATTAAAAACTTAGCTCAAATTCATGTCAATAAAATTCAAAATAAAAATATTCATCAAAAGAAAAATATAAAAAGTAGAAGAAGAAGAATTGATCAAGTGCAATCTGTAGCAGCCAAGCCTCCCCTCTTTTCTTCTTCTCTGTCTGGTCTTCGTCCCTCTTCGTGGTCTCTGTCTCCCTATTCAAATCTTCTTCTCTATTTCCCTTTTAGCCCCCATTTTCTCCCTTCTTTAATTCTAGGGATTTCTCCAGCAATTTTTATCTCTCTCCTTGATTCAAGGGATTTTATTTCTTCAAATTGCTCATTCTCTTTTGGTCATTCAAATAAAAATTAAATATTTCTTTTTTACTTTTCCGCTAGTAAATCTGTAGTCAACGTAATAACAACAAAATTCAAATTAGTGCTAATAATATGATTTTTCTGAAAATAAACATAAAATTCATTAAATTATTAAAATCTTTCAAAGCTAAAACAACCTATAGCAATTTCTATAATTTTAACAAATTTCCTTTTATATTCACTCAAATCACACGAGTATTATTAATTAAAAATAGTATAAAAAAACTATATTTTAATAGTTATCAGAAATTAATACCGAATATCTTATTTAGTCAGGAAAAGTCCCGGAAGTCGTCCAATACCTAAATATACACGTAAGAAATTCTTCTCACATTCTTTTGGAAATTGGATTTATTTAAGTAGGAATTTAGTACAAAGTATTTTATTCAGCTAGCATAGTATTTAGAATCTTGAAAAAAAATCTCGATAAACCTAAATTCTTGGAATCCAGATACTAAATTCCTACCCGACCTAAGTATAAACATAAGAAATTCTGTAACACCCGGCATTTTGCCATGTAACTTAATTTCCCTAATAATTTATGCGGGGTTATATTGATATTAATGCAAAGAATATTTTTGTCGGAAACCAAAACGACGGAGTTTTATAGAATTAAAATTTTTGAAACAAAAGCCAAACTAAGTGAAATTTAAAACAAACCAATTTGATTAAAAACCAAAGGAAGGGCAAAGTTGGCACTCAATTAAGGTAGTTGAGTGTAGGCCAATGGTTGGTTGCCGTGTGGCAACTTGTTGAAGAAGACAACCTTCTTCTCCTCTCCTCCTCACTCTACGTGAAAAACCTTCACTCCTTCTCTGCTTTCTTCTTCCAAGCGACAACCTTCCACAGAAGTACCCTTTGACCTCCTAGGTTTTCTTGAGTTTTCTGTCTAAGGTAAATCACCTGCTTATGCTAACGAGTTTAGACAAGCTAAATGTGAGTTTTGGTTGGAGTTTAAGGTTAAGATGATTCGGAATGAACTCACTATTTTGGATTAAAAACACAATAGATTGTGTTCTAAAGGTTTGAATGGAATCTGCTGCATATTCTTCAAAGTTATTTGTTAGCATTTGCAGCTTCATTATTTCCTTTACTTGTATGTTGCAGATCAGTGCATAACCGAGACGCTCAAGACTTGCAACCCTACAGCAACAGGTAAGTTCATAACCCTAGGTTGGCCCTTAAGGCCCTACATTACGGAGGTACTAGGTTTTTCAGTTCTGTCGGGTTGTTTTGGGTAGAAAGGTTATAGTTTATGTTCTGAGTTGTCAAAGTTCTGATTTACAGTATGTTCTGTTATTTCTGTTATCTGCTACTTAAGTTTAAGCACTGAGAATGTTCATGCATACACGTTTTTCTCTGAAAGTCATGAAAATGTTTTCTGCACACGGTTTGAAGTTAAGTAAGATAAAACCTGTAATGTAATGTATGGTTAAGTGTGGCCGAGGACTGGCATCCTGTTATGTACTCCTGTTATGTCCTGTTGTGGCATGTACTCCTGTTGCGCCAGCTCTTCTTCCCACTTATACCTTCCTGTCCAGTGAAACGTAATGTAATGTAATGTAATGTTCATGTATTTGAAAATGTTCATGCATAGCATATGCACACTGCATTCTAGTATGTTCTTACTGAGCTCGAGGCTCATAGATGAACTCCCTGTTGTAGGTACGGATCCCGTGGATGAGGACTTGGTGCCTCAGGCCGATGTGTAGGTTGCTGTTGGCGGATCGAGCTCTCGGGGTTGGTTGCTGCAGCTAGACATATTTCTGTCCTGAGGTTTAAGTTCCCTTTTTTTTTGTATAGCTCCTGTCTGTAAAGTCCACTGGAATTCTGCTGTTCTGTTTTAAAACTCTGTTGGGATTCTGTTAGAAATCTGGATAATGTATAGGTTCTGATGTTTAAGTTTTTAAACCTCTGTATTTTGACAGTTGTATGTATGCTATGAAATATTCTGGAACTGCCTGTGTTTCCTCCTTTTTAGGTTATACATGGATAGTCTCGAATTTTAGAGCTATTCATGCAGCTTGTTTTCTTGAAAATCTGTCATCTGTAATGAAGGTTTGAAACCCTTATGCTTTCTGTTTTTAAGCTCTCTGTCTATGTCTTTCTGTCAAAAGTTGTAATTTCTGCCTTTAGAACTAGGTTTTCCCGATTACATCTACCGGTAGGCATTTTGCCTACATCTACTGTCAAGTAATGTTTTTCTTATGTTTTCACTCCTACCGATGTCTGTTACCCTCTTTAAGTCTATGTTTAAACTTCATCTACCGGTAGATACTGTACATGTTTTGTCTTATTCACATTCACTGCCAAACTGTGAATTTGCCATAGGTTTTCCTCCTGCCGATTCCGTTTATTGCATGTTCCTTCCGGTTGACGTCATCCATCTTCCGGCTGACGTCATCACCTTCTGCCGATCCCGTTTAATGTCTGCTTCTACCGGTTGACGTCATCCATCTTCCGACTGACGTCATCACTTTCTGCCGATTCTGTTTACTGCCTACATCTGCCGATGACGTCATCACACCTTCTGATGACGTCATCACACAATCAGATTCTGTTTACTACCTACATCTGCCGATGACGTCATCATACCTTCCGATGACATCATCACACAATCCGATTCTGTTTACCGCCTACATCTACCGATGACGTCATCACATCTTTCGATGATGTCATCACACATTCCGATACCGTTTACTGCCTATATCTGCCGACGATGTCATCTACTACTTGCATCTTCTGATTTCATCTGCCGACTAATTTCTTCTGTCCCGGTTTATTATATCTTTCATTTTTCTGTTTTGAATACAAATCCCGAAAATGTTTTCCTTCTCTGTAAAGCTTTAAGGTTTTACTTTCAAAAGTTCAGTCTGTCTTCTGTTCGTTTTAAAAGTATAATGTACAAAAAAAAAATAGTCACCGTTTTCCGTTACATGTCCGGAGTGATGGCTGGATTCCCGGACTCCGATCGAGGTCCTGGTTTCGGGCCGTCACAAATTCTGTCCACATTCTTTTGAAAATTGGATTTATTTAAGTAGGAATTTAGTACCAAGTATTTTATTCAGCCAAAATAGTATTTAGAATCTTGAAAAAAAATCACGATAAACCTAAACTCTCGGAATCCAGGTAAGTGAAACACTAAATTTTCAACGTTTTGGCTTCGACCTTACATCACAAATGTCTATGTTATTTTTTATTTATATGTTCTATTTGATTTCAATATTTGAATTGAACATGCATGTTTTAGGCATTGACATAGTATCGTTTTAAAAGATAAAATTGATAGAGCATTTTGTATGTGTATGAAATTAATGGAATTGACGAAAACTACGTGATAGCAAAGCCTGAACGACAATGAGATGACTAAGATTGAACGAAATGAGATGGTTACGCTTGAACGACAATGAGATGACTATGCCTGAACGAAAATAAGATGACAAAACCTGAATGACAATGAGATGACTAAGTCTGAACGAAGATTAGAAAATAAGTTTCGAACCAGTATGTAACTATTAAGTCAGGATTGGGTAAAAGTAGTGTTAATTTTACATCTACACGTGTTTTCGCTTACTGAGTTTTTCTCATAGTTTATAGTTTGTGATGTAGGTGAATTTTTATCTGAGAAAGAAATAGCTGTGATTGAGAACTTCCAGTGTCAAGCGAGCATACAGAAGGAGGAAATGTCTTTAGGTCGGAAAAAGAAATTTTAGATTAGTATGTTTGAGTTTTCGAAGATAATTTATGAATTATTTTTGTTGAAACTTTAAATGAAGTATGTTGACTTTGTCACGATAAAGTTTTATGACTTTGTCCTTAAAAAATAATAATAAATAAATAACATTATCTTGCGGCAAAATCACGATTAGATGGTTGAGTATAAAAAATAACACCAACCTTACTAGTTTAAGAATCTTTATGGGCTTCTCTAAGAAAACTTTAAAATATTGACATGCAATAGTTAAAATCTAAATTAGGAAAATACATTAATTACAACTTAAACATTTTGGAAAGAAGAGATTTGATAATTTAGTCTTTCAATATAAAAAATTATCAAATTCTCAAGTTAAGGATTCACTAAGGATAAGAGATAGAGTAATATTATGGATTAATTTGATAATATTAGACGAGACAAGGAATGTGAGAATAAATTTAAGGATCCTTTGATTAGTTTATGGATAAGATGATGGTCTCTAGTAACAATTTGCTCATAAGATTTATACTATTTGAATATTTACTAAAAATAGAGTATTTAGAAGTTGGATTTGAGTTAAGAAACTATTAATGTAGATAAAATTAATCAATGAGAAGTTGATGAAACAAAGAATACTAGAGTATGCCGTATGATTTAGTTCAGAAATTCAAAGATTATATCTTAGTAGTTATTTAGTTACATATGTTTTAAATGACTCGAAAACATAGAAATGATATTAGATATTATTTTGAGGCTTTAAGGAATCAATGGAAAGTCGATAAACTTATGTGTAGAGTTACATTCAAGTGACTAGATTTGATCATTACTCTAGAAAATATATATCATCTTAAAAAATAAATTAAGGAAGAGAAATATAATGATGTTAGAATTTCTAATCATCATGGTATAAGGAAAAACTTGATGAAATTAGAGGTGACTATTAAGTGGTGAAAGTGTTGAATATTTTTTGATGAAAAATATATTAGAATGTTTAGTGTAAGAACATTTTGAGAAAGTATTAATGTTGCATTCTATTTGACAAATTTTTAGAATATAATTAATTATATTAAAGTTGAGGATTTAAGATAAAAATTTTAACCTCCTAAATATTCAGTGTTGCTCGATTGCGAAAATATGGAGGTTAGATTTTATTTACGAAATTAGTATATCCTCAGAAATATAATCTATTAAAAAAAATTAATTTGAAATGATTATTGTTAGAGAGATCATTGGTAATAACCTTAAGCTGGATCATTTTCATATCCAAGGGACTCATACCCAGATAATACAAAAAGCTGCAGTCGACTTGGATTTTTTATTTCTTTCAATATTAATTATTGTCTTATCTTATCTTACTATCAATACTAAATAAAAGGAGACGGTTGATTAATTTGTTTTAATTTTATTCCTCCATCAATATATATATATATATACCCAAAAGCGAGAATGTTGATTAATTTTTTCTAATTTGATTAACTTTATTCTAAATTTATAGATTACTGAATAAGTGTGGAAGCGAACTGGGTCGGTGCGGTTCTGAGTTGGAACCGGAATCGAAACCGGCCGGGATCTATCGGGATTTTTATTACCGTCCTACCGTTCCTCCCAATTTGATTTTTATTTTTTTAATTTCCACCCTTTCCTCTCTTTCTTCCCCTTTTACCTCAACTACTCACCAAACAGCGTCACCCATTAAATTCCACTGCCTTCATTTTCCTTTTGTTTCAGTCTTTTGCTTGGAGTTCAATTAATAACCCTCTGTTCATCTGTGTTTCTTCGAAGCTAGAGAGTGGTAACAGGTGTTTTTGTCTTGTCTAGGATTCTTCCTACTTTGTCGAATCGAAGCTTGATTTGGGGCTTGGGCTGAGCATCGGTGGTCGTGATGCCGCTGCAAAGGTTGAACCAGAGCAGAGAGGTCGATTCTCCACGATTTTCACTGAAAATTTTCATCACCTAAACCCGCCATTGGATCGAGCTGGTGGTCCGATAGAAAGCCTAAATGGAAGGAGGAAGAGACATCCTTGGGCTTGGAAGTCCAATGAAATCGAGCCTAGGCGAGACCCTGACTAACGGGCTAGGCCGCGGCGAAGGAATCGTAAGACAGCCTCCCGACTGTCTTACGATTTACTGCATTTCCTATTTAGCGAATAGATTCGTCAACGGAGGAACCACTTTTTTAGGGTGAGTTGTCTATGAAATATGTTGTTCAGATCATATGACCATCTCATTTCTGTGAGAAATAATCAGTTAAAGACTGTTTTTTTTTTGGCTTGATAATTCTCGACAGTCGAAGTCTTTTACTCAGTTCGTGAAGTCCTTAACATATAGAAGCGTCTCTCTCTTCCTTTATTCTTTGTGAGAAAAAGTTCATCTTATACACATAATAAAGCCAACCTAAATAAATATATGCCAATGCTTATTTGATGAAATATAGTAAGAGTTTGATGAAATATAGTAACAATGGTTGCAATTTTTTGAACTTTTTTGAATTGTAATTCCCATAGTTTTAATTTAAATAATTAGAAGTCATAATTTTTTTTATCAGTTCTTTTCCATTCAAAATTAAGTGAAAATTATGAAAACGATACTTGTTTACACTCTGATTTTGTTACCTGCTTAATTCAAAACTAAATTTTGTTATTCCAGATCTAGAGTTCCATCCAAACTTCTGAATCGTCCTAAAAAAACTGGAGCAGACAAAGCTGTCTCATGGTTCATTGAACAGAAGCTCCTCTAGGGTTTCTTCAAGTAAGCAAAAGTAGGAGATTGTCAGCTTTTATGTTTGTTTTGTCTTCCACATGTTTTTTGCTTCCAGAGGTAAGGAATTAATTTCCTATATGTGTAGGTTATCAGTGGAGGATTTTCGTGATCGGCGACAGTCAATTATTTGAATTCAATCTGACATTTCGTTGGTCTGATAATTAGCTTTGCATGAACATATTGCTCTTTCGTCCAAAGCTGGTACCTGTAAATTTTGCATTGCAATGGAATTCGTTAATAAGGTTTCCGCGACGTGGGTTATGTGTGGAAGGAATGTGGGGTCGCTCGGAGATCAATTCTCATTTCTATGCTGCTTTGCTGAAAGATTGTATCCGAAACGATGACCCCATTGGTGCGATGGGGCTTCACTGTGAGATATTGAAACGAGGTGGCTGTTTGGATTTGTTTTCTTATAACATTCTCTTACATATGTATACCAAATCTGGGCTGTTTATTGACGCGAGGAAGCTGTTTGACGAATTGCCTGACAGAAACACGGTGTCATTTGTGACGCTAATTAATGGGTGTTCAGAATCGCGTCGATTTCTTGACGCTGTTGAGTTATTTGTCCGGTTACATGGAGAAGGTCACGAGCTCAATCCTTTTGTTTTTACTACCATTTTGAAACTGCTGGTGGGGATGGAAAGGGGGGACCTTTGTTGGACTCTTCATAGCTGTATTTATAAGCTTGGACATGCTTCTAATGCTTTTGTTGGGACTGCTCTTATCGACGCTTACTCTGTTTGTGGGGAGGTTGATCTTGCTAAGGAAGTATTTGATGTGATTGATTCTAAGGACATGGTTTCTTGGACCGGAATGATGACTTGTTATGCTGAGAATGGTTGTTTTGCGGAGGCTTTAGACATCTATTCTGATATGAGAGTAGCTGGATTCAAGCCTAACAACTTTACTTTCTCTAGTTTGCTGAAGGCTTGTCTTGGACTTCGGGATTTTAATGCTGGAAGGGCAGTTCATGGTTGTGTATTGAAAATGTGTTATGAGCAAGATCTTTTCGTCGGAGTTGCATTACTTGAGTTGTATACAAGCTTTGGAATTACAGACGATGCTAAACAATGTTTTGAGAATATGCCCAAAAATGATGTAATTCCATGGAGTTTCATGATTGCAAGATTTTCGCAAAGCAGTCAATGTGAAGAAGCTGTGGACCTGTTCTGTAGGATGAGGCAAGCCTTTGTGGAACCGAATCAGTACACTTATTCTAGTGTACTGCAAGCTTGTGCAACAATGGAGGCTTTAGATTTGGGAAGACAAGTACATAGCCATGTCCTCAAGGTTGGGTTCGATTCAGATGTCTTTGTCTCAAATGCCTTGATGGATGTTTATACTAAATGTGCATGTATGGTGAACGCTATGGATCTATTCGAGTCATCGCCAAATAGAAATGACGTCTCTTGGAATACAGTTATTGTTGGATATGTGCAATTAGGAGATGGGGAAAAGGCGTTGAGTTTGTTTCAAAGCATGCTTAGTTGCCAAGTGCAAGCAACTGAAGTCACATATTCGAGTGTTCTTCGTGCTTGTGCTACTCTAGCAGCTTTGGAACTTGGATTTCAGATTCATTCCTTAACTGTTAAAACTTTTTACGACCAAGATTTAGTGGTAGGCAATGCTTTGATTGATATGTATGCAAAGTGCGGTAGTATTAGAGACGCTCGTTTGGTGTTTGACAGGTTGAACGAACAAGATGATGTGTCATGGAATGCCATGATCTCTGGATATTCTATGCATGGTCTTGCAATGGAAGCACTGAAGATGTTTGAATTGATGCAGAAAAAGGAGTGTATACCCAACAAATTAACATTTGTTGGGGTTCTATCGGCATGTAGCAATGGAGGATTGCTAGATCATGGGCAACATTACTTCAATTCAATGTTACAAGATTATGGAATTGAGCCATGTATAGAACACTATACTTGTATGGTTTGGCTTTTTGGGAGATTGGGCCTTCTTGATAAGGCTGTTAAACTAATTGAGGAAATCCCCTTCAAGCCAAGTGTTATGGTGTGGCGGGCTTTACTTGGAGCGTGTGTTATTCACAACAATGTCGAGCTTGGTAGAATATCAGCTCAGCACATTCTTGAGATGGAGCCTCGAGACGAGGCTACACACGTATTGCTATCGAATATATATGCGAATGCAAGAAGGTGGGAGAGTGTGAGTTGGATTAGAAAGCGGATGAAAAAGAAAGGAGTGAAGAAAGAACCGGGATTGAATTGGATCGAAAACCAGGGCGAAGTTCATAAGTTCGGAGTGGGAGATTCTTCACATCCTGACATGAAGCTCATTAATGGAATGCTCGAATTTTTAAATATGAAGAGCAAGAAGGAAGGATATAAAGCAAATCTCGATGCTGTTCTTCTCGCTGTGGAAGATGATAAAAAGGAAAGGCTTTTATGGGTACATAGTGAGAGATTAGCTATAGCTTTCGGGTTGATTAGAATTCCACTTGGATGTCCTATTCGCGTCATTAAGAACCTTCGCATATGTGTCGATTGTCATGCCGCTACCAAATTGATATCGAAGATGATGAATCGGGATATCATCATTAGAGATATGAATAGATTTCATCACTTTCAAAACGGCTGGTGCTCCTGCAGTGATTATTGGTGATTGATGATGCATATTGCCCAAACCAATTCAATGCATATTATTACTTCTCCTGCTTCACTACCCAATCACTCTTTGCCGCTTCAAGAAGCTCTTTGGAAACTAAAGAACGAAGATTAATCTTTTTTATTCGTTGGATCAATGTTTTCTTCTTTTTTTTGTCATTTGTTTCTCACAGATTGCACCTTTCTGGACGTTGGGATGGTTATAGATGTGCAGGGTGTGATGAAATGAGGAAGCTTCCCGGAAGCTTCCAGAAAGCTTCCAGAAAGTTAATGGCGGATTACAACATTTAGAATATTAGACGTCAATGGAGGTATCGTAAGCCGGGCCGGGTATGTACGATTCAAATTCTTCTTAAAACTGATTCTAGATATAATCATTATCAAGTTTACATCTATCCAAACAAAAATTAGAATACAAGTACGATCTTCTTGCAAGCTTGTACTCGTTAGAAGAATTTTACCACGAAAATTGAGACAATTTAATATTGTTTCAATTTGAAAAAAATAATTAAATAAATTGAAAATAACCACGTGGATCTGAAATATTAGTGTTTGTTCGATCAAGAGTTATAGAGCAACGTGGGTCTTGAGCCTTTTTGCTATATGTCATTGAATGCTAAGTAGATTTTATCGGAAAAATCTAGCTTCATTCAAGCAGACACAGCCTTGCAAGTTCAAAGCTCATACAAATGAAATGATGATTAATCTGCTTTGCAAATTACCAAAACTCTGAGTATTTAATTTGATGCATTCAATAATTCAATATTTTAAACTCTCAACCTAACTTTCATCTTTACTTCACACGGTAGACCAAAAAGAATTGCAGTCAACTTGACAACCTCTCGAGAGTAGAAAGAATCGCGATCACCTTGATAAAGCTCGGATTCTTTCCTAAACTAGTTTTCAAGTTAGCTTGGTTGTTACATTTTTCTACTTTTTCTTGCCTTGATGATTTCAAATGTAAAAAGATGATCACATTTACCTCAATAGTCATCATATATCATTGATCTCTTTAGTGTTCATCGAGTTTTTGTTCTTTTTATTTTCTGATAAATAGATTAATTATTTCATTCAACAATCATACATTACTCAGATAATGAGCAGAAAGGTGAACCACGGAACTTCGTATCTGAAAGTTGAGAAATCATTTTACAAGCAAAAAGGAAAATTAAAAGGAGTTGAGGAACTTCTTTTTGATGAGTCCAAGAACGGACAGTCATCTATTTCCTCGGATGCATCAATTTGGTCAGGTCAGTTTTAAAAAAAGGAATGAAGTTCGAAACTGAAGATAAGTCACTTGCATCTAGGATAAATAAACCAAGTCAATATGTTAGAAAGCCAGCAGTTGCTCCTACGCTTACTCTGCCTAATGTTATCTTGAGAAAGCCAAAAGTTTATAATGAGGATGATGCGGAAGAGACGCCATCGAGGCTGAAAATTAAACCGAATTTGACATTGACAATGAGGAGTGAGCCACTGAAAGAGAAATTTAGTAATATGACTCGCTAGAAAAAGCCTGAGCCTGTAATCTCAGGTAGTAATGAACAGTCAGAGAAGCCATCCAGTAGTAAGGATATCAATGTTTTTCAAGATTTTGAGTTGGTAGCCAGCAAAAGAGTTCCAAAGGACACTGCCAATGACCTTTTATTGTTGAAAAAGCCTGAATCTATGGCTGAAAACACAAAATTTAAGAATAATCTAAAAGAATTGGTTATCCCATAAGCAAATTTTGTTGAAGATGAAGAAACTGAGTTGAAAAGCTTTTGTTCTTGTGTGTAAAAAATTTAGTTTTTTTTAATATTATGATTAATTTATGTTGCAAGAAAAATTAGTTATCTCAATGTATTATCAGTCCAGATTTTCACGGAGCATTTATCTCAGGTCAATGCTCTGTTCTGCAAATTACAAATTGATGTTCTGTAAATTACAAATTGATTAGAAAAAACTACTTTTTAGACTTTGTCAGACTGATTGTTTTGTTATTGAATTTAATAGTTGCTAAATGCAAGTCAACTTCTTTCATTGGGGTGAATGACATAATGATCCGAGAAACTACAGAAACATTCGGTATAATGACCCGAAAAGACAAATTTTGAGGTAATTTCTTTGGAAATGCGCCAAGGTTATGAAGTGCTGATTCTATATATTAGTCATGGTAGCTCTAAAATATTTCGAAAAAAGTTTGAGCAATACTATGTTTACACTCGATGGTAATGTTACTTATTTGTGGTGGTTTTAATTTTACGTTGCTTATTTGTATTAATGACCATGAAATACATTGATTGCAGTTGTCCTGACAAAGATTTCGAAGTGGATAGCTGGAAAATCACGTTGCAAGGGGTCACACTCGCCTCCAGAAATCTCAGCATATTGTGATGGTTCTCCCATTAAACTTGGTGAGAAGAGAGCTGCAGCTCGTGAATGTTAAAAGTGTTATCGACGATATTCTCCTGTGGTCAAAAGATGGTGATTTTGTTCCATTACCTGGCCAACTTCTACACAAATGTAGAACTTATGCAAGAAATTCTGTCTTTCCTAGGTACTTTATTGTGCCCACTTCACCATGTACTTTCTAGTGTTTATAATGCTTGCCCCATCTCCGACTTTTCTGGAGTTAGGATGTCAAAGGAGGAAGCATATAGCCTGTAGGAATTTTGCTTACGATTGAGAGATCAGAATACATCCGCAGATAGTACACCAATTACAAGAAAGTTTGGTGAGGCTGGCCGAAGCTCAGGATACATCCGCAGATAGTACACCAATTACAAGAAAGTTTAGTGAGGCTGGCCGAAGCTCGAGCCAGGATGGACTTGAGAGAAGAGATAACAACCCCGGATGCCATGGTTAGAGCTTGAACTGTCTCATCATTAATACTTCATTTCTTAAAGTCCTACAAAATTGCATGGTCTTAAAGAAATGGACTGCTTTTTAGATGATTTTATTCACCTAGAGTTCTGTTTATGAGTTTTTTGAGATTAATTAAAATTATTTCTGGATGTGCTTTAAGTTATGAAAGAATCCCCCTACGACAAGTAGGTAGATGAGCATGGCTTTGTAGATTTTGGTTGAAAGTGACTCTGCATTGGGTTCATTATCTCAGAATATATAGATTAAATCATCTAAAAATAATTAATTTTGTAAAAATGATAAAATAGTTTTAAATGCTTCTTACAAAGCTGGAGTATTTAAGTTGTAGAATTTCTAAATTCCCAAGCAAATTAAAGAAAATATTAAATAATAATTTAAACAACTAAATTGCAATCTTATTTATTCGTATATATTTCTTTCTAATATTTCATAAATTGCAATCATCTGTTGGAATCTCTCGTACCTTTTTAATCAAATTTGAAAAATGCAATCATATTTCATGAAAGCACATCTTACTTTTGGATTCAGGAGCGTCCCATTCCAACGACTTGACCCATTCTTTCTCTTCTACTAAATAATCCATTTGTGGTAATGGCAATCCGAGTATTTTATCCAAATCAAGTGGCATTCGCTTCAACTTCGGACATCTTATTATGGTAATCACTTGCTGATGAATACGAATCACTTGGTCGTCTCTGCAAAGCCTCTTTAAATCAGGGAGCTCTCTCAAATAGATATATTCTAGTTTGGGAAGAGAGAGAGTTTTAGGATTTGTAATTCCTATTGACTTGGTTTCATCACGTGCTTCTTCTATTAATTCCTCCAAACCCTCACATGCCCAAATATCAATTTGTTCCATGTTTTGAAGGTTCGACAGGAGTCCCAGTGGAAACAACCTTCTTCATATTTGGACACTCATAAAGCTTTAAGCATTTCAAATTGGAAAATGGTTTGGAACCTCTTTCTATTTGAGATTGTCTTTGCACATTGCCCGCACAGTCAAAAACATAATCTTCTAAACTCATCGCATCCTTGTCATCATAAACATCTAGCAATTGAATGTCGTCGACAATCCTCTGCAAGCGATCATATTGGTTAATCTTTGTCTTTATTAAATAAATATGCTTTACACGCCAATCCCTAGGGAAGTCATCATAATGGGATTTTCCAACCACGATATTGTAGAAGTTAGGTCTTCCCTTGATTTTCATTTGTTGGATGAACGAATAAAAGCTGACAAAGTCCTTAAACAAGAGAGCCAAATGTTCCAAGTTGTCTAAAGAGTTTAACTCATTAACATCAATTCTAGCCTCGATTGCTAAATATTGAAGAGCAGTTAGCTTACTAATAACACCCACACCAATTCTTTCTATGTGTCATAAAGGTTGAGGTATCTCAACTTTATCAAACTTTCAATGCCTTCTGGCAATTGACTTACTCTTGTCCCGCAAAGATTTAGTCTTTCCAAAGAGCGTAGTTCCGCCAAAGATGACACTTTTTCCAACTCTTCGCACCACATGAGTATCAATGCAGTAAGATTCTTCAACAATGAAATGGATTCTGGTAAAGTTTTTATGCTACTGTGAGATAGATCAAAAAGTTTGACTCCATCTAAATATCTAAAGAAACCATCACAAACCACACTAAGTGAGTTGTTTTCTTGTAACAATAACGCCAAAAGCCTGTTGCATTTCGGTGATAAACCATAAATTTCTTCAATTTGATTTTCCATGAGGGAAACAACTTCGAGTTCATCCGTCCAACTTTCTTCATTGGGAATACCTTTTAATCCTATGTCAGCTTTTATCATGAAACAAGAACTTGCAATTTGGAGTGTCATATCTCTTATCAAATCATGTAGACGAACATACTCACTATCTCCTGGAAGCATACCTCTTTCAAAAGAAAGCAACGCGACTCGTTCAAGTTTTCTCAAAATAGCGAGGCCTTTATCAAACATCTTGGTCATACCAACATTCTTACCCAACAACCCTGCATCAATAAACAACCAAATTAACTCGTTTATTTTTATTGAATGATCTTCGGGATATGTGGCGCAGTATAGAAGACATTCTTTTATTTTCCAATCCTTCAGTCACTCGTAGCTCAATCTTAATACATTAAATACTTTCTCTTCTATGTCATCTATTTTACTAGAGTTTTTTAACTCATCCAAAACATTCATCCACTCACAAACATCATTACATCCTATCATGCTCTTTGCCAATGTAATTATTCCAAGTGGCAACCTTGCACACTCCTTAAGCACATCAATGATAATCTTTGTCAAATCATCAGGTATTTCACGACCGAAACTCCTAACAAATAGTATCCTAGCATCTTTTTCTGAAAGACAATCCATTTTGATGACTTTATTACAATACTTTTTTAAACAAACATCTTTTGATCGACTTGTTACAATCAATCGATATCCAATCATTTTTGGAATTCCCAATCTCACCTCATTGAAATCAAAATCTGACCACATATCATCCAAAATCAAAACAAATTTTTTCTTCCTTTTCAAAACTTCTGTAAGTATTCCTGCTCTTTGCGATTCATCAAGCTCACCTACACTTCAATTCTTTTTGCAATATCATTTTGCAATTTTTGAATAGTGCAATCTTTTGAAACTGTAATCCAATAAACAGAGCCATAAATCCGAGGCTTATTCAACATCATGTTATTTAAATGCTTTATCAAAGTTGTTTTACCCACTCCTCCCATTCCCCATACTCCAATTGTCGACGCCTTGTTCTTGGTTAGTAAATCTGAGATCTCATGTATATAACTAGCAAACTTGTCACCCACTAAGTTACTTGTGGGAAATTGAACTTGCATTTCCTCGTGGACTTCAATTGTAAGATCTTCCCCAAACTTGCCTATCTCTGCAAGTTCCTTAGCTTCATTGATCAAATTATCCACCTCTCTACTCTTGTCAGCAACCGATAACATTCTACTCTTTCCCACATTTCGAATTCCAAGTTCTTTGCTTCCAACATTTTTACACGAATCTCGATCACTATCTTTCTTCCTTTTCTTAATACGTAAATATCCTTTGAAATTCCTTTTCAATTCCTCCACCTCATCAGGGTTGGTACAACTGCGAAGCTGGTTATAGATATTGAGTAAATTCTCCATGTTTTCCATACCTAATCAACGTTGAAGAATGAGAGATCAAATTTCTATCGACGAATACCATGCAGAAACAAGCTTCAAATGAAAGAGAAAAAAATCCAAGAAATTTCTAGTCGAAGGAAGTCAACATACCTACCCTTTTACTGGAACGAAGAAACTTTCAGTATATCTCAGCACTGTGTCAATCTCTGCATAAAAAAAACCTACCCTTCATGTTAACATATTAAGCAGAGAGAACTTTTATGTATATAAAAGAGAAGAGCATGGTTTGAGTAAAAACCAGATCTGGCGACAAGCGGAGAGAATTTTTATAACTATTACAGAGAAAATCCTGATTTAAGTAGAAACCCCCTCCACTTGAGCCCCAGAAATAAGAAATATTTTTGGATCCACCTCATATCTAATATGGTAGAAGCTTAAGCCGAAGGGATTGTCAAGATCGAAATCAAGACATAAAAAAAAAAAAATTAACAGATGGCAAACCTTGTCAAGCGACTGGATTGAAGAAGATATTGTAAGCCATGGAAGGAAGAAAAGGAAGTTCACTGGAGAATCAACT
Organism: Begonia masoniana; assembly: GCA_022432975.1. Classification (NCBI taxonomy): domain Eukaryota; kingdom Viridiplantae; phylum Streptophyta; class Magnoliopsida; order Cucurbitales; family Begoniaceae; genus Begonia; species Begonia masoniana. The sequence goes on along the minus strand of CM039508.1, from coordinate 38,738,604 downwards.
CACCACTCTATGAAGCAGGATCTGAAATTGGGTCGTTCATCTTGGGTAGTGACTCTTCTTCAGCGGAAGCCGGCAGGGGGTGTTCATCGCGGCGGCTTGTCCGTCGTCTTCTGTTCAGCGGTGGCCTTCTATTCTTTTGACAGAGAAAGGCTTCTTCTGAGAAAAAGATGAAAGTCTTCTGTTCGGCAAGGGTGCTTGTTCTATTCTCTCTTTTTTTTGTTTATTTCTAATATGAAGTTAGTCATTTCGTTTTAGTCTTAATTATTTGATCATTTGTAACTAGAGTTATTTAGTAAAACTAAATTATTAGATAAATATTCTTATGATATCTATTCTCATGAGATAATACAAAGTTCTACATTTATGACATCTTAAAAAATAGTGACTTTAGATGCTCTTATAATTGACTTATAATTCGTGAATAGAAACACTGATCCACGATCCTCGTGAACACGAACTCCTAACATCAATTATCACCTTTGCACTGACATAGATTTGGAATACAAGCTTCAGTCTCCTCTTCTTTTCTACTGACGTTATCTCATGTTGCCACGTAATCAAACTTTATTTGTTACGTCGACGGATACCCAGCTATAGCTTAAATGCATATTTTTTCTTAGAAGTGACTTTATTATAGAAGGTTAATCATTACATACATAGAATGTTGAAATGGTTTGCTTAGTGGATAATCTTTTTGAAAAAAATGTTGAAATTAATTTGGTTTAAATAATGTTGGTGGGTTCCTCCTTCGTGTGTGCTTGAATTGGATAGTAATTATTGAAATTGCTTTGTCTTTTCATTTTGTGCATTAGTTTTTTATTTGATAGGAAAGTGATGTATTCGATTTCGACAACTATACATTGGAAACATTAAATCATAATTTTAAAAATATATATATTAAATCATAATTCAAGTGGTACTATTCTACTAATAAATGTACCTCTTGCTAAATGACTAATAAATTTTTGATGTCATTGTTCATACGTTGCATTCTTCCTCATTCCCTTTTTTTTTTTTTGTCTTTTTTTAAATGTTCAATTTTTTCTCTAATTTAAAATAATGTTACGTCTATTCTCTAAATCTTACTTCCCCACAAGTCATAATTTGATTGACATATAATAAATTACAAATAATTAAATAAGTCATTAATTGAACAATCAATGAAGAAAGAATAGTAGTATAATTAGAGAGAAAACATAGATTTAGTCATTTTATATTCTAATTTTATCTCTTGACATAACAATTATTAATTGATACAATTAATGATTTATTTGAACTATTTATAGTTTATCTTGATTTAGAACACAAAATTAATGAATGACATGTAATTATCTCATAAAAATGTAAGTTTACAATATGTAGAATTAAAGAATAAATCTAACATTAACTGGCTACTCACTCGAATCATAAGCAACGTCAGCTGCTCCCGTGTTCATATCGTTCAGATCCAACTATTCGTTATGCTTCCATGACCTCTTATACTCCTAGACTACAATCAACAAAAAATTAAAGTCATTTTTCATTTGCTACTACACTATGCAAACAAATATCCACCAACATTACTTATTTCAACATGAGTTCTTCATTGTCCATAAGAAAATGAGTTTTCCATGAGTCTACCTGTGATCAAATTAAAAGAAAAAATATATATAATTTTACATATTTTTTAGGGTAAAGTGCGATTTAGCCCCTACAACTAGGTGAAAAGGACAATTTATACCGTAAACTCGGATAATTGACAAAAACAACCTTAATGTATTGATAATGGACAATTTATCCCATACCGTTATACTTTTCATTAAAATAGCACATTTTTGTCAAGCGATTTATTTTTTTACTTCCAAAAATACCCCTCCCTTGCCCTTGCCATTTTTCTCTCTTATAAACAACATTGCATTAACTGGGTCCTCTTCTCCAACCAAAAACGTCCCTTCTGTGCTCAACGTCGACTTCATCCTCTCGCAGATTGCATCCAGCGTTCGCTCGTCCATTTGATCGAACAAAGGAACCTGTTCTTACAGTCGGCATTTCACTAATTTGTTTTGATACATAAATCTACAAAATAATCTGAATGAGAATGAGTATTACTCTGCGAACAAGGTTGAGGCAGAGATCGTTTTTCTCTCTCGTTCAGATCCGGCAAAATCTCTCCACCAGCACTTAAGTTGGGGAAATAATTTTTGCCATAATCATAGCAACTCTTGGACTGGTTCTGTTTGCTCTGCTTATTGGTAACATGCAAGTAAGTTCATAAAAAAGTTCATCTTTTTATCCATGATAACAGTTGGGGCCGCCATTTTTGGCAGATGCTCAATTTGTTGAGTGATGAAAATGGCAGACGTATCTTCAGTCTACAACAGTCCGATTAGAAGAGTGGAAGATAAAGAGAAGAGATACTGAACAATGGATGCATCACAGAGAGCTTCCGCTAGAGCTGAGACAGTCGGTGAGAAAATATGATCAGTATAAATGGGTTGCGACTCGAGGAGTAGATGAAGAAGCTCTGCTCAAATGCCTTCCGATGAATCTTCGACGAGATATTAAGCGCCATCTCAGCCTCAACCTTGTTCGCAGAGTAATACTCATTCTCAATCAGATTATTTTGTAGATTTATGAATCAAAACAAATTAGTGAAATGCCGACTGCAAGAACAGGTTCCTTTGTTCGATCAAATGGACGAGCGAACGCTGGATGCAATCTGCGAGATGATGAAGACGGCGTTGAGCACAGAGGGACATTTTTGGTTGGAGAAGACGACCCAGTTAATGCAATGTTGTTTATAGGAGAGAGAAAAAGGGCAAAGGCAAGGGAGGGGTATTTTTGGAAGTAAAATAAATCATGTGATAAAAACGTGCTATTTTAACGGAAAATATAACGGTATAGGGTAAATTGCCCATTATTAATATATTAAGGTTGTTTTTGTCCATTATTCAAGTTTACGGTATAAATTGTTCTTTTCACCTAGTTGTAGGGGCCAAATTGTACTTTACCCTTTTTTTTTAATTGCATATACTAAAAAAAAAAATAGAGAGTTAAACAAGAAACATGACTAGTTGAATAATGCTAGGCTGGCACCAAGTTTTATTCGACATGGTAATATATTCAAAGACCTCAAATAAATATTTTGATTTTATACTTTTCATAACTGCATTTGCTAATTCAATATCATCATACTAGACAAATGCAATTCCCCGTGTTTAGAGATTCTAAGCATTCGCAACCAGTTGTAAACGCACATAAACAACTAAGTTTAGCAAAGTAAAAAGGTGGAAAATTGACTCCAATAGAATAATCAATCTCCAAATAAAAAATAGTTCCTTTCAACATAAAAAGGACTATTAACAATGAAAAGAAAAGTAATTACACGTTAAATGAAGGTCGTCTTTGATATTGTCAGTCGCTGGAGGAACAAATGAATTTGCCAATGCATCGTCCAAAATAAAAGTCCAAGGCTCTTCCAAAATCAGAAGCTACAAAATCAAACAAATGTTTACTGTTTTACTTCAAAAATATTATTGAAAGTAATGTATTTAGATCTTTTCTATTACACAGTCAACTAATTTTTTAATGAGATTTCTCGAAAAAATCTTAGAATTAAAGGATAACATTGGGTTATAAACAATACACTTAATTATCTCAATGTTTTATGATGTATTTTCTTTTTAAAATTCTTACCAATTACAAGGTTTGCCCTTCTCGATTTCCATTCTTTGGTAATCTCTTTTATTAATACAAATGTTAGATTTGTAATGAAAACACTACTTTCTGATTTTTTCTCAATATCAAGGATATGATAAACTTCATTTACAAATGACAGTCACACTATCACGGTCTCTTATAATAATTTATATGTTTAAGCATAGTTAATATAGAACGGTTAAATTTAAAGTAGTATCATAACTTGTCAAGTTAAATTGAACCAGTGACACTACATGTTATTTAGTCCTACAACATCATTACATATGTTATAAATGATAAAAGTCATTATTTTTTTGTTCTTTTCCGTACAATAAAAGTACTTTATAACATACTAAAACAAACAATGTCGTTTGTCATTTAAGACTCCACTCGTGAAATGCCAATTACGTGCCATGGAAACTCACAAAATTACATTTGAGGACGATATTGTAGGATCGAGATTGTCTAAGAGGGGGGTGAATTAGACATTTTTAAAAATTATTAATCTAACAACAAACCAACACAACAATAAAAATAACAGAGAGAGAAAAAAAAAACCAACACAAGAGTTTTTACGTGGTTCGGCCAAAACCTGCCTACATCCACGTTTCAAGGTTCCCCCTTGAAGATCCTTAACCTTCTCCTCACGAGAATAAACAGATCGAAATTCCGGGCTCCGATCAACTGCCTTTTACAGATCTGGATTGTTCTTCACGGGCGACAATCCACTGCCTTATACAGATTTTGAGTTTGTAAATTGTAAGCTCAGACTACACTCTCACAAGGATTAAATCTCAAGTTAAAATCAAGAGGTGTAGAAGAAATACAGAGTATGATAAATTTCGCAGATTAGGGCTCAAGAGTAAAATTCGCAAAAGTTGTTCCTTCGTGCTCTAACCTCGGCTTAAATACTCTGTCTCCTTCTTGCTTCACAGACTTGAATGCTTCTTTCTTCAAATGGAAAAGTTACCGTTGTGAAGCATCCGTACTTAAGCAGATATCTGTTGCATCTGAATTTGCTGGTCGTCGTCGCCATTAATGTTCTGGAGTTAAAGCTGAAAACGACGTCACTGTAGCTTCGCGCTAACTTTGAATTCTGGCGGAAGACAATGTTGTTTTAAGTCTTGAACCGCCATCGGAGGATGCAACTTCAAAATGTTGAACCGGCATAGGATGATGAATCTTTAAACACTGAACCGGTGTCGGATGATGCAACTTTAAAATGTTGAACCGGCAGCGGATGAGAAAACGCTATCCTACTTGAACCGGTATCGGATGATGAAGTTTTAGACATCTTCCGCCTTTGTCGTCAGCGAACGTAGGATGTATCCTTGAAGTCTTCCGCCCTTGTCGTCTAGCGAACGTAGGATGTCTTCTTGAAGTCATCCGCCTTTGTCGTCTAGCGAGCGTAGGATATCTTCTTGAAGTCATCTGCCTTTGTCGTCTAGTGAGCGGTGGAGTTCTTCATTTCTCATCCGCCTTTGTCGTTTAGCGAGCGGAGGAGTTCTTCATTTCTCATCCGCTTTTGTCGTGTAGCGAGCGGTGGAGTTCTTCATTTATCATCCGCCTTTGTTTAACGATTTTTCAGCCCTGTTAAATAACTATACAGCCCTGTATACTTAACCAACTTCATTAGATAACTAAAATACCTTTTTCAAGGGTATTTCCAACAGATTAAAATCCTTGCATAATTCATTATTCTTATTTAATAAATATAATCAAATTACATATTTAACATTCAAATACATCATCAAAAACTTAGTTAGACTTAAACACTAATTAAGTCAACAGATATACTTTACTCAGTGGGACAAAGCCACGTAAGCTCAAGTTTACAAAGAAACTATGGTAGTTAGTTACTTCTCATTCATGTTTTTCTAATTTCTAACATATGTACTATTTATTGTAATTTTATTTTATTAATTTATAAAAATATTAAAATAAATCACACAAGTTTTAGAAAATCACAAAAAATTTTCTATTATCTACCCATAATGACTTAATGAGAAAATAATATGAAATTTTTTGTGATTGTTTAACACATATACTATTTATTGTAATTCTATTATCTACCCATGATGTGGTGAACATGTTAAATGTTTTTCAAATAAATTCAATATCTTTTGGTATTTTTTTAAAATTAATCACAATTTCTTCTTTATTTTATAAATAAAAAAATACCAAACGATATTGGATTTATTTGAAAATTTTTCTACATGGTTCACCCTATCATGGGTAGATAATAGAAAAATTTTCGTATTTTTAAAATTTTTTATGATTTATTATAATATTTTTATAAGCATGTGTTAAAAAATCACGAAAATTTTCAGATTATCTTCTCTTTAAATAGTGAACATGTGGTAAAAATTTCAAGTGAATTCAATATCATTTGGTAATTTTTTAAATGAGGGTTTAATGAAATTGTTGATGGAAAGTCAAAACTAATAATATAATCAAAGTATAGCGTTTGGTTTGCCGATTTTTTTAGTACAGGGGATTAACTGAAATAAAGTGCATAGTACATAGTTAAAATCAATAATTACCCATTAAATAAATACATTACGTAGTTTAATTAATTAATTCATTGAACACGTGATTTAATTTTAATTGCACGTATTAAACTTTTACATCCCAAAGATACTTCAAATTGTAATTTTTTTAAAATAATTTTTTTTATTTTAGTTTATGTTAAGAATACTTATTTATTAAATGTTATTCAAATTAGAGTTATTTATTTGTTTCAATTTATTTAAACAAAAAAATTAAAAAAAATAGACAGATTTTCGTTTGTTTTATGATTTCTCCATAGCTATCTTCAAACAGTTCTTGCAAATTCAAATAACAAATATAGACCCAACAACCAGAATCCAATACATATAATAAATATCAAAACATAAAATGAAAAGTAAAGTACATTTAAATATAAAATATTAAGACATTAATTACTTTAATTCAATTAAATATACAACATAAGGAATACATTAAAAGAAATATCCAACATAAACTAAACTACGGTAAGGGTGGAGGTGGGGCATCGTCGCCCTTGCCGCCTCCGCCTGCACGCCAATGCTCGAAGGCGTCTTCGAGCCGTATTTAGGACAATATCATCAAATCTTGCTTTTCCTGCATGATGTTCCATCTCTGATCTCACATGTCGTGCATCTTGTCCAACCTTTACCTTATCTTGACAAGATAGTTATCTATCCTGTCAAACCTCTGCTTCCACCTACTAACCTCGTGGTAGTACAATGGTGGTGTGGTGGCGTCCTCGGTGGCAGTGGCGTCGGCGTTCTCAGTGGCGGTGGCGGTGGCGTCCTCCATCAGAACATCCCGGGATGTAGAGGCTCCATGATCTCCCTTTGGCATCCAAGACCCGTCGACTTCGACCAGACCCATTCGAGTAAGATGAATCTTGTCAAATACATCGCCAGATTTGTGTGATCTGATATGCTCTCTTCTGAGCACATGAAGCTGAGATCGCTCTACGATCTTCCAAATCAATGAACCGAATGACAGACTCTTGTTTTTTATTCGCCAGATCTCATGCATGTGACTTACAATCATGAATCTTGGGTCGAATATCGCACCGCTGTATAGCTTCTGCATAATATAGAGATCCATTCAGCTGACAAGATCTCTGTGTCCATCCCTTGGCAACAAGGTGTGACTGATCAGGTTGTGAACAACCTGAGCCTTGACGTTCAAGGACTTCGATCATGGCTTCACGAAGCCTGCAATGTTTGAATTGTAATGGAGTTGCCTTATGAAGTCCATTTCCTCTGTTCTCCAGGCAAAATCACACTCTTGGGAAGAGTGATAATATTTCTCCGCGTCTTCTTCGTCAAATCTGATTAATTCGTTGATAACGCTTGCAGAGACGACAATATTCGTACCGAATAGGTACGACTCCACGCACCCCGTCCTCCCTGTACTAACCAAGTTCGCATAAAATAGGCGAACTACTATATCACAGCTATCTCCTTGCATGTCGTACACCCCCTGCAAGGAAATATTGTCAAACATCTCCTTGATCTCCAATGACTCCCAACTGCTAAAGTTGGCCGTCTTTCCATAGATAATCGAGCGGTTTGACGTATCCCGCTCGAATTGCTCCTCACACGCCCGGTTTCGAAATTCCATCGGCGACGGCCGCGGCTCCTCCTCTCGGTTTGTTGTCCGGGGAACCTTTCGACCAACAAAAGTTCGTGGACACATTTTCAGATCGGTTTGGCCGATTTTCAGGAAGGATTTTTGGATTTTTTTGGGTTTTGGCTCGGATTTGTGGGATTTTCTCAAATGCAACCTCGGTTTTTTGCAAAATCTCTGCCAAAATGGGTCGGCTGTGATGTTTTTGACGTGGTTTTGACGATTTTGAGGTCAGTTTTGACGATTTGGGTCAGATTTTCCGATGATTTGGGGCTCAGATTTCTGAAAGTCGGATTTGGGATTTCAACCAGTAAACCCCTCGAATTTGGAAGATTACGGTTGCAAACGACGATTTTGGCGGCGAGGGAGGCGATTTCACCGAGCGAAAACGCTCTGCGCAGATGATTTTACCCGACTGAATCTGCCTGAGGGTTTAAAATCTCGAAGGCGGTTAACCGTGCGAGGGTCTGCACCCTCTGCATTGTTCTAAACGCGGTTAACCGTCTCAAATGAGGCGGTTAACTGCATCACTCGGGGGGCCATCGATTAACCGGATAACCCCCCGCATTATGCAATTAACCGTGTAAGGCATGCGGTTAATCACTGCGCAGCGCAGGAGGTCAGCAGTTAACCGCCAAGCTTTTTTTACACTTTCGAAAGTTTAAATTTTTTTCTGAACTTTTTTCATACTTCAATATTTTTTATGCACTTAATCCCAATAAAAATGACAACTATATATATATTTTTTTACGTACAATTATTACATAGTGAAATTAAAACTACAAGGCTTTTAACAAATAAAAATAAATAAATTGAAACAAAATTATATTTTTATTCTACTTTATTGAAATACTAACGACCAGAAAAATTAGTTCGCTGGGAATCAGGGAGGTGATGGAGACGAATGGGAGTAGGGCTCTGGGCAGCGACGCGGTGGAGAGTATTTCGGCGAGGCTTTCATTGATTGACGACCTTTACTTTCCTCGCGCTCTCCATTCCGCCGCTACCGACCCCTCTCAACGCAAGACCATCCTAAGCGACCTCCTCCTTCGCGACGTCCCTGTTTTCTTAGGTACAAATTCCCTTTTCTATGTTTTTTTGTTTTTCTTTTTTGGTTTCATCTTGAATTTTTCAATTTGGAATTTTTTCTCAATGTCGATGTCAGAGTTGGGAAAGAACCCTGAAAACCAGAGTTTTTTTTTTTTTTTTTGGTAATTTTAGTGGTTGAGTAGTGAAATGGATGGTATTACGGAAATATTGAAATGACTAAATGCACTCTTATATGGACACTAAGTTCCGTTTGAATTGGGAGAAAGTGAACGGAGAAAAATGAGGATATTCATGGAATTTTTTCTCAATGTTGATGGCGCTCTTCCAAACAATTTCTTTTATTTATATAGTTTCATTAACTCGTTTTCTGCACCTTGTAATTCTCGAAAGGATTTGCTGAATTTGCTTGCATTCATTCTTTCCTTGCCACAGTCCTGTTTGCTTCAGAAGTGGAACTCCAAAACAAGGACAGCTTTTGCTTCAAAATCTAGTCATTTTTAGTTTCGTAGGTCAAGTCTTCCATTGATTGAATACTGCTTCATGCAGCTGCTAGAAGAATCATATTGTTTTCTTAATCCAATTTTTTGAATTGATTTGTTTGATACAGAGCGCTATGGTTCACAGTTAACATTCAATGAACTCCACATTTTTGATGTACTTAAAGACAATTATGAAGTGAACTGGCACTTGAAGCATCTCAGAAGCATAATCAGTCCAACATCAGATGAGCTACGATCAAGGTCCGTGACAGTGAAGAACAGAAGGCGGGCTTATCTGAATAAACTGATATTTGAGGGTCAGTATTTCTCAGAGGATGCAATGAGGGAGAGAGAGCCTTATTTGCATCATGAGTATGTTGGAAAGTTTCAGGATCCAAGTGGCAGAAGCATGGCAAGACCAGGGGAGAGATGGTCAGAGACACTAATGCGAAGAACAGAAGAAGCAATCTTGGTTGCAAAGATAAGAGGAGAACAGCAGAAACTAGGGGTGGCTGAGAGGGATTGGATTGGTAACAATAATATAACCCGAGAGGAAGTAGAGGAGGAGGAAGAAGAAGAAGATGAAAAAGAGGATGAGGAAGAAGAGGAGAAACAGCAGAAAGTTAAGGAGAAAGAGGAAGAAGCAAAAAAAGATGATACACCAGCTGACTCTGCACATTCTGCTGAGGTATTTAGAGGTTTTTCTCTTCCTATTTCTTGGCAGTTTTATTGTTTCTTGTACATTCTTTTTTTCCATTCCATGTTCATTTATCAGAGCTATGGATTCAAATTTCCAATGTGATTTAGGTGTAGTTTCACATTGCTATAGCTTTGTTAATAATCACAGATAAATTTTTTAAAAGTAAATCAATTTTAATTGTTGAACAAATTATGCTATTCAATTATCTAAAAGTACATTAGATTTGAGAGATAAAGGGAATGAAAAAAAAATAAAAAATGCATGAGAGAAAGTGGATTGTTAAATGCCATTAATTATAAAGTAAAAGATATAAATAGAAAATAAATTATTTTATTACAGTTTTCAAATTATTAGGAAAATAAATTTTAAAAGCTGCAACTTTCAACTTGTCAATATTGTTGTAGCTTTAAAAAAAAATACTTTATTTTTTATGGTAGGATGGAAATTTACGTCGTGTTATTTGAAAATTCGCCATATGCTCTTGTAAAAGAAATGCAAGTGATTAAAAATCAAATTGCTTTCAACACACATAATTTTATTTTGTTTAACGTTGAGACATTTTTGGGTATTAGTTAATGATTCTTGGTTCTTTTATCTATGGCATCAATTTGTCCCTCACTAAAATTTTATGAACTTGTTAACAGTCAGTCATCCAAGCTCATCCTGATGCAACCAACGATGTCCAATCCTTCACAGAAGGGTCTAGCCTGGGAGGCACCTTATCTGCAGAAGAAATGCAAGATCAGATGGACCAATTTACCTCCATCATGCAGGAGAAGTTTCTGTTGGGAGAAGATTTTGAGCATTTAGATTATTCAAAAATAGACAATGACCAGACATTGGATGATTATTGGCAGAGAGAAGTAAATGACGATGCCGAGGAGAAGTATTTTGATGAAGGTTAGGAAGCAGATATACTTTTAACTTTTCAGTGGTAGTCTTTCTTGAGTTAGCTAACCAAATGATAATTTAGGATTAGTGCTGTTCTGATTATGTACCTTACTTTTCATCCGCTTCTGTAAATATGATGTTTGGCCAATGTCTACTCTTCATTGGTAATATAACTTGAGTTGGATGTCTCTGTTAGGAGCCAGCTCTATCACCAGCATTTCCCTTGTCTGTATTTGGTTCAACTGGATTAAGGTACACTATATTTGTGAATGGTCTCCGTATCTTTTTCTTAATGTCTTTAATGTTTGATCTTTTGAAAATTTTACTCCAAAGTTTGATAGCAAAATCTAGTTCGATTTTGTGCTATAATCAAACTTGGACCCCTCATGCTTACAGATATGAAATATTTTGTATCAAAATGCTTTGGATGCTTTGTATAGACGTCTTTGTTGTTCCGTTTGGCACGTTTAATGTCATTTTCACGACAAACTTCTTGTAGAGTGTTCGAAATGTGATGGCATGTTGTCGTTTCTATGATTGTCGTGTCAATTATTTTTACGATGTCGTTAAGTTGAAGAGTGTATAGAAGTAATCCTTCTTGTTTTAATGACATGTATTTTGTAATATTCATCAAATTATCTCGAATATGATATGATCGGGAATGAGGGAGATAGAATGTTTAGAAAAGCTTATAGTCGAAGAGATAGAATGTTCAGAAAAGTTTATATTCGAAAAAGCTTACGTGTGTGTGTATATATATATATTATATAAAAAAGTTTCTACAAATAACATTTTTGTAACATCTGATTTATTTTATTCCTTGGCACAAAGATGATGTGATTATATCAATGCATCATAAAATCTAATTTTTGTGAGAACTTTTTTCTTCCCCGTTTTAATAAAAATTCATTAAAAGCATTTTTTATCCATTTTTCAAAAAACTCTTTCCAAAAACCGTTTTTGAGAATATGGAGGTCTAGCATGTCTTTAATATCAATGATTTATAATATTTCATTTTGACTAAATCATTCATTTACTAATAAAATTATTACAATTGATAATAATATATTGTAGCTTTGTGTTTAGGTCTATAATTATAACTTAATTTAGTATATTCCCCATGTGAATAAAAACTACGGTAATTTAAGGTTCTCAACAAATTGTACATGTTAGTCAAATATATTCATATACTGTATAAACTCAAGGTTTCACATAATCATTGTATCTTATTCTATCTGCATCTAACATGCAAATTATTTTTATGTGTGATAACATTAGGGGTGGACAGAACCGAAACCAACCCGAGGAACCGAACCGAACCGAACCAAGGGTTCGGTTCGGGTCCAAGAGGGTTTGTTTGTGTTTGGGTCGGGTGAGTCAATTTGTGTTCGGGTTCGGTTTGGGTGGACGGCAAACCCAAACCAAACCAAAAAACCGAAGGTAAATAAAAATTTAGGGTGTCGGGGAGTCGGCAATCGGCATTCCGCGTTCTGCAATCGGCATTCGGCATTTCGGTTTAGGGCAGAAACCAAAATCTCCAGCCAGCCTCCACTCCTCGGCGCTCCAGCAGCGCCGGCAGCGACAGAACGCCTCGACCCTCGTCTTCGCTAATCGCTCAACTCCTCCAGCCAGCCTCCACTCCTCGGCGCTCCAGCAGCAGCGACAGATTAGGTCAGAAACTCGCCTCGACCCTCGTCGGAAAACTGTGGTAGGGATGTAGTTGCAATGTGTTTGAAGAAAAATGCTGCGGTGTTCTTGAAAATTCAACCTATTTTTTAGCCGCTACAGTTTTCCTATCCTCTCAATTTTGCACATATATTCTAAAACTCGTCTTCAACCTATTTTGCACCGTGCAGCATCTTTCAAATCTAAATTTTACAACAAAATTTAGGTTTCTTTTCATTATGATTATTGATTTCAAATTGTTGTTAATTTTGCAGCTCCCTGGCGACTGGCGTGGCCCTGCTCCCTCGTTGCTCTCAGTCTTGCTCTCTGTGCTCCACCCTTCAGCCTCCAATCCAACAAATCAGACCTGTATGTCACTTGTCAGTATGTGTAATGTGTTTATAATTTTTTATTTATGTACTAGTAAAAATTAGGGCTATGGGAGACTCTTCGAAAATGTTGATCGAGAGCATTGTTTGCTGTTTAAAATTATAGGGTGTTTATTTATGTAATTGTTGCTTGATGTGAGTATGACTATTGATTGTGACATATTTGATATAAAATTACTGAATTAGAGTATAGAAATTTGTGATATTTGCTATAGAATTGTTTGAATTTGTTTCGTTAATTGAATGATGAATATGATTGTTGTTAATTGTTTTTTTAGGATGGAAACTAATGTGAATGATAGTAATCCGAAGAAAAGAAGTAGATCCAATGCTTGGGATAACTTCACTTTGGATGAAAATTGTGATGAAAATGCACCTAAAGCTACTTGTAACCACTGTGGTCAGTCATATGCATGTCATTATGTACGAAATGGTACTTCAAATATGACCAGACATTTAAAGGTGTGTAAAAAGTATTTGTCAAAATTGGATGTCAAACAAACAACATTGCCTTTTTTAAAGAAGGAAAGTGGGGGACAATGTTCTAAAGTAGCAACATTTACTCAAGTAGGGGGCGTAAAGTGATTGCTAGCATGCTAATTAAGGATGAATTGCCTATGAGAATGGTTGAATGGAAAGAATTTAAAGAATGTCTTCAATATTTTCAAAGTTCTTTTGTTATGCCTTCTCGTAGAACAGTAACAAGAGATATTGAAGCTATATACAACAATGAGAAAAGACAGTTGAAAGAATTTATTAGTAGAAAAAGTCAAAGAGTGAGTTTAACTACTGATATTTGGACTTCGAATTAAAATATCAATTATATGGTTGTGACTGGTCATTTTATTGATGGTGATTGGAATTTGCATAAAAAAATTTTGAATTTTGTTCAAATAGAAAATCACATAAGTGAAACCATTGGAAAATTACTTGAAGACTGTTTGTTGGGCTGGGGCATTGAGAATGTTTTGACCATTACTGTTGATAATGCATCATCTAATGATGTTGCAATTTCTTGTTTGGTTAAGACTTTGCGTAATTGGCAGAGTTCGGTTGTTTTAGATGGAGAATTTATTCATGTTAGATGCTTTGCGCACATTTTAAATTTGATTGTTAATGATGGGTTGAAGGAACATCAACATTCAATTAGCAAGGTACGAAAAGTTGTCAAATATATCAAATATTCCCCAGGAAGATTACAACATTTTAAGAATTGTGTTGACAGTTGCAAGATTGCATTTAAAGGAAATGTAACCATGGATGTGTGCACTAGATGGAACTCTATGTATTTGATGCTAGATAATGCTGAGAAATATGAAGAGGCTTTTGAAAAAATGAGAGAATGTGACAGCAATTTTATATCAGACCTCGATGAAGAAGGGCCTCTTACAAGCGAAGATTGGACAAATATTTGAGTATTTTGCAAGTTTCTGAAGGTTTTTTATGACTCAACTAACACTGTTTCAGCTTCATTACATGTTACATCTAATTTGTATGTTAGTGAAGTATGTCAGTTAAAGATGATCATTCAACAACATGCCATGGCTGACAATATGCTATTAAGGACAATGGCTTTAGGTATGCAGAATAAATTTGACAAGTATTGGGGCACTTATGAAAGGTTCAATATTCTTGTCTTCGTGGCGGTCTTTCTCGATCCAAGATGCAAGTCAAAACTATTAAAACATTATTTAAGCATCTTGTTTGGGACTGATAGAGTTGCAGAGCTTATGAACAAAGTGGACAATGTAATGGAAAGATTATATTTGGATTTCAAATGTGATTCAAATGAAGGATGTCTAACTTCAAGGGTTGAGATTCCAAAAGCAACTAATATTGCAACTTCTACCTTCTTTGACAATTCTCTAGAGTTTGATACTTCTATTAATATGTCTGAAATTGACGAGTATATGACCGAGAAACTTGAAAAATACTCAGATAGTTTAGATATATTGACATGGTGGAAGTTGAATGGCCACAAATATCCGATTCTGAGCAAAATAGCCAAAGATGTTTTCGTCATTCCAATTTCAACCGTCGCTTCAGAGTCTGCATTCAGTTGTGGTGGTTGTATTGTGGACTCATCGCGTACATCTTTATTACCAACCACGGTGGAAGCTATTATTTGTACTCAAAGTTGGATCTGTTCTAAGAGTCCAACTTGATCCAACTTTGTCGGACAGTGATTATAAAACTATTGATGAAGGTACTTCATTTATTTTATATGAACTATTATATTGCAAATATTATTTTTATTCTTACTAGTCACTAGTTTCATATTATTGAATTTTTGTTGTAGAAATTGATGCTTTAACTTAAAGGAATGAAGAAAAAGAGAAAGATATTATCGAGTTATAGCTAAGGTACGATTAAGCAATTTGATCAATTTCTAAAGATTTTGCATGACGCTTTATCATTTTTGTTGTGCATTCTTAGAAAGCTGAGCTTAAGCCACCGGTTGTGTTTAAATGCCGACATGGTCTTACTAATCGTTTCTATTTCTTCATTTGTTTGAAGGTTATTGCTTTGCTATTAACGGCAACTGTCTGGAACAAGTTGGATGAGAACCTCCTTCATTGGTAGAATTTTGATTTTGTGCATGGCTATTATTTATTTGATTTAAATTTTAATTGTATTTATTTGATGTTTACTGTTTACAGGTCTACATATACTCTAGTGGTAGCAGGTTGACACAAAGGCTTTTATTTGGAAAGACAAAGCATGGCGATTTAAGAAAATATTTGTCTGGTTTTTTTTAAGAAAACATCTTTTTCAACGACTAATGCTAATCAGCTCTAGCTTTTTGGTTTTGTTTCAGACATTGATCTCTTCTTCATCTGATGTTTTGTCAATTTTTTTGTTACGTTTCACGATTCGAATCGATTATTTCTGAAACGATTATTTCTATCCGACCCGGAAATGGAAGAAATGGAGCACTTTCGGAGAATTATGGGTTCAGGACAATCACTTACTTTCTCACTAATTACATAAAAATTGAAGAACTTTTATACCTACAGCCCAGTTATAGTGTTCATAGATTGGAACCGACTTGACCCGAACCGAACTGAACCGAACCGAACCGAACTTTTTGGTTCGGGTCTGTTTTAAGATATTCAGGTTTGGGTTCTGGTTTGGGTTCTGGTTCGGGTTCGGAAACCGGAACCCGAAACCGAAAAGATTGGTTCTGTTCGGTCCAAAACCGAACCGAACCGAACCGAAGATTGCCCACCCCTAATAACAAGTATAGATTATAATACCCGACTAAAATATATATTTAATATTATTTGTTGTTGAAAATTTGGAATAGATTACTTTGTTTACTTTTGTGATGTCATGGCATGAGAAAGAAATACGCCGGCGCAGGGGTAGAACTCGGTTTGGTTCGAACTGGTAAATCTTCGACCTCTTGTTGCAGATTATTCTACAAGTTCAGACAGACTTCAATAATCAGATGGGTGACTGGTCTTCTCATTGCAGGTAGTAATAAATCGGGTCAATTCACTTGGATTTGCTCAGGAACCAAAATCCAAACATTGCGGTTCGCATTTATCACCTGGGTATGTTGTTTTCTTTCAACACAGCTTTAAGAATTTCCTGTCTTACAGGAACAACTTGTAGGTTATATGAGAACTTTGATGGTAAGAAAATTGTAAATTTTGATGTTTCTTTTTTCTTTATTGTTACCCTTTATAAGTATTTTTACCACTCATAACAAATGATTAATCTTTCGGATAACAATTGAAATATTTTGAAGATGAACTACAGCGAAACACTTCAAATCAATTTTAGGTATGGATGATTGAAGTGAAAATTCTGATTATATTGTGATTAAATTTTTTCTTTAAAAAAAAACATCATGTGAATTGGAATTTGGATAATTGATGGAATGATTGTTGTTCACTGTGCTTTCATTCTTTCATCATCAGATTACTCAGAAACTCTTTGGAAACATCATCTTTAATCTAGCTTACATGTTTATGTTGTTTCTCTACAGAGGGAACTTTATTTCTCCCCTAGTTTGTTGAAGAATTTGATTTTACTTTTGAAGAGAATGCAAAAGTGTAGCGTTCAATCTGGTTGTTCTTAGAGCGTCAAATTTTAAGTTTTTTTTTTTAGATTATTTCTATATTTACGGTTGTTCCTTCGGTTTGTTTTAATTGTTGAATATCTTCATTGATTGCCCTGGGTAAGGTTTTACCTTTTTCCTGTCCATGACTGATGATACGATCAACCACGATCACAGAAAAATGCTCTATGGAGGCATTAGAACGGAGATTTGCTGTTGCCAAGGCTGAACTTCTTCAGCAGCATAAGAAGAACAAAAAAGGAGACAGTTGAGAAAAAAGCTCATTGTATCAATGGTTGTTTCACTGCAACTACGACTACGACTACAACATCTTCCGATAATTCTTCGAAGAAAGGTATTTTTGCTTTTTTGCGAGGTTAAGTAATTTTGTTATTGTGGTTTCTCTTGCACACTTACCTGGTTACATTGGATGAATGGTAGCTCATTCTCTCATTTGAGTATATATATGATTGAGGAGAGTCTAACACAATTCAACTATAGACATTATTCAATTGAAGATAGCTGATGATTTCTATACACAGATGTGGAAGAAGCTGATCCAGTTTATTCAACTCTTTCCACCGCCATACATGAAAATCTATGGACCAGTGATGGTAAAGTATTTTCTCCCTCCCTCGACTATGATAATTTAAGATGTCTACTTTCATGGTTCATAGTAAAATCCTCACTTGATGCAGCTTTCTGGTGGAAGAGGTAGCATGGTTGATAAAATTACTCATGAGCTACCTCAGAATGGTGATTCTGCTCAGAAGTACATGCAACGATCCAAAGCGAAAAAAATTGAAATTGGATCCTCCTCGATAGTTTTGTACAAAAAAGTGGACTTTTGAATGGCTCTCATAATAATGCTCTACCGCAACATTCGAAGCGCTCCAAAAGAAGCAAGTCTATGAAGAAACTAAAAGATAAGGGCTTGTTCGATCTGCCTCTACAATTTCACAAGTAAGTGCCTTTCTTTTTTGCCTCCATTTGAATTTTTTTTCTATCTATTGGAGTTTGTTTATTTGAACTTTTTTTCTATCTATTGAAGTTTCAGCAAAGAAAGTTGTATTTGATCATCTAACTAAACTGTCTTTAACTACTCATTGGAATTGGAAGTAGTAAATTCACGCAAAGTTCTTAGTGTTCTTGAGTTCTCATGCTTCTTTTTCTCTATTTGGAGGTTCTATAAAATTGAATAAGTAATGTTACATTTGCATTATAATTTTATACTTTAATCTTATGACACTCATTGATAGAAATGTTACGATATAATATAATATTTGAAATAATAGATTACATGAATCAATGATAAATGACCAATGTTAGAATATGAAATTTGCGTGTACATGTAACATTATTCAAATTTAATTCTTTAACCAAGTATTTTCACTTTGACCCTCTTAAGTTTCTTGTTTTGGTGATCCAATAGACTCAAAGGTAAGTCTTCAAATTGAGACAGTCTTTTTTTTAATATTGGAGTTTGTTTATTTGAACTTTTTTTCTATCTATTGGAGTTTGTTTATTTGAACTTTTTTTCTATCTATTGGAGTTTGTTTATTTGAACTTTTTTTCTATCTATTGGAGTTTGTTTATTTGAACTTTTTTTCTATCTATTGGAGTTTGTTTATTTGAACTTTTTTTCTATCTATTGGAGTTTGTTTATTTGAACTTTTTTTCTATCTATTGGAGTTTGTTTATTTGAACTTTTTTTCTATCTATTGGAGTTTGTTTATTTGAACTTTTTTTCTATCTATTGGAGTTTGTTTATTTGAACTTTTTTTCTATCTATTGGAGTTTGTTTATTTGAACTTTTTTTCTATCTATTGGAGTTTGTTTATTTGAACTTTTTTTCTATCTATTGGAGTTTGTTTATTTGAACTTTTTTTCTATCTATTGGAGTTTGTTTATTTGAACTTTTTTTCTATCTATTGGAGTTTGTTTATTTGAACTTTTTTTCTATCTATTGGAGTTTGATAAGGAAACTCAAGGAATTTCAAGCAAAGAAAGTTGTATTTGATCATCTAACTAAACTGTCTTTAACTACTCATGGAATGGAAGTAGTAAATTCACGCAAAGTTCTTAGTGTTCTTGAGTTCTCATGCTTCTTTTTCTCTATTTGGAGGTTGTATAAAATTGAATAAGTAATGTTACATTTACATTATAATTTTATACTTTAATCTTATGACACTCATTGATAGAAATGTTACGATATAATATAATATTTGAAATAATAGATTACATGAATCAATGATAAATGATCAATGTTAGAATATGAAATTTGCGTGTACATGTAACATTATTCAAATTTAATTCTTTAACCAAGTATTTTCACTTTGACCCTCTTAAGTTTCTTGTTTTGGTGATCCAATAGACATCAAAGGTAAGTCTTCAAATTGAGACTGTCTTTTTTTTTAATCTTATCCTCCTATAGTTTGTTCAACAAGTTGGTTTTGTCAACATCTTTTTGCCAATGCACGGAATGTGGAAAGACTATGTGCTTCAACTTCTTAAAGCAAAAAGGTCAGCTATCTCTTCATATTTGTTGTATTCTACTCTTATTCCTCTCCCTCTCTGTATCTCTATTGCTCTTCTGTGTAAAAAATTTAGTTTTTTTTAGGATAATTATCAATTTTAACTCTGTACTATGCATTTTATTTCAATTAGCCCCCACAGATAATTATTCTTTTTTTTTTTAATATTATGATTAATTCATGTTGCAGGAAAAATCAGTTATCCTAGTGTATTCTCAGTGCAGATTTTCACGGAGCATTTATATCAGGTCAATGTTCTGTTCTGCAAATTACAATTTGATTAGAAAAATTACTTTTGACTCTGCGTCAGACTGATTGTTGTGCTATTGAATTTTTATAGTTATCCAATGCAAGTCAACTTCTTTCATTGGGGTGAATGACATCATGATTCGAGAAACTACAGAAACATTCGAGATAATGACCCGAGAAGACAGATTTTGAGGTAATTCATTTGGAAATGTGTCAAGGTTATAAATGGCTGATTCTATATATTAGTCGTGGTAGCTTTAAAATATTTTGAAAAAAGTTTGAGCAATACCATGTTTATAATCATGGTAATGTTATTTGTGGGGGGTTTTAATTTTATGTTGCTTATTTGTGTTAATGACCAAGAAATGCAATGATTGCAGTTGTCAGACTGATTTTACTAATCTTGCTTCTCACAATTTCATATGTAATCTAACGCTACTTTACAATATATTATGTAAGTTATGAAAGAATCCCTCTGCGACAAGTATGTAGATTTTGGTTGAAAGTGACTACGCGATGGGTTCATTATCTCATAATATAGATTAAATCATCTAAAAATAATTAATTTTGTAAAAATGTTAAAATAGTTTTAATTGCTTCTTACAAAGTTGGAGTATTTACGTTGTAGAATTTCAACGAAGACTTGCAATAATAATTCGCAAGCAAATTAAAGAAAATATTAAATAATAAATTAAACAACTAAATTGTAATCTTATTTATTCATATATATTTCTTTCTAACATTACATAAATTGCAATCATCCGTTAGAAATACATGTTTAATAGGGTCCCATTCCAACGAATTGACCCATTCTTTCTCTTCTGCTAAATAATCCATTTGTGGCATTCTGCTAAATAATCCGTGTATTTCATCTAAATCAAGTGGCATTCGCTTCATCTTCGGACATCTTGCTACGGTAATCTTTTGCAGAGGCATACGAATCACTTGGTCGTCTCTGCAAAGCCTCTTTAAATTGGGGAGATTTTCCAAATGGATATATTCCAGTTTGGGAAAAGAGAGAATTTTAGGATTTGTAATTCCTACTAACTTAGTTTCATCACGTGCTTCTTCTTTTAATTCCTCCAAACCCTTACATGACTCAATATGAATTTTTTCCATGTTTTGAAGGTTCGACAGTAGTCCCAATGGAAACAACTTCTTCAGATTTGGACAATCACAAAGATATAAGCATTTCAAATTGGAAAATGGTTTGGAACCTCTTTCTATTTGAGATTGTCTTTGCACATTGCATGCACAATCAAAAACATAATCTCCTAAACTCATCACATCATCATCATCATAAATATTTAACACGTGAATGTCGTCGACATTCGAATACCCTGAACTATCCTTGCTGAATGTAATCCTCTGCAAGTAATCATATTGGTCAATCTTTGTCTTTCTTAAATAAATCTGCTTTACACGCCAAATTCTAAGAGCCTCTTCAAACTTGGAGATGAATTTATAACTGAATTTTCCAACAAAGAACACGTAGAAGTTAGGAAGTCTTCCCTTGATTTTCATTTGTTGGATGAAAGCAGAAAAGCTGACAAAGTCCTCAAACAAGATAGTCAAATGTTCCAAGTTGTTCAAGGAGTTTAACTCATTAACATCAATTCTAGCCTGGATTGCTAAATATTGAAGAGCAGTTAGCTTACTAATAACACCCACACCAATTCTTTCTATCTTTGTGTTATAAAGGTCGAGGTATCTCAATTTTATCAAACTTCCAATGCCTTCTGGCAATTGACTTACTCTTGTCTCGCGGAGATTTAGTCTTTCCAAAGAGCGTAGTTCCACCAAAGATGACACTTTTTTCAACTCTTCGCACCACATGAGTATCAATGCAGTAAGATTCTTCAATAATGAAATGGATTCTGGCAAAGTTTTTATGCTACTGTGAGATAGATCAAGAAGTTTTAGCCCATCTAAATATCTAAAGAAACCATCACAAACCACACTAAGTGAAAAGTTGCCCTGTAACAATAATGTCGAAAGCCTATTGCATTTTGGCGATAAATCAGAAATTTCTTTAATTTGATTATTCATGAGGGAAACAACTTCGAGTTTATCCGTCCAACTTTCTTCATCGGGAATGTCTTTCAATCCTATGTCATCTTTTATCATGAAACGAGAACCTGCAATTTGGAGTGTCATATCTCTAATCAAATCATGTAGACGAACAAACTCACTTTCTAAAGACGCAACTATTTCAATTGAAAGCAACGCGACTCGTTCAAGTTTTCTCAAAATAGCAAGGCCTTTATCGAACATCTTGGCCATACCAACATTCTTACCCAACAACCCTGCATCAATAAACAACCAAATTAAATCGTTTATGTCTATTAGATAATCTTCAGGATATGTGGCGCAGTATAGAAGACATTCTTTTAGTTCATCCTTTAGTCGCTCATAGCTCAATTTTAATACTTTAAATACTTTCTTTTCCATGTCATCTACTCTATCACTTGAGTTTCGTAATTCATCCAAAACATTCCTCCACTCACAAACATCATTACATCCTATCATGCTCTTTGCCAATGTAATTATTCCAAGTGGCAACCCTGCACACTCCTGCAGCACATCAATGCTAATCTTTGTCAAATCATCAGGTATTTCACGACCAATACTCCTAACAAATAGTGTCCTAGCATCTTCCGGTGAAAGAGGATCCACTTTGATGATATTATCACAATACATTTTTAAACACAGGTCTTTCGATCGACTTGTTACAATCAATCGATATCCAATTTCTTTAGGAAATCTCAATCCAACCTCATTTGAATCAAAATCTGACCACATATCATCTAAAATCAAAACAAATTTTTTCTTCATTTTCAATGCTTCTGCAAGTATTCCAGCTCTTTGCAATTCATCATGCACACCCGAAATAGACGCTCCAATTTTATTTGCAATATCATTTTGCAATTTTTGAATAGTGCAATGTTTTGAAACTGTAATCCAATAAACATTGCCATAAATCTGAGGCTTATCCAACATCAAGTTGTGTAAATGTTTTATCAAAGTTGTTTTACCCACTCCTCCCATTCCCCATACTCCAATTGTCGACGCCTTATTCTTGGTTAGTAAATCTGAAATCTCATGTATATAACTAGTAAACTTGTCACCCACTAAGTTACTTGTGGGAAATTGAACTTGCATTTTCTCGTGGACTTCAATTGTAAGATCTTCCCCAAACTTGCCTATCTCTGCAAGTTCCTTAGCTTCATTGATCAAATTATCCACCTCTCTACTCTTGTCAGCAACCGATAACATTCTACTCTTTCCCACGTTTCAAATTCCAAGTTCTTTGCTTCCAACATTTTTACACGAATCTCAATCACTTTCTTTCTTTCTTTTCTTAATACGAAAAGATCCTTTGAAATTCCTTTTTAATTCATCCACCACATCTGGGTTGGTACAACTACGAAGCTGGTTATAGATATTGAGTAAATTCTCCATGTTTTCCATACCTAATCAACGTTGAAGAATGAAAGATCAGATTTCCTTCTACGAATACCATGCAGAAACAAGCTTCAAATGAAAGAGGAAAAACCCAAGAAATTTCTAGTCGAAGGAAGTCAACATACCTACCCTTTTACTGGAACGAAGAAACTTTTCAGTCTGTCTCAGCACTGTATCAATCTCTGCATAAATAAAACATACTCTTTATGTAAACATATTAACCAGAGAGAACTTTTATGTATATAAAAGAGAAGAGCATGGTTTGAGTAAAAACCAGATCTGGCGACAAGCGGAGAGAATTTGCATAACTATAACAGAGAAAAGCCTGATTTAAGTAGAAACCCCCCTCCACTTGAGCTCCAGAAATAAGAAATATTTCTGGATCCACCTCATATCTAATATGGTAGAAGCTTAAGCCGAAGTGATTGCCAAGATCGAAATCAAGACATAAAAAAAATGAAAAGATGGCAAACCTTGTCAAGCGACTGGATTGAAGAAGATATTGTAAGCCATGGAAGGAAGAAAAGGAAGTTCACTGGAGAATCAACTCACCACTCTATAAAGCAGGATCTGAAGTTGGGTCGTTCATCTTGGGTAGTGACTCTTCAGCGGCAGCCGGCAGGGGCTGTTCATGGCGGTGGCTTGTGCGTCGTCTTCTGCTCAGCGGTGGCCTTCTATTCTTCGACACAGAAAGGCTTCTTATGAGAAAAGATGACGCCGGCCAAAGAATTAATCAACTTTTTTATTTTCTTTTAGCAAAATTGCAATTTCTTGAAAATTGCAATTTTTGTGATTTAAGAATAAATATATAAAATATTTAGTAACATAAAAATTATGTGACGCAAATTCTCAAGGCAAGCATAAATATTATGTGACGAAAAATTAGTCAAAACTTAACTAAACTGAATTATCTCGAATATTTGATGTATAAAAAAATAGAGGACGGTTGGTCTCGTTAGCCCCGCGACCTCCCCCAGCAGCCACTGTTGAGTTCAGACTAAAAAATTTGATTGGCATAGTTTTTAAACTTTGAGATTTTTTGTAAATTACTTTAACTTTATTGTTTAAATTTAAAAACTAATTTTTTTGACGTACAATTATTACAAAATGAAATGAAAACTACAAGGCTTTTAACAAATAAAAATAAATAAATTGAAACAAAATTATATTTTTATTCTACTTTATTGAAATAGTAACAACTCAGAAAAATGAGTTCGCTGAGAATCATGGAGGTCATGGAGACGAGTGGGAGTAGGGCTCTGGGCAGCGACGCGGTGGAGAGTATTTCGGCGAGGCTTTCATTGATTGACGACCTTTACTTTCCTCGCGCTCTCCATTCCGCCTCTACCGACCCCTCTCAACGCAAGACCATCCTAAGCGACCTCCTCCTTCGCGACGTCCCTGTTTTCTTAGGTACAAATTCCCTTTTCTATGTTTTTTTTTTTTTTTTTGGTTTCATCTTGAATTTTTCAATTTCGGTTTTTTCTGAATTCAATTTGGAATTTTTTCTCTGAAAACCAGAGTTTTTTTTTGGTAATTTTAATGGTTGAGTAGTGAAATGGATGGTATTACGGAAATATTGAAAACATGCATTCTGACTAAATGCACTCTTATATGGACACCAAGGTCCGTTTGAATTGTGAGAAAGTGAACAGAGAAAAATGGGGATATTCATGGAATTTTTTCTCAATGTTGATGGCACTCTTCCAAACAATTTCTTTTATTTATATAGTTTCATTAACACGTTTTCTGCACCTTGTAATTCTCGAAAGGATTTGCTGAATTTTCTTGCATTCATTCTTTCCTTGCCACAGTCCTGTTTGCTTCAGAAGTGGAACTCCAAAACAAGGACAGCTTTTGCTTCAAAATCTAGTCATTTTTAGTTTCGTAGGTCAAGTCTTCCATTGATCGAATACTGCTTCATGCAGTTGCTAGAAGAATCATATTGTTTTCTTAATCCAATTTTTTGAATTGATTTGTTTGATACAGAGCGCTATGGTTCACAGTTAACATTCAATGAACTCCACATTTTTGATGTACTTGAAGACAATTATGAAGTGAACTGGCACTTGAAGCATCTCAGAAGCATAATCAGTCCAACATCAGATGAGCTACGATCAAGGTCCGTGACAGTGAAGAACAGAAGGCGGGCTTATCTGAATAAACTGATATTTGAGGGTCAGTATTTCTCAGAGGATGCAATGAGGGAGAGAGAGCCTTATTTGCATCATGAGTATGTTGGAAAGTTTCAGGATCCAAGTGGCAGAAGCATGGCAAGACCAGGGGAGAGATGGTCGGAGACATTAATGCGAAGAACAGAAGAAGCAATCTTGGTCGCAAAGATAAGAGGAGAGCAGCAGAAACTAGGGGTGGCTGAGAGGGATTGGATTGGTAACAATAATATAACCCAAGAGGAAGTAGAGGAGGAGGAGGAAGATGAAGAAGAAGATGAAGAAGAAGATGAAAAAGAGGATGAGGAAGAAGAGGAGAAACAGCAG
Source organism: Begonia masoniana (assembly GCA_022432975.1). NCBI lineage: Eukaryota > Viridiplantae > Streptophyta > Magnoliopsida > Cucurbitales > Begoniaceae > Begonia > Begonia masoniana. Next base: position 38,712,794 of record CM039508.1, on the reverse strand, counting down.
AAAGTTAAGGAGAATGAGGAAGAAGCACAAAAAGATGATACACCAGCTGACTCTGCACATTCTGCTGAGGTATTTAGAGGTTTTTCTCCTGAAAAAAAAAAAAGCAGGAGAGAAAGTGGATTGTTAAATGCCATTAATTATAAAGTAAAAGATAAAAATAGAAAATAAATTATTTTATTACAGTTTCCAAATTATTAGGAAAATAAATTTTGAAAGCTGCAACTTTCAACTTGTCAATATTGTTGTAGTTTAAAAAAAAAAAATACTTTATTTTTTATGGTAGGATGGAAATTTACGTAGTGTTATTTGAAAATTCGCCGTATACTCTTGTAAAAGAAATGCAAATAAGATATCACTATATGAATGCAAGAGATTAAAAGTCAAAGTGCTTCCAACATACATAATTTTATTTTGTTTTGTTTAACGTTGAGACATTTTTGGGTATTAGTTAATGATTCTTGGTTCTCTTATCTATAGCATCAATTTGTCTCTCACTAAAATGTTATGAACTTGTTAACAGTCAGTTGGCCAAGCTCGTCCTGATGCAACCAACGATGTCCAATCCTTCACAGAAGGGTCTAGCCTGGGAGGCACCTTATCTGCAGAAGAAATGCAAGATCAGATGGACCAATTTACCTCCATCATGCAGGAGAAGTTTCCGTTGGGAGAAGATTTTGAGCATTTAGATTATTCAAAAATAGACAATGACCAGACATTGGATGATTATTGGCAGAGAGAAGTAAATGACGATGCCGAGGAGAAGTCATTTGATGAAGGTTAGGAAGCAGATATACTTTAACTTTTCAGTGGTAATCTCTCTTGAGTTAGCTAACCAAATGATAATTTAGGATTAGTGCTGTTCTGATTATGTACCTTACTTTTCATCTGCTTCTGTAAATATATGATGTTTGGCCTATGTCTACTCTTCATTGGTAATATATATGATTCCGAATGCATCACTATTTCCGGCCCCATAAGAGATTCTTCCCGAGGTCAAAGTTGTGGAAATTTGAAATTCACTTTTGCTATTGGCTCTTAGATGGCATCTTCCTCCAATTTGTTACTCCAATGTACTAATATTTCTCGTTGGCCTCGCACCTAACTTCGTTGTAGAACTTTTTACAGGTAAAGTGTTAAAGGTTTAGAGTATAAACTGTCCCAAACGATTGGCGCTGAAGATGAAGGATGGTTGCCCACCAACTTCAAATTGTCGATCTTGTCGAGAAGAATTTGCTAATTGTTTCATCTTGCGTGGGCTTGTTCAAAATTCAACTTTGGAATTTTCAATTGTTCATCTCTATCTCTAAGTTGTTGTTCAACAGCTGCCACCACTGTTTTACCGCCACAATAATGGGATTAGAACATGAGTTCTACCATAACGAGCTTGGAAGTGCATCATTTTGACTGATCTTTGTAAAGTGGTGTTGTGCCAATATTCAGCCCAACTTAACCAATGGCTCCAAGAGCGTGGCTGATCTGACGCAAAACAATGTGAGCAAGCCTCTAAGCAATGATTCAATACCTCGGTTTGTCTATTTGTTTGCAGATGGTTTGCCAAACTCATCCGAGTTTAGTTTTCTGAAGCAAAAAATCTCATGTCAGATCTTGCTAATAAAAATTACTATACATAGTTGAAGTTGTGAATTACTCTTTTTCTTTGAAAATAACCTATCTCACAGGCGGGGTGATTCTCTTGAGTCATTAGATTGACGACATCTTAACATGCTAATTTCTTTACCATTGTAATTGTAGTTTTGACTCTTAATTTTGCGCATTTTCAAACTACTACTAAAATTATATAATTTGATATATGATCGCATTTGTCTGCACGACAATTGAACACTTTTTTTTTATCTATCTTGTCGTGTAATGCTAGCAATTGATAGGTTTTTAAGTCTTAGATTTTCACTTGCTTGACTCCGAATGATGTTTGGGGAGACCACACTTCCAATATTTTTTTTGGTGAAATGTCTGTGTCCCCTTTGATCTGTGTTAAACAAAGTGATTGGGTGAATAAAAATATGCTTAAAAAGAAGTTTTGTACGTTCATTTTTCTCAATTTTATACGGAGTCGTTGTAAGTTGAAAAAATAAAAGTATTGAAATGATCACTTATTGTCATAGATGTTGACGTTCGTAGAGTGCATGTTGTACAACGTTGTTGCACTACCTATTATGCACGTCTCAAATAGACATTTGATGACATGTAAGTGTGGTACATTCATCCCGCCCATGGCCGAGCAAAATAAAAATTTCCAAGATATAGTCCGGTGGGCTCGACTCGAACTAAACTTGGACCTATTTTTTTACTACTTAGTCGACCCAAAGCTTTATCCGGCTATTGACTTTTGAAGGAGTCAGCGCCGATTTTGTAAAGAGCGTCATAGCTGTTGGTCGGCCTCCATCATAATGGTCCAAGGCCGGTGGTCGCAGCTTAGACCACGTAAAAATGAGTGGGGTGGACGGGAGAGCCATGTTTCCTTCATCTTTCGCAACACAAATGGAAGAGTTTTAACCCATTCGAAAGGGCATTTTAAACTCAAACAGGTTATACAGAAGCAGTGACAACCTAGGCAGATTCTCGAACTTAATCGATGTCTCTTTACAAGCTGACTAAAACAGCCTTAACCTATACGAACAACAAAGCAACGATACATCCCTTCCAAAAACATCATATTTCCCAGTCAACAATCACGAAGACGAATGATATAATAACGAACAAGAGATAAAATCAGTACCTGGTTGTCAGTCTAGAAATCTTTTAAAGGATAAAAAGGTTAATATACTCCCATAACAGCCACATTCATCTGCCTTTGAACCAATTACAAAACATAAAGGTAGAATATGATCTACACTTCATTGAGTAACACCATGAAGGTCTAATGTTCATGATCAATCAAATACATGTTGCTACAATGCAAAATACTAAATAGAAAAGATTGAAATAATCATTTAGAAACCAAGTTTAATGGTACTTTATCCGAGGTCTTATAAGATCAAGCGATTATTGAAAGACATCCATATCTCAGAAAAGAGTCACCAGAACAATCGATCATATTCTACCCCATCGACCAAGCAATGATGGGAACCGACGCTAGATTCATCAGTTGAACGATAGTGTCAAAATATCAAACAATTGTGCTATATACAGTGGTAATTGAAGCGAAGCAGATTCACTTTTAACATAATCTTTATAAATTTACGGTGGTAATAAGACATACCATACTGAAATTTTGACTGCCTACTGTTAGATTGGAATCAGTACTAGATTTGAATATGACATAATTTCTGAGTCCAGCTTTTCCTCCGAGCCAAAGTTCTAGACCAAATCAACCTGGTTTGATATGCTCCTTATCTCTAAAACGACCTCCTTGAACTTGTCATTATCGACCATGGCCTCCAATATTTTATCATCCGAAACTGAGGGTGAAACTTTCGGCAGACCACTGTTCTTAGTGGACGACGAGAAAATTATCTCAGAAATACGATCTTTCTCCACTTGTCTATCGTATTTTTCTTCTTCTCTCGTCCCAGACGCAATGAGATGATAAGTATACACTAGTTTTTCCTGACCTAGTCGATAAGCGCGAGAAATAGCTTGTCTTTCGACAGATGGATTCCATAAAACATCAAGCAAAACTACCCTCGACGCTCCAACCAGATTTATACCTTCCGAGCAAGCCTTTGTCGATGCCAGCAACACTCTTGCTTCGCTGGTCGGATCGTTAAGAATATTAATCGAAGATTGCCGTTTCTTTATATCGTAGGTTCCATCCATGCATAACACCTCCTTCCCTTGGATCCAATTAAAGTGCAATTCCAGGTGTTCCCTTACAAAACTCAAAGGCTCGAGGTATTGGCTAAAAATCAAAACTTTTTCGTTCAGAGGTTGGCTTAACCGAACGAGTTCAATGATAAATTGTATTTTCACGCCATAATCTAAATTCAGTCGCAAGTTTTCCAACACGGCTAAGTTGACAACACACTCATTTCTATTAAATTTGAGATATAGTGATGGATGGACTGAGATCAAAGACTCCAAATAATCAAGTAACAAAGGATTCTTCAATTCTTGAATGCTCTGAAGAACATTTCTCTGCAATTCTGTTGGTTTTAATATAATAACTGAATTTCTTAGCCCCGGAAGTCTTTCTTGAAGTATGGTTCCTTTGTGTATATGCACAAACGGGCTGATCATCGCTTGAACTTCTCTCACCTTGGCTCTTTCCAGCACATCATCGGCATCTTTACCAATAGCACTGGTTAGAGAGTCCCACTTTGCTCTTGAAATTTTTTTCTTTCGGCCACGTTTTTTCTCCAAAATATCGTCCTTCCCATAGGCAAACTTTGGCCTCGCCAACCTTAGAGTATTATAGAACTCAGTGAAATTATTCTGAAAAAGAGTTCCTGAAAGGATGATCCGCTTTTCAGTCTTCAATTGCATTAAAGTCTGCCAGATGTAACTACTATCGTTTCGCGGAATGTGGCCCTCGTCGAAAAATACGATTCCTGGAAATTCAAGAAGCATTTTTCGTATCTCCAATTCAGAATGCAAGCGTTCACTTGCAAGTTGTTCGAACAGCCGATAACCGATACCCAGGATGCTTTTTTCGAATTTCCACGAATAGAGCTTCACGAGTCGAATAAATTCTATATTTTGGCAGACTTGCGGGGCTTGAATCAGAGGGCTAAGAGCAGCCCAATTTTCCTTGCCGGAGAACTCAGTCTTGTTAAGGTTGTGAAAAGGTATTCCCATTTTCCACTTCTCAAACTCCTCTTCCCATGTAAGAAGCATACTCTTTGGTGCAATAATCACCGGCCGGCAATTTGGGTATAGCTCCATATAACTCTGAAGAAAAACGATGGTTAGACGCGTTTTCCCTGTCCCGGGGGCGTGAGAAATTATGCATCCACCAGTCTCGCTGGAGATTCCTCTGTTTCTTAACTTATCGAGATGAATTCCTCCAGCTATGTTTTTCCAAATAAATTCAAACCCTTCGCATTGATGGGGATACATACTCTTCTTAATGCCCGGAATAATGTCCCATACTGTACCATCACAGTGATCATAAGAATTAGATTGGGCATGAAAATCACCACCGGAATCATCCTTACGAATGTCGCTGAAGGTGAAGCCATCTACAGGACCATAGTATCTCCTGCTTGGCTTTCCAAAAGGATATGGATCCTGCAAATCACTAACCATGCTTAGCTACAAGATTATGATTTTAGAGAAAAAAACAGATAGGAAAGAGGTTTTATCAGCTACAATCAATGAGTGAACTCATCAAGCACTTTGTTTAAATTTGAATTATCCATCTCACTAAAACTACAGCAAATCATTTTAAAACCAGAACATGCAAAGATATTGACATCGATTGAGGTAAGAACATAACTCAGGTCAGCAATCATAATACAATATTATATTCGCATAAATGCAATCTACATAAACCACGAAAGCATACGAAGCATGTGAAGAATAAAATCAAGGAGGATAAAGGAAATAATGATCAATGTTCATCCATTTTCTCTCCACGGAAAAGAAAAATACAACCCCACTTACAAAAGAAGGCACGATATACTTGATTTCCAGTTTCACGTAAGAGCAAACCATGCATCTAAGTCCGATTTCTTGATCGAGAATTAGCTGATGAACACCTTGAAAGCAGAAGGTAGACCGGTCGACTCCGCAATGAGAAGGAGGAACATCTGGAATTTTGGCCTGCTGATCACGGCACTCATATCATAATTTCAAAAGTCACATAGTATGAAAAATGGGTAAAGTAGGAACAATTCTTTCAATAGTCCAGATTACAACATTTGCATGCCGGACACTTACCTCTTGATTTCATTATTGATTTCTAGCGAGATATGCAAAAAAGTAACATTGGTAAGGATTTGGTCTGATTGAAACCCCAAATAGACAAAATTTAGACAACCTTTGTCAGTTTCTAGACTATGAAACCTACACATGAAAAATGGAGATTCAGGATTCAAAACATTTGGTGTCCAGATATGTTTAAAATGTTGGAGACAAATAGAGCACTGGAGTAGGGTAGGGGCAGAGGGAATTTCCTGTGGAGCGTTCAAATGCATAAGACATCTTATATTTTGTTCAGGAAAAATAAAATAGAAGAAAACCTACCATATAAGACTCAACAAAACCCATCTCGCAGCACCTGAGACCAAATTCAAGCTCAGCCCAAAGCTTTTCCAATTCAATTTCGTCTTCGGATTTGTCCGGCAAAATAGATTCCTCTACTCCAAATTTGAATTTCAATGGAAGAGAACCACTTGTACATCCAAAATCATACGAGCCTTGATCGGTAGATAAAACCTTCTCTTCTAGTCGAATGGCTTCATTATGAAATATCGAATCGACAAGAACACGATAGATATCAAAACTCGTGTTTGCTCCTTTGCTCTTCACCGAAGTAAACTCCTCACTTCTATCTCTCCCCATTTTCCCTGAAATACCACAAAAACTGGCATTATTTGATCCTTTCGACAGACATTTATCATTTTCTGGCCTGCTCTTCTGTTGATCATCAAATTCATTGCTGTCGTTTGTTTCAGATTCCCGTCTACCAGAACAAGCTTTCAGATGACTCCGATAAGTTTCAAGGTCAATTCGACCATAGTTTTTCGAAATGAACCCTTCACAGCTATCTCTCCCTCCTTCCTCCAAATTACCACAAAAAGTGGCATTATTTGTTCTGGTTTTGAACTTATCGTCACTAGATTTTGACGGATAAGGATTGTTCTTTTGCCTGCCATTGTGTGGAAAATTGCATGGATTGTTGTCCTTCGTTTTAGATTCCCATCTATCATAACAAGCTTTAAGCTGATTAAAATCCGATTTTTTCTCACTTGGATGAGTATTTTTAACACCATCATCAATTTCATTAGCATCGAAATCATCATTCTCTCCAGTATCAGCACCTTCACTACCACGAAACGGGTTACTGAAAGTTTCAAACTCCATACGCTTCTTTTCAAATGTCGAACTAAAATTGGAGCAACTTGTATTCGCCCAACTCTTAACCTTAGAGTCAATATCAACCTCATCATCCCGGTTTTTGGAGTCATCGAGCTCATCGCTGCCACGATCAACCAATCTGTCAAACCCATTCGGTTTATCCATTTTCACTCCATCGCCAAACTTCTCTCCCTTCTTAGCTTCTCCAAAACTCCTTATTGTGTCATCACATTTGACACTTTTCTTCCTCCCCTTTTCTTCGTATGAGCTCAAGGATGACTCGGACGAGTCAGAATCTACTGAGTTCTCCAATTCGGCCACTTCATAGTCCTCATCGCTCATATCATCTGCCTCGCTCTCGCTGGATGATAACTCCGTTTCTTCAGATTCCTCGGCCTCGTTATGGTTATCAACATTGCCAGAAACAACTTCATCGACAGGATCCACAGAAACATAATCTTCGGGTTTTGCAAAATTAAAAATTGAACAATTCCCAGAAACAACCTCATCGTCTCCATCAACAGAAAAATATTCACTACATTTATCAGAATCTAGATAATTCAAATTTGAACGATTCCCAGAAATAGCCTCATCATCAACATTAAAAGATTTATATCCATCGCATTTAGCAGTACTTACAGACTTCGAAATTGAACATTTGAAGTGCGCAGAATCAACGCCTTCCTTGTTTTCATTCAGCACAACCTCATCACTGCTACTTTCCACTTCAATTAGGTCTTCTTCCTCATTATCATCATCCTTCTCTCCGATTTCAGATTTCTTCACATGTTTTGCCCGCGAACTCTCACTGGGAACAAAATCTAAAGGGTTATCTCGTTTCCTCCGTCGTTTATAGACTCTAGTCTCCTCCACATTATCCTGCTTCGAGTCGCGAGAGCAATGTCGAGACCCATCAACCCCATTAACATTCTTGAGCAATTCATCGCCCGAAGATGCATTTGGTACTCTGGCGGTACAAGAATCAACCTCAGAATCCCTCTTCTTCTTCTTCCTCTTCTGCAACTCCTCGTAAAATTCCCTGTAAACTTGCTCCTGCCTTTGCCTAGTTCTCCTCGCAATGGGCAAGCTGTAGTCGAGCATCTCCTCCTCCGGTCGACCCACTTCCTCCTCAACAGTACAAAAAGAACCACACAATCATACTAAAAAAAGGAGGAAAAAATGGAGGTTTCAGAGAGAGGAAGTGGCAGAAGGAGAGAGACTGAAGGGAAAGAGAGAGCAAGAAGACAAACGATAAGCAGTGCGTGAAAAGTTGTATTGGTAGAGAGAGATTGAGAAAAAGCTGCGACTTTTCACGGACCGTAATCGAGAATTATACAGTATATTTGATAGAATACTGCAAGAACATCACATTTAACGTAAAAACCTGCGAGTCCTACCGACAACGAAGGTCCCCAAATAATTTCAAACAAAACTTCTCTAATAAATTAATGGGTTAAATCTAAAAAAGGGCTACAACTGTCCATTTAGTTTAAAAAAACGGCTCAAATTTTTTTTTGAGCCAAAAAAAAAAATTTAAAGTAATGAAAATGTAACGCCCGACATTTTTAGCCGGGAAATTATCCCTCGAATTATCCAATGGGATTAGGTTTATATTAATATAATGTATGTTTTGGTGAAATTTGTTGGGATGTTTAGTGGAAAACTAAACCAAAGTGTAACCAAAGCATTTATTTAGTTAGAAAACCAATGGAGGGGTTGTTTAGGTAGGAATTAAGGTAGGTGGGAGGAAGCCAATGAATGGCTGACATGTGTTCAACTTGTTGAACAAGATATACTCTTCCTCCTACGTGAAACCCTCTGGACTTCTCTTCTCTGTTCTCTCTATTCTCTTCTCTGCATTCTCCCTCTTCCAGACGACAAACGACCAGCGAAGCTCCTCTAATCTCCTCAGTTTCTCTGCCTAAGATCCATGGATCGCAGAGGTAACACGAACAAAGCTTGCTGCAACTCACGGATAGCAGGTAAGTTCATACCGTAGGTTGGCCCTTAAGGCCCTACATCACGGAGGTACTAGGTTTTCATTTATGTCGGGTTGTTTCAGGTAGAAAAGTTAGAGTTACGTTCTGAGTTATCTGCTTTTTCCTTATGTTCTGCTGTTTTATTCATGTTATCTGCTGTTTTAAGTTCAAGCACTGTAAATGCTCATGCATACACGATTTTTCCGAAAGATATGCAAAAGTTTTCTGTGCACGGTTTTGAAGTTAAGAAGGATAAAAATCTGATTGTAATGTACCGATTAAGTATGGGACGGGGACTGGTGTTCTGCTCTAAATTATTAGTGCCTGATAGTGCACTTCTGTTACGCCTGTTTCCCTATAAGCCCCACTTTCTGACAGATAAAAAGTAATGTTCTGCACTGTCACTGTATTCTGAAAATTCATGCATGGCATGTGCATCAATGCATTTTTATATGTTCTTACTGAGCTCTAGGCTCATAGTTGAACTCTCTGATGTAGGTACGGATCCTGTAGATGAGGACTTTATGCCTCAGCCTGATGCATAGGTGGTTGGTGGCACGAGCTCATGGGGGTTGGTTGTTGCAGCCAGACAAGAGTTAACCATGTGAGAATGTATTCTCTGAAGTTATGCCAAGTTCTGTATCGTCTTTTGAAGTTTTAAAACATTTGAAGTGTAGGTTCAGTCCTGCAGGTTCAATTCTGTATTGATGTCTAAAACCTCTGTATTTGACAGTTGTATATATATTTCGAAATGTTTTGAAAACATTTTGGAACTGCTTGAGTTCTCCCTTTTTAGGTTATGCATGGATGGTCTCGAATTTTAGAGCTATCCATGCAGTTTGTTTTTCTTGAATCTGTCATTTGTAAAGCATGTTTTACAACCTCGTTTCGAATCGGGTTTTGAAGGTCTGAAACTTTTATGCCTTCTGTTTTATGTTCCCTGCTTATACGTCTTCCTGTCAAAAGTTGTCAAATTCTGCCTTTAAAACTACATCTTCTGATTACATCCACCGCTGCTTTAAAAATTACATCCACCGCTACTTTAAAATTACATCCACCGCTGCCTTCAAAATCACTTCCACCGGTGAACAGTCCATTTCTATCTGTAGTTCATTTCCATCGGTGAACAGTGCATTCTACCTATAGTTCACTTCCACCGGTGAACAGTGCATTTCTGCCTGCATCCACCGCTGCCTTTAAAATCACATCTTCCGCCTGACGTCATCCACATCTTCCGCCTGACGTCATCTGCTTTACTTCTACCGCTGTTTCTGTTGCTTCTATTTAATTCACATCTGCCGCTGTCACTGTTCACTTTTGTCTTATTCACATCTACCGCTGTTTACTGTTCACTTTTGTCTTATTCACATTTACCGCTAGTCTATATCGCTCGCCCAGTTTACTTACATTTTCTGCTTCGTCATTCATCCACATCTTCCGCCCAGTTTAGCTACATCTTCCGCCTGACGTTATCTGCCTAATTCTTCCACCCCGTTTTAGTTACTCCTTCTGCCATAGATCACTCGATTCCGGTATTCACTGTAGCCTTTCTTTCAATATTCCTTTCAGTTTATATTTCTCATTTATTTTCACTGCATGTATTTTATCACGTTGTTCTCTGCATGCTCGTCGCCCACCCAGCCTTTTATTTAAACGTTTAAAGTGTTCTGTCTCCCTGTTTTCTTTAGTCTTCTATTTTAGTGGTTCAAAAATTAATATGTCTTCTGATTCTGTTCCAAGTATTTTGATTTCTTCTGCCGTTCATTCTGTAGTCCGATTTTTAACTGTTTTCCCGCTTTACTTTCAAATCCAGAGAATGTTTTCTCTCTCTGTAAAGTTTTAAGGATTGGTTTGTCTTAAAAGTTCAGTCTGCTTTGTTTGTTTACAAAAAAAATATATGTCCCGTTTTCTGTTAAATGTCTCGGAGTGATGGCTCCTCGGCTCCGATCGGGTCGGGGGTCGTCACAGAAAATGTACAAAAAACGACTTTGCGGGGGCACTTTTGAGGATGAAGATCCCCCACTTTCCAATTTCTGAAGGAGAATGGTTGGCCGCGTCCGGAGAACGGCCAACCGTTCTCTGCAAAGGTATTTTTGATGATGAAGATCCCCTCGCATTTTTGGATGAATTTTTTAAAAAATACCAAATAATATTTAATTTATTTGAAATTTTTACTACGTGTTTCCCACTTAAGGCGAAGATAATTTGAAAAGTTTTGTGATTTTCTAACACTAGTACGATTTATTGAAATTTTATTTAATTATTTTATAAAACAATTATAATAAATCGTACAAGTGTTAGAAAAACACGAAAAGTTTTCGATTATCTTCTTATAATGTGAGAAACATGTGATAAACATGTGATAAAAATTTCAAATAAATTCAATATCTATTATTACATTTTAATTCTTAATTTGCTACTTAATAATATTATTTACTATCTATTATTACATTTTAATTCTTAATTTGCTACTTAATAATTGATGTATTTAATGTGATAAATTACAACTAATTAAAGTTAGTAATTAATTACATTAATTAAAGTTAGTCATTAATTACATTAATTAATGAATGTCACTTAAAAGGTAAGAATTAGAATGCAATAATAAAAAATAAACTTAACATTATTCATTTATAATATATTGGACCTCAAATTAATTTATTTTAACAGAAACGCAATATCCATTGTTTAGTTGTTAGTAGTTTGGACTTTATTTTCAATTTATTTGTTAAATTTAACATGTATATACTATTTTTTCATTTAATCACGTGTTTAATATGATTTTTAACTTCTTTGATGATTTTTAACTAGATTGCAAATTCTGTTGATCACCTCCAGTGGATAGGGGTGGGCACGGTCCCGTCCGTTCTGGTCCGGTTCCTGCTTAGAACCGGACCAGACCGGACATTTCAGGATTTTAAGTTCTCGAATCGGAACCGGTCCCATGAGGAACCGGGACCGGACCGATTTGCTGGTCCGGTACCGGACCGATTTGTCGGTCCGGTTCCCGGTCCGGTACCCGTTCCTATCGAATTTTTTTAATTTTAATTTTTTTAATCGCCTTTCAATTAGAGGAATCGGTCGGTTTGGCTGTCAAACTACGTAATCACCAGATTAGTTCATCTTCTCCAACAGTCAGAGCGGCAATGATTCTTCAACAATAGCAGTTAATGTCCAGAGCTGGAGTTTCCAATTCCGGTCTTCCTCCGATGCCTATGTCTGTAAGCGCAGCTGACCTTGAGCGCTCCGACAATGACATCGTCGACAGTCCATCGTCCTTCAAAACCCCTATCCTTGTAAGTTTTTGCTCTCAACTAACAGTACACACTCGATTCCTGGAATTGGATCTTCATTCCTGTACACGGTTCCGCCACATCTTTTGAGGATTCTCGAAGCCGATCAGTCATTGAAATTTATTTCCATTCGGTTGATTTACAGGAAGGTTCGACTCAGGCACAAAACTTCGAAGCACAGGGCAGTGTATCGGGAGGCGCGCTGTTGCGAAAAATCGTATACGCAAGTGCACGTGTCGCAAAAGTAATAAAGTGTGTATAAGTACGAATGTCGATCCCACGAGGAATAAATATGTTAAATATTGAATATCTAAATTTCAGTTTAATTTGAAAAGAAATAATAAGTTGATGATTTTAAGATTTTAAACTAAAATAATTCAAATAAAAGAAATTTAACAATTTAAATAATAGAATTAAATAAAAGAGTAAGATTATATGATGAGAAAATCCAGGGTTCCGATTTCACTTAACTAATCCTATTTATTAAACCTAATCAAGTAATCAATTCCTATTCCTTCGTGTTGATGGCAATTTCACAATAATATTCATCAATCTCTCTCGAGCAAAGACAAACTTATTCAATTAACGAATTATCACCTCTCGGTCTCTAATCCTGAGAATTAATTGAATACATTAAGAACAAGAAATTATATTACCACTCAAACGCCCTAACTATCTCTAGTCTAGGATCCTTTTTAAGGCAATTTATTCAGTGCACGGTTAAATTCTCCGCTCTCGCATCCCGAATTAACCCTAAAGTTCTTAGTTTTGGTGATCAAGCAAACCTAAGTATTACGTTCAGAATAAATTACTCAACACAGAAAAGAACAGAAAATTCAATACTTGAATTAAGAAAAATAAATAATCATAGCAAAGTTACGTCGAAACCCTAGAACGGGAAGTTTAGTTCATGATAAAAGATAAATAAACAACAATAATATTAAAGAGTTGCATAATCAAATAATAGAAATAAAAAGAAAATAAAAACTAATATATAAAAATTGCTTCTCTTTGTTGCTGCTTCTCCTTCGCAGAATGCTCCCTCGCCAGAATCGCCCAACGCCGCTGCTCTCCTTCGCTGAATCGTCGCTCTCCAAATCGCCGAACTGCTGCGCCCTTCTTAATCGCCGGAGAACGCCGAGTCGCTGTTCGCTCTTGCTTGCTGAAATCTCTCGCCAGAGATTGCCCTGAAGATTGCTCCCCTCGCTCTGCTCTGTCGCGCCCTTCAAATCGCAGACCCCTCGAGCGCTCCTCCGTTCTCCCCTTTTAGGTGTTTTATTCCTTTCCTTGATCTGTTAGTGGTTGTAATTTTTTATATTTTCTTCGATTAGGTTCTGATTAGAATAATTTATCTTTCCAAACTTGTAGCCGCACGCTGTTGCTCCCTCTGTTCAGAGAACGCCGAATCCAGGATGCCTTCAATTGCCAAATCTCAACCTGCGTCTTCTTTCCATAATCGCTTAAAACCGAATCGCTGCTTCACCTCTGCAGATTTCTCCCAATCGCTCCTTCTATATTTGGTCTTTTCTTGCCTTTTTGATTTCTGGGTATCCATAAATTTAGATACAATCTTAATGGATCAGATTAGATGCAGCCCTCTTTCCATAATTAAACTCGTGTGGCAATTGATAGCTGGAATGTGGCAATTGATCACTACAGCCTCTGTATAAATTTGCTGATTTTCTGTTGCTTTTGTGGCGATCAATTGCCTGGGATGAGTGATCAATCTACATGTTCCTGTTTGGCCAACTAAATTTCGCCTCTCTTTTTCCTCTTTCTATTTTATCCTGTTTAAAATAATTGCTCTGCACAATTACACAAAATATATCAAATTCATTTAAATACTTGAGAAAAGCTTATAAAATCAAATATAGAAAGTATATATAAGTGTGTAAAATACACACTTATCACACCCCCAAACTTGAATGAAAGCTTGTCCTCAAGCGAACAAAAATAAGCATAGAAATCTAGCAAAGTTTATCCAAGAATTTCTAAAATGTAAAGTCTGCAGAATATTTAAAATTTCCATGGTAAAATTATCTAAATCATAGTTCGCAGTATTTCGTCTCAGCTTGATATTTGCATGCAAATAAACCATCTAAATAAACACTTTCAATAATACAACTCATGATATCACATTGAAAGTGTAACACCCGACATTTCGGCCAGGTGATTTTCTGACCATTTTCATTGTCACCCTCTTATTTAACCGTTATGATTTAAATTTAATGTTAAGACAAATTTATTACAAGTTGAGTAAAACTAGGTTGGGTGGCAGTTTAGTAATTAGAATTGATGGATTAGGTATAAATAGGAAATGGAAACCTTAAATCTCATTTTATTACCACTGTAGCCGACATTCCCTCTCGGCGATTTCTTCTCTCCCAAGTTCTTGCTCTCGGCTACCAGAACTTCCCTTTACCGACGGCTGGTTTCGAGCTTGCTCTTCTCTGCAAATCCACACCCGAGGTGAAGAAGTTAAAGAGAGGAAGTTCGGATTGCTAAGGAATCCAGGTAAGTGAATGTGTTAAGATTTCCGGCCACTAGGGCCCTACACCGCAAGGGTATTAGGAAATCACTGAGATGTTAGCTTGTTGACTATGATTTGTTATTTCCACGATATGAAGAAGTTGTGTAAGTAAATGTAAAGTTACAGGATGTTCTACTTGTCCTTATGGTATGACTTTTCTCTATGAACCTCATGTTTACGCATATTGCCCACGTTTATGATTAAGTAGAGAACATGAAAAGTAAATGTAACCATGATTGAGTGCAGAACGGGGAAAAGACTATGTTATGTATGACTCGCGAATTCTCCCACTGGTGGAGGCCGAGTTAATGATATGTATGACTCGTGAATTCTCCCACTGGTGGAGGCCGAGTAATGATATGTATGGCTCGCGAATTCTCCCACTGGGGAGGCCGAGTGATGTATCATGATTGCCACGATAGGCAAATGATTATGTACGACTGCCGCGATAGGCAAATGACTATGTACCCCTGTCTTCCTCCCTCGCTCCCTGCCTTAATACATGTTATGTAAATGATAAAGATGAACATGAATGAAGAATAGTTTATGAATTATGTCTCTTTAAATTGTGTACTCATGTATATCTGTCAGCATGCATTCCTTACTAAGCATTAGGCTTATAGTTAAACCTTATGGTGTAGGTGAAGAAGGTTCAGGTGAGGATGTTATGTTCAAAGAGGATGCTTAAGGCTGGTTGTTGGAGGATGCTCAGGTGACAGTGCGGGACTGGAGAGGCGACTTATGACCCCTGGTTAAGACTCTTATGTTACAGTATGTTAAAGGACATGGTAGCTTAAGTAGGATGAGATTATTTTAAAACGTTGAGCTTTGAAACTGTCTAGTGGATCATTGAGTTAGGGAATGATTATATAGATTTATAAATGATCTGTTGCTTAAGTCTTCCGCTATATGCATTTTGAATGAGTTGTGTTTTCTTTCTGTTGGGAGGAGTCATTTGATGATTTAGTGTTCTCTACCGTAAGACGGAAGCTGGATGAGGCAATCTTCCGGTTGACGTCATCGGCAGATGCCGAGAGTTAATTGTTTGATGGTTTAGTCTTCCGGCTGACGTCATCGGCAGATGCCGAAGGGTAGTTGTTTGTTGGTTTAGTCTTCCGGCTGACGTCATCGGCAGATGCCGAAGGATAGTTGTATGATGGTTTAGTCTTCCGGATGACGTCACCGGAAGATGTAAAATGTGTGTTGCCGCTTAGCGACCGGAAGATGTAAAATGTGTTTTGTCGCTTAGCGACCGGAAGATGTAAAATGTGTGTTGCCGCTTAGCGACCGGAAGATGTAAAATGTGTTTTGTCGCTTAGCGACCGGAAGATGTAAAATGTGTTTTGTCGATTAGCGACCGGATGATGTTTTAATTTAGCACGCGAGACCCACGTGCCCACCGGAAGATGTCTCCTTTTAGGCGATGTTAAGCGAGTCACGCGTAATGCACGTGATGACCGGACGACTAAATTTCTGAGGGTTGTCAACGCATGCAACCCATGCAAACCCGAGTGGTATTAAGTTAAGAGAATTGAGGGCACCTCCTATTTTCCCGAAATTGTCAAGAAGCCAATGACCGAGTCTAGTCGCTCGACTCTGTGAAGGTTGAGCCGACGAGGCGTGGGAAGTCGGGCACGAGAGGGTTCGTCTTCCTTAATGGTTCTGCGTTTCTATTACCAGTTTAAAAAAAAAGTATATGTAAAATGTGAAAGTCTATTGAGAGATAGTAAGTGAATGTAATAATAGTAAAAGTCAAGCAAACGATTAATGAAAGAATATGAACACGTGACGGCTCCTGGCCGGGGTCGTTACAATTGTGGTATCAGAGCAAAACCAGGTTCTAAAACCGATTCTGCAGATTGTCTCCCAGCACTGACTGTCACTTGAGCACACCACAGCAACTGTAAGTGTTTATGATTTCATGTATGTCATTAAGTTAAGTTATGCCTGTAATGATTTGTCTAGGAATCCCAAGATGGTTAGAGGTCAACAGAGAGAGGCCAATGAGGATAGCAATGCTATTGCTCAGTTGACTGAGTTGGTCATGCGCCAATCTCACCAGATAGAACGACTGATGACAGCTAGAGAAGAACAAGGCAACTCCAGTACTAACGCAACTCAGGATCATGGGGGTGAGCGCTTCCACCGGCTTCGACCCCCGGTGTTTAATGGGTATGTTTCAGATCCTGTCCATGCTGAGGAGTGGATCCGAAAGATTGAAGATATGTTTAAGTATGCAAAGGTTGACGAAGGGGATAAGGTCACCTATGCTGTCTTTCATTTGGAGTTAAGTGCAAGGCATTGGTGGGACTCGATCCAGAGCACCACTAATGCCGAAGCTATGACCTGGGGGATGTTCAAGACTGCCTTCTTTGACAAGTACTTCAATAGGACTGTTCGGGCCAACAAGAAGAAGGAGTTTATGAATCTACGACAAACTGGCTCTGTGACGGATTATATATGTGAATTTGATGCTTTATCACGGTTTGCTCCCCGTATGATTGAGGATGAGGAAGATAAGATTTACCAGTTTGTTCAAGGACTGAAGCCAAGTCTGTACATGAAAGTGAAGACTGCCGGGATACATAATGTACCTTACGGTGAAGTGACGGCTAAGGCCTTGGAGCTAGAAGAGACAGAAATGACAGCATATGCACAACGCGAACAGCCAAAGAAACTCATGAAGGACGCTCAGCCGCTACCACGTCAGAACAAAGGTTGGCAGCCACGACAGAACAGGGGACCACATCAACAACAGCATGGAATGAAGAGGCCCCTCAACCAGAATGATGACCAGGGAAAAGGAAAGAGACCTCTGGCGCCTCTATGCCCTACATGTCAGAGGAACCACCCTGGTGAGTGCAAGCTGCTTTCTGGCCGGTGTTTTAGGTGTGATAAGACCGGACACATGGTCAGAGATTGCCCCATGCCGCCAGACCCGAACCGTGCAAGGGTTGTACCCAGAGTGTATGCGTTGATGGAAGATGAGGGAGCTGTTCAGCATACAGTCATATCAGGTACCGTCATGATCTGTGATTTTGCTGCTTATACACTCATAGATACAGGGGCCACACACTCGTTTATATCAACCTTGTTTGTATGCAAACATAGCATAGGACCCTTACCAGCTGAAAGGTTATATAGTGTTGTGTTGCCATCAGGGAAGTCCCTACATTCAGAGCAGATTGTTAAGGGTGACGTCGTGTCCTTAGGGGATAAGAATCTCTATGCGGAATTAATTGTTATTGACATAAAAGGGTATGAAGTGATATTAGGGATGGATTGGTTATTTAGACATCATGCCACGATAAGTTGTCGATCTGGAATAGTTGATTTTAGACCCCCAAATGATAATCATTATTCCTTCCAAGCTATTCCTAAAATAAGTAAGATACCAATTATATCCTCACTAGAAATATACCGAATGCTGAGAGGTGGTTGTGAGAGCTACCTGGCTAGTGTAATAGATGACCGGGTGAAGAATAAAATTGAGCTACAGGATATTCCTATAGTCCGAGAGTTTCCCGAGGCATTCTTAGATGACTTACCGGGTATACCACCTGATAGGGAAATAGAATTTGTAATTGATACATACCCTGAGGCATCACCTGTATCCAAGAATCCTTACCGTATGGCACCTGTTGAGTTGAAAGAATTGAAGGTCCAACTGCAGGAATTGGTTGACAAGGGATTTATTCGCCCCAGTAGTTCTCCTTGGGGTGCACCAGTCTTATTTGTAAGGAAGAAGGATGGTTCTCTTAGAATGTGCATAGACTACAGGGAACTAAATAAGTTGACAATCAAGAATAGGTACCCCTTACCCAGGATTGACGATTTGTTTGACCAATTGCAAGGAGCTAAGGTGTTTTCAAAGATAGATTTACGTTCGGGTTATTACCAACTGAAGGTTAAAGAAGGAGATATACCAAAGGCAGCCTTCAGAACCCGCTATGGACATTATGAATTCTTAGTCATGTCGTTTGGATTGACAAACGCCCTTGCCGCTTTTATGGATCTAATGAACCGTGTGTTTCGTGAGTATTTGGATAAGTTTGTGATTGTGTTCATAGATGATATCTTGATATATTCCCGAACTGTGGCTGACCATGAAGAACATTTGAAAGTAGTTTTGACGACATTGAAGGAGCATCAACTTTACGCCAAACTGTCTAAGTGTGAGTTTTGGTTAGATAAGGTTAATTTCCTTGGCCATGTAGTTTCTGCTAATGACATATCTGTGGACCCGACCAAAATTTAGGCAGTAAAGGATTGGCCTCAACCTAAGAATGCCAGCGAAGTCCGCAGCTTCCTTGGACTGGCAGGCTATTACAGGAAGTTCATCAAGGGATTTTCCATGATAGCTAAACCCCTGACAGGTTTAACAAAGAAGGACATTAAGTATACTTGGACTGAAGCCTGTGAAGACAGCTTCCAGACGTTAAAACTGAAGTTAACAACAGCTCCTGTATTGACCCTCCCAACCGAAGAAGGAAAATTTAGTGTTTACTGTGATGCGTCTAAAGTTGGTTTAGGTTGTGTTTTGATGCAAGAGGGTAAAGTTATAGCGTATGCTTCTAGGCAGCTAAAGAGTTACGAGCAAAATTACCCCACTCATGATCTAGAATTAGCTGCTGTTGTTTTTGCCTTGAAGATTTGGAGACACTATTTATATGGACAGCAATGTGAGGTGTTTTCTGACCATAAAAGTCTAAAGTACCTCTTCACACAGAAGGAATTGAACATGAGACAGAGACGTTGGTTGGAATTTGTCAAGGACTACGATTTTGAGATCAAGTATCACCCGGGAAGGCTAACTCTGTAGCTGATGCGTTGAGTAGGATGTCAACAACAATGCAGCCCGTGGTTTCAACCATGTCTATACCCTTAAGAACAGAAGTTCAGAAATTTGACTTGGAGATAGTTCCAGAGTTATCAGTCTTGCTCGCTGAGTTAACTATTCAACCAACAATTTTGGAAAAGATCAAGGATGCACAACAGAAGGATTCAGTGGAAAATATCAGCATGATGGATAAGTTGAAGGACACCACCTCCGAGTTCAGTCTCTCCAAGGATGGGATCCTGAGGTTTAGAAATCGGTGGTGCATTCCTAATGATGTGGAATTGCGTAAGTTGATCTTGGCTGAGGCGCACTCCTCTTCCTTTTCTGTACATCCTGGCTGCACCAAGATGTACCGAGACCTGAAGTTACAGTACTGGTGGCCTAACCTAAAAAGGGATGTTGCTAAGTATGTAGAGTCCTGTTTAGTATGCCAACAAGTCAAAGCCGAGCACCAATGTCCAGGAGGTACTCTTCAGCCGTTGCCTATTCCCGAGTGGAAGTGGGAACACATAGCTATGGATTTCGTAGTAGGACTACCTAAGACGACTAAAGGGCATGATTGTATTTGGGTTGTGGTGGATAGACTGACGAAATCAGCCCATTTCTTACCTGTAAGGACCACCTATACGATGGACCAATTTGCTGATCTTTATGTTCAGGAAATTATTAGGTTGCATGGGATCCCTGTATCCATTGTCTCTGACCGTGACCCCAGGTTCACCTCTCGATTCTGGAAAAGTTTGCAAGGTAAATTAGGTACAAAGTTATCTTTCAGCACAGCTTTTCACCCACAGACTGATGGCCAGTCAGAAAGGATGATTCAAATACTCGAAGATATGTTGAGAGCATGTGTACTTGACTTTCAGACAACTTGGAGCAGACATTTACCACTAGTTGAGTTTTCCTACAATAACAGTTATCAGTCCACCATCGGTATGGCACCTTATGAAGCACTGTATGGAAGGAAATGTAGGTCACCCCTTTACTGGGACGAGGTTGGTGAAAAAAAACTTCTTGGACCTGATATTCTGCAACAAATGTCAGATAAGATTGCCACTATTCGGAAAAGAATGATGACTGCACAAAGCCGGCAGAAGTGTTATGCAGATCAAAGGAGAAGGGAACTCGAGTTTTCAGTAGGAGATGAAGTATTCTTAAAGGTGTCACCATTTAAAGGAGTCTTAAGATTTGGCAAGAAGGGAAAACTTAATCCTAGATTCATTGGACCCTTCCCTGTCTTGGCAAAAATCGGGAGTACAGCTTATAGATTGCAACTGCCTCCATCATTGGATACAGTTCATAATGTCTTCCATGTGTCAATGTTAAGAAAGTGCATGCGTGATCCGATGCAGGTCATCCAGCCATCGGATATTGGTTTAGAACCGACACTGGAGTATGAGGAGAAACCGATACAGATATTAGAATATGCAGTCAAGACTCTGAGAAACAAAGAGATCCCATTGGTGAAAGTTTTATGGACAAATCACGGCATTGAAGAAGCCACATGGGAAAGGCAGTAGGAGATGTTGGACAAATATCCTAAGTTATTTGCTTGAGCAATTTTCGAGGACGAAAATTTTGTTAAGGAGGGGTGGATGTAACACCCGACATTTCGGCCAGGTGATTTTCTGACCATTTTCATTGTCACCCTCTTATTTAACCGTTATGATTTAAATTTAATGTTAAGACAAATTTATTACAAGTTGAGTAAAACTAGGTTGGGTGGCAGTTTAGTAATTAGAATTGATGGATTAGGTATAAATAGGAAATGGAAACCTTAAATCTCATTTTATTACCACTGTAGCCGACATTCCCTCTCGGCGATTTCTTCTCTCCCAAGTTCTTGCTCTCGGCTACCAGAACTTCCCTTTACCGACGGCTGGTTTCGAGCTTGCTCTTCTCTGCAAATCCACACCCGAGGTGAAGAAGTTAAAGAGAGGAAGTTCGGATTGCTAAGGAATCCAGGTAAGTGAATGTGTTAAGATTTCCGGCCACTAGGGCCCTACACCGCAAGGGTATTAGGAAATCACTGAGATGTTAGCTTGTTGACTATGATTTGTTATTTCCACGATATGAAGAAGTTGTGTAAGTAAATGTAAAGTTACAGGATGTTCTACTTGTCCTTATGGTATGACTTTTCTCTATGAACCTCATGTTTACGCATATTGCCCACGTTTATGATTAAGTAGAGAACATGAAAAGTAAATGTAACCATGATTGAGTGCAGAACGGGGAAAGACTATGTTATGTATGACTCGCGAATTCTCCCACTGGTGGAGGCCGAGTTAATGATATGTATGACTCGTGAATTCTCCCACTGGTGGAGGCCGAGTAATGATATGTATGGCTCGCGAATTCTCCCACTGGGGAGGCCGAGTGATGTATCATGATTGCCGCGATAGGCAAATGATTATGTACGACTGCCGCGATAGGCAAATGACTATGTACCCCTGTCTTCCTCCCTCGTTCCCTGCCTTAATACATGTTATGTAAATGATAAAGATGAACATGAATGAAGAATAGTTTATGAATTATGTCTCTTTAAATTGTGTACTCATGTATATCTGTCAGCATGCATTCCTTACTAAGCATTAGGCTTATAGTTAAACCTTATGGTGTAGGTGAAGAAGGTTCAGGTGAGGATGTTATGTTCAAAGAGGATGCTTAAGGCTGGTTGCTGGAGGATGCTCAAGGTGACAGTGCGGGACTGGAGAGGCGACTTATGACCCCTGGTTAAGACTCTTATGTTACAGTATGTTAAAGGACATGGTAGCTTAAGTAGGATGAGATTATTTTAAAACGTTGAGCTTTGAAACTGTCTAGTGGATCATTGAGTTAGGGAATGATTATATAGATTTATAAATGATCTGTTGCTTAAGTCTTCCGCTATATGCATTTTGAATGAGTTGTGTTTTCTTTCTGTTGGGAGGAGTCATTTGATGATTTAGTGTTTCTCTACCGTAAGACGGAAGCTGGATGAGGCAATCTTCCGGTTGACGTCATCGGCAGATGCCGAGAGTTAATTGTTTGATGGTTTAGTCTTCCGGCTGACGTCATCGGCAGATGCCGAAGGGTAGTTGTTTGTTGGTTAGTCTTCCGGCTGACGTCATCGGCAGATGCCGAAGGATAGTTGTATGATGGTTTAGTCTTCCGGATGACGTCACCGGAAGATGTAAAATGTGTGTTGCCGCTTAGCGACCGGAAGATGTAAAATGTGTTTTGTCGCTTAGCGACCGGAAGATGTAAAATGTGTGTTGCCGCTTAGCGACCGGAAGATGTAAAATGTGTTTTGTCGCTTAGCGACCGGAAGATGTAAAATGTGTTTTGTCGATTAGCGACCGGATGATGTTTTAATTTAGCACGCGAGACCCACGTGCCCACCGGAAGATGTCTCCTTTTAGGCGATGTTAAGCGAGTCACGCGTAATGCACGTGATGACCGGACGACTAAATTTCTGAGGGTTGTCAACGCATGCAACCCATGCAAACCCGAGTGGTATTAAGTTAAGAGAATTGAGGGCACCTCCTATTTTCCCGAAATTGTCAAGAAGCCAATGACCGAGTCTAGTCGCTCGACTCTGTGAAGGTTGAGCCGACGAGGCGTGGGAAGTCGGGCACGAGAGGGTTCGTCTTCCTTAATGGTTCTGCGTTTCTATTACCAGTTTAAAAAAAAAAGTATATGTAAAATGTGAAAGTGTAACACCCCGAGTTATCTGAACCCGGTTCGCTACTCATTACTTGACCATGACTAAGAAGTTTCAAATAAATTTAAAACTTCATTCGACATACAAAATTTGACGTTTACTAAACGTTCAAAACATTTGAAAACTTTGCAGCGGAAAAATTATTTAAACTACAATGGGGTTAAACTAGCGGTGAAATATTGTTGGAAAGATTAATGGAAATATCTCAAGTGTCCGGTCAAAAGAATTAAGGTTTAAGTGATGGACTACTCAAGGAATTACAAAAGTCGAATTCATCTGCCGACGACAAAGTCAACAGAAGAAGCAGAAGTAGAAAACCAAAGGCTTCTGCCGATGACGTCTACACGACTTCACCCACAACTTCATCTGCCGATGAAGTCGTGAGAACTTCATACACCACTTCATCTGCCGATGAAGTCAACATAACTTCATCTGCCGATGAAGTCAGCGCAATTTCATCTCTCAATAGATAAACACACGACATCCTTCCGATAACAACAATATGACTCCTTCCGATAGAATTAAAACATACACTACATCTTCCGATTCACTAAACGACAAACAGATTACTCTACATCTTCCGATTCGCTAAACGACAAAACCCCTTAACTCTCACAGACTACACCTGCCGATCACTACTCGATGACTTAATACTCTACACCTTTCGATCGAATAGACTACATTTGCCGACACGTGCTTCTCACATGACTCCTTAAGGCATTGTCCGATAGACTTTCATCTTCCGACAGACTGACACACCACATCTACCGATAGACTTCCTTCTTCGATAGACATCAACACGATTTCCTTCCACAGAACGCCAATAAACATCTACACATATCCACTGATACAAAAATTATTCAATTCCTACCAATGGACTAAACAACCCTGTCTATAAACCCGAGAAAGCTTCGACTATCTAACAGACTTAAAACATTTTACCAAAAATCCATTCATACACTCCAAGTCATTGTATTGATCAAAAATCAGTAAAAACATGAAATCAGAAATTCTCGAAAACGAAGTCAAATAGCTGTAATCTCATTTACTAAAAACTTCATATACTCGATTAAATCATTATCCACTAAACTCCACATCTGTAGACAACATGCTAAACCGCCCCATCAGTTACCATGCCGAAGCCTGAATGCACTCCTCCAACGTCCACTATTCCTCAACACGATCAGGAGACACACTGCTAACACTTCTTCACCTACATCACAAAACTCATCTATTAGCCTAATGCTAAGTAAGTAAAGTAGTATATGAATGAAGTAAAATGCTGAACTTAAACTCCTAAATATGCAGTTTCTATTTTTCTCATCTCAGTGCATACGCATTCGTTCATACCTGATCTGATCCCATGGTTCCCTTGGGAGTGGGATCAATTCTCTCAATGTCTACATCCTCCTACTTAATTAAGGGGCAGATGAATTCCCTTACACTTGATCTGATCCCATGATTCCCTTGGGGAGTGGGATCAATTCTCCCAATGTCTAATCCCTTCATAAGTTAAGGGGTGGATTAGTTCCCTTAATAGCTTGTCTGTCGCATACAGTTCATACCTTACCATTCCTTACATGAATTCATTTTCGTAACTTTTAACAAAACATGATGCATGGACAATAGAAACATTCAAGCATACATAAACCTACTGTTTTGTGATGTAGGCCCGAAGGCACCAAGCAATACTTTACTTACCTGGCTCCTGGAAATCTGTCTGGTTGCTAGCTACTTCGGAGGTCTGTTCACCTAAGTTCATACAGAATATAAATCAAGGCTTCACTAAACCTTTCAAAATATCAAACAGCGGTTCGAGAAATCTAGTTAGAAACTCTACTACCCGAGCATTCCTACTTATCGCTAAAACCCGAACTCTACACTCAATCTCAGCATCCTCAAAATCCTCACATTGCAATCCTCCAGGCATTTCACCACTATACCACAAGAGAAATAAGGAAAAGAAACTTACCTAAGTCGAAGGAGAACCGAGCGAGGAGAATCGCCTAGAGAGCTCGGCTGCTTGAGCTGAAAGTTTCCGAAGAGAAGAGTATGAGAGGGGAGTGGCGGCTACAGTGCAATAAACCCAACCCTTATCCTTAAATACGTTACCCAACTTTTGAACATTGTAAATTACTCTAATACCCTTAACAAGTTGTTCAATAACCTTATTTAATTCATTACCTAGTCAAGTGTATTACTTTAATAATAAAAGGCTGGTTCGATAGAACAGGTGCTACAGCAAGTCTGTTGAGAGATAGTAAGTGAATGTAATAATAGTAAAAGTCAAGCAAACGATTAATGAAAGAATATGAACACGTGACGGCTCCTGGCCGGGGTCGTTACAGAAAGAAACTTAATCAGAAATTCTTATGTGTGTACATGCTCAAACTCATTCTCGTTAATGATAGATCTATAATTTGTCTTATGAGAAGGGAAAGTCAAAAAATACCTATCAGGGTCATCCATTACACTTTTTGTTCATAGTCTAGCCCATTCGTTGCTTATCTCAGTTCTTTCCTCAAGTTTTAGTTACAGAACTAATCAAAAGAACTAGAGTTTGGCAGATCTAAGAATGGAAGTTTATTGAAGAATAACGAGCAGATCCATCGATGATCGGAAATCGAATCCACCAAAAAATTA